>ML685771.1:10459191-10469295 GCA_007922175.1 Pelusios castaneus | reverse complement strand
CAATGGCAATACATGATGCCAAATATCTGCACTGCACACTACCCAAAATCATGCTTGGTGTAAAAAATGTTAATATCTAAGGACCTGCCAAACTTCCTGTAACCAGGATCATCAACTTATGAACTGTCAGCTTATATTTTCAAAGAACAACTGAAAGAAATGGAGAAGCATAACATCAGACTTTAAGACAATACTCAAGAAAGACAATATTTCCCATGTTAAGATACTTATTTACAACTTGCAATGGGTCTGCAGCTTTGTCTATATAAATAACAAAGATGATGGTACTGAAATCCGTATTTCCATGTTTGCACATTATTTTAAATGAGAAAGCATGGCAAACAATGAGAAACAGAGAAGTCCGAGAGATTTACATAATTTGTCACCGTGCATATAAGTGGCAAATGCTGATCAGTGCAGATACATACAAGTATGGAAGCAAAGAATACAAAAGGAAAATATAAGTAGAAAAGCAGTTGCAAATAAGAAGATTTTAGAGTTACTATAACACATAAAAGTCTACACAATCTCTGTAACAACCTGCAGATGCAATAAGAAAAGATGCGGTGCTGTCTCCAATACTAAAATACAAAGGACATTAAAAAGTCAGTGTCTCTTGGCAGAGTTGGGTTTTTTGTATACAATGCGAGTCTCCACACTGTGCAAAAGACATATAGATATAAACATGGGGGGTAGAGCAGAAAACTTGTGAAGTCTCTTTCACGTGGAAGAATTCAGTTAAAATTAAGCTCAGAAGACAGTGACAGTCTTCTGAGCTTAATTTTTATTAACAAAAGATAAAAGCAAAAAAATCTGAAGTCAGGCCTAGAAAGCAGAATATAAAACTGAATGAGCAGAAACAATTTTATCCATGATCATAAAAAAAAAATAAAATCTGCAAGTCCCCCTCAACACAGAAAGGATGCAATCAGCCACTCCACTTTAAGACTGCAATAAGCTTGATAGATTTCAAATTCCGTACGTTCCAAAAAGTTTAAAGGAAGATGAAGAAAAATAAGCAGAGTATAAAAACACGTAGAAGAATTCCAGCCTACTTGTGATATAGAATAGGATGAAGTATCAAAATATTTCAAAAGTGTCAACAGAAGGTTTAAGCCATTCTGTTTACATGTATTTCAAAAGAAAATAAGGCATCTCACATAAGAGGTTGACCTGTCAAGGCAGATTGTATCTGCAAACAAAGCATTGAGAGTTTTAAAAATAGTGCCGACAGAAGCAATACGTTCAAAATTGTGATTTTTTTCAGCTTCAAAAAATTTCAAGGTTTTCAAATCTGAATGCCAATCACACAATGGGCATCAAGGCCCATAAGGACAACGAAGCCAATGTAAGCAGCATCACTGGTAGACACACACTCTGCTGCAGGTCATCTTACCTGACAGTTAGCAAATAAATGTCAGATGAAAAAGAAGAACCCCTAATAACACAAGCAAAATGAGCAAATCTGAAAATATAGAGCTTCAGCAAAACGTTTTTAAACAGGAGGGGGAAACATTAAATCAATTTTCAAAAGTACATAGCAAATCTAAACAAACAAGGAGTCTGTGGGACTTTTAAAGACTAACAAATTTATTTATCGCATGAGCTTCTGGGGGTAAAATCTCACTTCATCAGACACATGAAATGGAAATTACAGGATGGAAGGGAATCTAAATGCAGAGAAGGGTAAGTCACAAGGTCAGTTCAGATTTTTTCAGCAAACCAAGCAAGTTGATTTGATTCAATCAGTGTAGAACAGATAAGAAGGTGGGAAGGCTAAAAGGGGGGAAACCACCTTTTGTAATGAGAGAGCCAGCCCAAATCTCTAAGATTCACTTTTGTCATAATTCTATGGGGAGCTGCAACTGTGATTTCCATAGGCACCCTTTCCAAGGGACAGAGCTCCCACCGCACTTTTCCCGGAGGGAACTTCCATAGATCCCCAGGTTCTCACACCGTTATTTCAAGTGTTCTGCCATTATTACAAATGCCATAGCCTCGCATTGCAGCCTCCCTCAAATCACAAATTTTGTTACCTTCACCACTCTCTCCATGTGGAGCCCCTCAACTCTACCACTCACAGACCAGATCCCGAGGTGCGCCCCCCACCAATTTCCAACTACGTTAACACAACAGGCACAATTGTATTTGGCATCTGTAAGAAATGCCTGTCTTTCTGGAAGCCTGAAAACTGTGGTTAAGTAAAGTGAGTAAAAAACAGCTCATACAAAACAAATGTATTGTCTATTCATGCAAAGGTACATGCCAAGCCGAGAGAAGGATTAAAACAACAGCTTATACACATCTGGTTCCCAACTAATCTCTTTCCCTTCCTTACAAATTTTGCATTTGCCCTGCACTGAACCCAGCTACTGCCATTTCTGTACTTGAAAAGAGACTCTGCAGTTTTCCCTCAGATCATCTCCTTCTTACATCCCTAGCAGCAGCATGGACTGCCTGCACATACCCGTGTCTCTCTAGACTAGGGTCTCATAATGGTTTAGCATCCATCTGGCCCTAAGCACAGACTTGAGAAAATGTCTCATTGTAATCAAGTTCCAAAGGGGTAGCCATGTTAGTCTAGGTCAAATAAATGTGTTAGTCTTTAAAAGTGCCACAGGACTCCTTGTTTATTTCATTGTAATCAGGCATTTATTTCCCTGTTAGCAGCTCTCCCACTGTTTCCTTGAGGACTCTGGGTATTCTCTCTGGCAATACCTTATATTTGTCATTGTTTCATTTCCTGTTTGTTTCTCCCTAACAACCTCCTTTGATTTAATTCCATGAAGTCAAACAGGATATCAAACAAGTAAACTGAAGCGTGGAGGACAGTCATTAAAAAAAATACAGATAAATCCCTCAATCGCCACACTTCAAATCGTAAAATCAATGGCATCCAAACTTTTGCAGCCTAAGGAACAAATACATTATTTCAAAATGTGAAGACACAATAAGAGGAGACAGGGTCGTTTAAATCTACAATATTTTTCCCCTCCCACTCCTTCCTGTCTTCTCTTAAGAAACTGCACCAAACTTCTGATTTGGGTGCTTAAAACCAAAGCTTAGGCTCCAAACTCAGATATTACTCAGATATTTTTCAACTTCGCAGCTGGGCTTAGAGAGGAAACCAATGGCTTCCTTTTTTAAAGAGACTTTTTTTCAGCACATCTGTGGCTCCCCTTCCTAATTCTCCCTCTCTTCTCTCCCCGCCCCACTCCTATGGGCCCCATCCCCGCAACCCTTGCTCCCACTCCTGTAGGCAACCTGGCCTCAATCTTCCACTCTCCTCCCTCATCAAAGGAACCAGTCCTCAGATGCTACTTGCTCTTCATTCCCCCCCAGGGGGGAGGGGGAAGCTGACAGAGTACCTATTTTAAGGTTGTGATTGTAAGATAAACAATTAAGATTGCAAGATACTCACTTACGCACCTTAAGGCCACTGGCTGGTCACCCCCTACCTTAAAAACCAGCAACAACCCCATGCTTTCATTTTCTTTGCTTGCAGGTTCAGATATGATTATCTGACTCAACAGATTTCTTTCAGCTGCTACTGCAAAGTTCAGAGTTTCTGGCTATGGATGTCAAACAGGACCTGAAAACATTAGCCTATTTAGTACGGTAAGCACTTCTGAGTAGGGTATCTTACTTTTTAGTAGTGCAGTTTAGTAGGGTAAGCAGCAATTAACAACTCTACTAGGGCAGAAGACCACAGCACTCTAAGTTCATCTTGGTTTACTTGTACCACTGATGGTTTTTCTACCCATACGATCTGAATGGCCCTGAGAGAACAGGTAACCAGGGTAACCACTGCCATTCACAGATAGGACAGTCCATCTGCACTAAAAGCAACTCACAAATTTAGTCCAGTGGGTCTGCCTCTGGCACTCCAAGTCTCTTGGCGTTTTGAAGGCAGATGCCAATTCAGGCAGCGATGCGTATTCACAAATTCCCCCGTTAAGTCAGACCACCTTCATGCCGAAAGCTCTTTATGTGTATGTGGTTTCACTGAATAGTACTACATGCTCTATGTGCAGAATTTCCTAATATTTGTTTAGACCTCCTTGTCGGTTTAATATGAGTGAAGGCAATCAAACTCATTGCTGGCGTATGCAGCTCCCTGAATGTGTCCTATAAGAAGGCTGTCAGTGGTATTATCCTAGCTCCACAAGACTTTTCTATCTGCTCTCTGCTGATACCGAGCTCTTTCCCAGGCTGGCCTGTCCTTTGAGAGCTATGTCATAATGCCTCTAACATTGCCAACTCTCCCTGAGACTATGAAAGAGAAGCTGGATCATCTGAGGTCCAATATTAAGACACCTGAATCACTCCCAACAGTTTCTGTAGTTTTCTCATAAGCACCATAAAGACACAACAAAACAACAACCCCTGCCACAAAAAGAGCTCACGACAAAATTGTAAGAATTGAAAACAGGTGGATGCAACCGCGTGTATGAGATACCTGCGAGACAGGTATGATTAATGTAACAGGCAGCAATCACCACACGAAGGGCCTACCAATGTCGAGTGTTTTTATGGCACTGTTGGGCTTTAAAGAGATTTAAAGGATGAGAATGTGGTGGTCCTCCTGTGCACAAGAGGCAGCATGGGAGAATGTGTGAAATGCTCATTGGAAAATTTGAGAAGATACTCCCGCAATGCCTCCCACATCCAGGCAACAAGATGTTTCTCTACCTATGGCTAAGAAAAATAAACACCAATGCACACAGCTGTTCTACAGCAGGTATAAAATTTTAAAAGTTTCTAGGAAATCCAACTCTTATTTGGAGATTTTTTCCCCCTGCTTCCTAGACTTTCCTCCTTTCTGTTTCAGTTTTCCTTTGTAGTATGAACTCTAGACTTTGTACACACTACAGCCTTACCACGCGATAAGGCTGTGAGCGTACACACACACAAATGTTGCTTGTTGCGCAGCAAGAGCCCTCTTGTGGCGCAACCAGTAAACCACCCAAACAAGGGTGATTAGGGTTACTGCACAGTACAGTGTGTGTGAACAGTCCTTGCGCTTTTGACAGCCTCCGGAAATGTCCCAGAGTGCCAACCGAGGCCACCCTGGGACACTGGAGCTGTCAAATTTGTCAATTTCACTGCTCTAGCAGAGCAGTGAAATTGACAAGTAGCGGCTCGTGCTGGGGTCAGGAGCTCTGCTGAGCCCCAGGAACCCCAGGGGGATTCCCTGAAGCCGCCTGGCTTCCCGGCTCCTGGGGTAGGGGGTGGCTGCTGCTCCGAAGCTGGGTGCCCAGCAACAAGCTGCCTAGGTTGCCAGCTTCAGGGTGGCAGCCACCACCACCCCAGAAGCCAGGCGGCTTGAGGGAATCCCCATGACAGCGGGACTCTAGCTGCCAGGAGCCCTCAAGCCGCTCAGTTTCCCCGCAGTGGAGCTCCAGCCACCAGGGCTCCTGGCAGCTAGAGCCCTGCTGCCACCGGGAGTCCCTCAAGCCACCTGGGAAACCGAGCGGCTTCGGGGAATCCCCGCAGCCGGGATCCAGCCGCCGCCGATCCTGGCAGCTAGAGCCCCCACTGCCGCTGAGACTCTCCTGCCACCGAGAGATCTCGGTGGCTAGAGAGCCCCGCTGCCAGCCTAACGGCTGGCTGGACAGTGCATGGTGGGATAGGTGCCCACCATGCACTGCTCCTTCTAATGAAAATGCAAAAGATCGTGTGAACGCTCCTTTGCATTAGAAGGATTTCTGTGTGGACGGGGGAAAGCATTACAGTTATAACGTTTTGCTTGTCCCACAACAATCTATTGCGGGACAAGTCTGCCATGTGTACTAGAATATTTCTAACTTCCTGAGTTGCCAAATGCTTGTTTTTGAAAAGTTCATTAGCCCTTCTGTAAGGTCATTAAAGGCATGCACTATATTTCTGTCACTGGCCTCCAACAGTACTTTCCATAACTGTTCATACCACTGTTTCCCTTCATCAAATTACTTTGAAAAAACTGCCTGGAGAGGTTGCCAGACTGGAGCCAGGGATGTCTTTCAGCTAGAAGTCATATTTCAAAAGACAGATTAAGGAATCAATGGAAATGTGTGTCATGACAGATGTAGCTGAAGTAAGCTTTTTGCAAATTGACTTTTTATTTACTGTCTTGCTATTTCTTGTGCCTTCATATCAGTGTTCCAAGAAAGAGCAGCATGAGCATCAGTGTATCCTAATATTTCTTTGTTGGGGTCCCTCGTCCTCCCATAAATTCCCAGTGAAGCATCCTGATAGTTAGTGCCATCTCTTTTTCGTCACCTTCCTCTTACACTTTTCTTTTTTCCCACCTTGTCATCCTCTGCGATAATCTCACGTTTTCCTTTTCTGCGCTTGCATTTTTCTGACTTGTCCCTTACTGACATTCCATCTTCATTTACCCCGTTAGCACTGATTCCTCTCCTCATTGCCACACTCAATACAAAGCCATACACTGCTGGAGAAGGGGAACATCCAAGGGTGCCATCCAAAGCTGAAGTGGGTGCCATGTGAGCACAGCAAGCAAGGTTCAGACGGCAGGCTGATGTCTGAGTCTGAAGCCTTGTACAGTGAGCTTCTCCTTCAGCCAGCTACAACAAGAGGCACAGCAGATGCAAAGAAAAGAGGAACTGTCTCTCACTTTACCTGCAGACTGAGAGCACATCTGCAGTACACACGAGTTGAGGAATGATCTGCAGCTTTCCAAGCCCAGACAAACCCTTTTCTCTATTTTGCATCCCACTGAAGAAGTCTGTTCCTCCCAACCCGCCACTCATGTTGCAAAAAACTGATGTAGCTGATAAAAATGTCTGAGGAACAATAGATGCAGCATCTAAATTCTTTTAAGAAAGCCTCCAGTCTCTCCTTCTGCTTGTTCTTTTTGAAAGATATCCCCTCAGGCCACAATGGCTCTATTGCTAAAGATTTAATTGATGATTCCACCTACGAAATGGAAATTATTTCTACTTTACATCACTAAACTTTATAAAAACTTCATTACAATGGGAAAAACCTTGGCATGGGATGTCATTTCAACTAACTCCCCATTGACAATGTTCTGTAACAATGGCTATAATGTACCCTTCTCTTTCACCTGTTCCTTTTAGTTCCCTTTACTCCAGTTTTCAGTCCTGTTAGATTTATCCCTTGTGCCTATAAGAAACTAACTAAAAGGATGGAGAAAGGTGGGAGTCAAGAGGATGTGAATCTTGCTCTCCATCGAATGTGTAGTCATCTGGAAGAACCATTTCTTCAGGGGAATTATGCTTTTAGCAGTGTTATATCTCTCCAGAATGCTTCCCCTCTAAATCGGCAACTGATCAGTAAAATAATCTGACTAAAACAGCAATCTTACTGGGCGGGGCAGGGATTCCCCTGTCACTTTCAGAGAGACCTAACTTCATTTGCTACTCCCCATTAGCCTCAAGAGGTCTTTGCTTTTGTCAAGTGATTTGCAAAAATATGAACAGATCCACTTCAGTGCAAAGTGAAGAACTACAGCAAATTAAGTACTTCCATGACAAACAGAGTTTATTGGGCTTTTGTGTTATAACTGGACCTCTGGCAGGAATGCAGCAGTGGTCAGAGGCATCTGTTGCAAGCAATGTTCTAGCAGGTATTAATTTAAAAATGCCAAAATAGAAAGCAAAAAAGAAAGGAACACTCACTATTCATCACCTCCTGGAGGAAAAGCAAGCTGAAATAGAAGTAGAAACATTTCTAATTTGATCTCCTAACGTAAAAAGAAAAACCAAACTAACTCCACCTAACTGAACTAACAGAAACAAAATTTCAGCAGAGAAAAAAAAGGCTTTCCCCTTAGGAGCCCTAAGGACAGTTTTGAACAGTCTCTAGTACCTATTTTCTTTTTTGTTCTCTTCTGTATAAGTTCTTGTATAGCACTTATCACTGTAGTGTCTGAGCAGTTTCCAGTAGCATATTAAGCAATGTGACTAACATTTGTCACGTGTTTGTACTTTGATCTTCTCCCCAGGCGGGACACGTGTGCAGTAGGGTTTTGTTTTGATATATTACTTTAATACACACCACCCCATGCATTTACATTGAGAAGGCAGTATCTATGGAAAGGAAGTGGGCAGCCCTGGGCTAAAACAAAAAACTGTAATTTAAACAAGTCCAGTTTCTTACCAATAAGGCACTCATGCTCTCTTACACTCAACATTTTAATAAGATTGTTACTCAGTTTGCAAGACTCATTCTGCCAAAGAATTTTAAGGGAATGTCATAATATATTATAAAGCTATCACTCAGATCAGAAATGTACTCTACTAGACAAAACAAAGTGTCGTAGCATTAATTTGATTATGTTGGATGATGCAGAACCTAATGCTCTCTTCAGAAAGCGTTTTTTTCCCCCTGAGCAAACAAAATATGATGCATTGCATGGAAAACAACATTTCACAGGGTCTATTCTTTTTATCTTAACTCTCTACCTTTGTCACTCGCAGAATGTATATTGACCACACTAAACACATTACAGTTTTCTGCACCTATCAGCTTGAATATCCTTAACTGGAAGCCTAGATGGTTTTTACCAACAAACTGTGGATTAAAACAAATATAGTAGCAATGTGCAGTAAGTACACTTTGGTTTAGTCCACTGACCTGGTCCTCTGCCAGGAAAATTTTGTCCTTCAGACCTGCTTAACAACAAACAAATCTGACCATTACCAGGCCCAAAGTACTATTTTGTCCAGGGAAAGGAAAGGGTTCTGGAGAGCAAACAGTTATGCCACAGGTACACTAAAGACAAGTCATAAAAGCCTATACAGATATTTTCCATCCGTCTGTTTTACACCAGCAAGAGGGCAGCAATCTGCAGAGCAGATACAAATAAAGACAAAATCTATTCAGTCGTTAAATATTAAGCAACACTGAGCTAGCTTCAAACTAAAACGTAAACTAGTCATGAATGTCTTTCAGAACCTCTACAACTATTTTTTCAGGGTTACCAAGATGTGTGAGCATCTTTCCTTCTCCTTAAAGGAAGCCCTACCCCCAACACCATTAAAATTAACAAAACAACTTAAAGGTCTTGCTGTATGGTCATCAGCATCATTGTTTTTCTGAGGACCATACTGCAAAGCCTGATTTACTTTATTTGACTCAGCTATAGGAGGAGTCTGCAAACATCATTGAAAGCAAGAAAGACTAACAGCAAACCACTTGCACGAACTATTCTCATTAAGAATCAAGTAAAAATATTTGCTCTGAAATAAAGAGGTTGCAGTTCACAGTAGCAAATACAAAAAAAGGCACATAATTTACTCCAAAACAAACTTTAAGCCGGGGGTAAAATCCTGAAGTGGCCCAGAAGAGTCAAACACCTGCCTCTCACTTTAATATCATTGAGAGGGGAAACTTTTTTTGGAGGAGGAAGAATTAATCTAAATAAGTGCCTCCTTCCACTGAAGAATACTATGTATTTCAATAAGACATTTAACATTTCACTTTAAGTTATCTGCATTCAGGACAACATAGAAGCTAAAAACAGCAGAAGAGTCTGGAGCTGATAAATAGTAACAGAAAGAGACTTCTAGAGATTCCCATGAAGCAGCATCTCCATTGCAGACAAAAGTGATTTACACAGTACCCAAACAGATATGGGGGAAAAGGAGGAATCTCTTTGTGGCAAGACAGCCTTCTGCAACATAACTTCCAGCCTTTAAAAGGGTTTAAGATGACAGAAAACTATAAGAGCCCAGAAGATGTGCTGGGAGACAAGATGGGACTTGGGAGAAGAAATGGCCTGAGAGTTAATAATCACAGCGAGCTCTAGAGACTGATGTTCTGTGGCATGAAGGTGATGTAGAGGTAGGGCAGTGGAAAGACGGGTAACCTGGCGGTGGTTGGAAGAGGGTCTGTGGAATGGGGATACCCTAGGAAGGGATGGGGCTGATGTGGAGGGAGGGGCACTGGAAAGACGGATGACCTGGCGATGGCTGGAGGAAGGGTTCTGGGGGACGGGGATAACCTAGGAAGGGATGGGGCTGATGTGGAGGGAAGAGCACTGGAAAGACGGGGTAACCTGGCGGTGGATAGAGGAGGGTCTGTCGGATGGGGTGATATGGAGGGAAGAGCACTGGAAAGATGGGGTGACCTGGC
>ML685771.1:10424898-10454191 GCA_007922175.1 Pelusios castaneus | reverse complement strand
CCCTCAGCTCCCTGCCACAGGGCCTGAGGCTGCAGCCAGCTCACTTCGAGGAGACAGTGGCAGGACTGGGGTGGTGGAAAGGGAGGCCCATGAACCCTGCCAACAGCCTTCCTCTCTCAGCCCATGGAGCCAGCTCTGCTGCCTCACCCCCAGCCCTTTGCCAACTCAGACCCACCCAGGGAGAACAGTCCATGCCCTGCTAGCAGCAAGGTTTGCACCCCATGCCCACAGTCAGCTGCCCCCAATGCAGTCCCTTCAGTAACCTCTCATTGCAGTGCAGGAAACTGTTGGTGAGGGGATGTTGCTGCTCATCTAGCCCTACACACAGGAGGTGAAGCCCTATGAAATCTGGTCAAAAGCCCCACCTGAGAACCCATGCTGCATTATGGTTGGCAGCCCCCAGCACAGTGAGGCATTGGAGGAGGACAGACAGCATGAGCAAGGAGTGATTGAAAGGATCAAGCCAACACCTGGGCTTCGCAGGGTATCTTAATCATCCTAATGACACTGTATGGACTCATTTTTTCACTGGCCCACAGCTCACAACACAAAATGACTCAGCAAGACACAGGGAAGGAATGAATCGCCATGGGAAAGTTACTGCCTCACATATTCAGAAATTACAACAGATTTTCAATCGAAAAGCAGTGTGGGAAAACTGTACAGTGTTTCTCTGGCTGGGGAGATGGGGCAAGACAGCAGGAGGCAGTATTTTTAGGTAGCAATCTGCTACCAAATCAAGGCTGGATAATATTGACAAATGGAGGCTGGATTAAAAACCCTAGTCACGCATGCCAGAACCATGTCTTGGGCAGATGCCTGATGTGCTATATCTGCTTCAGACCAGGAGCCAAGTTCCTGTCCTTTCTCACACTTTGGTCCCACTTAACTTCTATATTTTTCAAATGCGTTTAAAATGGGGGCAAAGAAGGAGAAGAATTAGGAGAAGACAGGGAAAGGAAAGGAGGAGGGATCCTAAAAAGAACAGGAAATAGTGGAGAGAGAGCGAGGATGAAACGGAAGCTTCTCCGCCTGGTTGGCTGGTTAGTTTTCCTGGTGGCAGCAAGTTGTATTAATTGCTATTTTGGGATTCCAGAGGCATTGTTGTAAGGAGTGAATTACTATGCTGTAGAGAAGGAAGGGCTGTTGTTTAGACAAGTGAAACTGAAGGCTATATTTAGCTGACATGGAAATTAAATCCCTTCCGGAGCAGTTTTGTTAGAGAGAAGAGGCTCTTAGGAGCCTGTTAATGGCCCCTCTCCTGGTGAGTCCATGCTGCCTGTTTCCATGGCTTCCTCCTTTTTAACTTTTGCATATGGATGACGGTGCCTTATGCCCCAAAATCCCAACTACATACTTCATCCACCACTGTGTCCACTTCTTTGTGAGATGTGGTGTTTGCTGCTGTCCTCTCCTGCTCCCTACAGCCTATTTAAAACCCACTTCTCTCCTCTCTCCTTAAAGCTAGGGCTGCTGACTCAGGTCAAATCACAGGGCTAGATAAAGGATTTGAATGCTGTAAAATGTGCTACTCTCCACCTGCTAAAGCTAAATAAGATGTATGCAAGATACACGCATGCGTGTCTTCTTCTTTATTGAATTATTGCCTTTGAACTGTTTGACAAAGCCATTTCAGAGACCATCCATCAAATATTTACAAACATTGCTGTACTTTGATAGTACCGGAACTGAGATGATTGGAATGAGAGAGATTTAAAAACGTAATGGGTAAGAGTCTAAATGTGTCACTTTGAAACACTTGCAGCAGTTTCTTCGTTAGCAGAAATTAATCCAAAATGAGGAAATCTCCCTCAAATAAGCAAGTAAAAAGATTGTGTGAAGTGCAAGATGTATACATTGCTCACTCACATGGCAATATGATCTTTAACTCGTCTTTACCCCCTCCAAATTCCTTCCTACACTTCCTGTTGTTTTTATCTTAATTTAGGGCCTAACTCTGCAAACCTGCAGACCTAAGGTAACTTTACTTACATACATAGCCATAGGACTGCACACATGTCAAACGTTACTCACACACTTAGGGTTTTTTCAGGATTCAGTCTGCAGACAATGTCCAGAAATTCTCCCATGATGGGTCTGTCTACTGCTAGTGCCGCTCCATCAGGGCTGGCAACAGAAGGAGAGGCAGCATAGACTGGGCTTGGGTATATTTACCATCTGCAAGCTGTTCATCTGGGGCTAAAAACTATATTTGTGTGTCCAGTCAGTCCTAGTGCTTGTACAGAGCAGATTCAAAACAAAATTATTCCAGGTTGCCTTTAAAGATCAAAATGGGGGGGGGGGGGAGTATGTCCAGGAAAAAAAACCACTTTTGAAGCAACCTTGCCGCTCTTCTTTCACTTGCCTATATTATGTGCTGGTAGCTTTGCATTTAAATAGCATGAGAATCAGTTATTATTAAAGAACTCAGTGGGATGGTTAACTCTGCCTTTCAGCACCATTTTAAATAGGAAAGTTGTCAAAATAAAATAATATCCATGGACTAACCAGCTAGAAATGTAATACAAATCTGTCTTGAGATTTTCAAGCTATGCAAATCTAATAATTCTATGAGACTCAGAAATAATTGGAAAAAGATAACCAGGGTTTTTTTTTTATTATTATTATTAAATTTGGTTTTCAAAGAATTATTCCTGGGATTAGACTGTGTCAGGTTTCAGCCCAAAGCAAATTTCTAAAGCTCATCTTTGATGTCTTGATGCTACCTCAAAATATGGCTTGTTAAATATTATTTTAATAAAAAGCCTTTATAGAGTGCTATTAATTTACACAGTATATTAGAAATGTTGCATCTCAAGTTTGGCAAGGGTGCATCCTGCCACAAAGAGTCCCCTGAAAGTCAACGAGCTTTCACCCCCATTGTAAGGGTCTGCACTTTGCAAGGGAGGGACCCTAAATAAAACATGCTTCCTGTCCATAAATAAGACAACACAGTGAAATATAAGTGAAGACATCTGTTAAGTAGACAGAGCTTAACCATAAAGTAAAAGTAGTAACCCGGCAGAGATATAATAAAAAGCAACGTTGCCCACTCTCACAATTTTATCACAAGTCTCGTGATATTTAGCGTCTTCCTTGAGGCCCCAGCTCTGGGAGTCAAATAGTTCAGTAAGAATCTTGGCTTTCATTTAAAAAGAAAGTAGCTTCCTGTGTTTGGAGAGAAGCTTGAAAACATGACACGAGTGAATCAAAGGCTCAGGAACCATTTTTAAAATATCATTATTTTTGGAGGCCTAAGTCATGATTTTTGACCGTTTCAGGTTGGCAACACTGAAAAAGAACTAACAAGACAGGAACTTGTGATAACTCCTTGTTTGTTGTTTAGTATTTTCGGTCTGTCACGGCTTTTTCGACTGCAAGCTCTTTGGGGCAAAGGTTATGTCATCGATGTTTACAGAGCACCTAGCTCAGGGGGCGCTGAGCATCACTGGGACTTTTGGATGTTATTTCAATACAAATAAATATCAAAATAATGATTAAAACAGCTTGGAATAGAGAGGACTTGGGAATTATTAATACGAGATTAAAAACTGAAAGATTCATAGACCACCAAGCTTTTTTGCTATATGAAGACAGTGTAAAGTAAAGAGTATAAAACTAAACAGTGCAAAATTATAATGTGGAGACCAATCATTCACGGAGAAGTAGCTTTTTAGCACAGAAAGGGCTTAATGGCATTTTAGACTGTATAGCAATCCCTGTATTATATTCAAGGTAACCAAAATGTAATTATCTGGCCTGGGACCAAGACAATGGTGTTAACCACCTTAGTCTCATGAAAAGTGGCATGGGATTTTCAAACAGAGTCCTGTGGCACTTTTAAAGACTAACAGATTTATTTATCGCATGAGCTATCATGGGAGAAAATCCCACTTCAACAGACGCTTTGGGGATTTTCAGTTAGCATCAGTGGTCACAAACTTGGTTTTATAGTTAATCCAAGAGACAGCATCTCCAGCCATCTGGTCCACACTGTAATGGTGTGCTCGGCCAATGGCTCACTGTTAGCTCAGAGGGAAGTGTGCCACCTCCCAAATCACAGACATCACACTTGCAACTACTGAATCTCCATTCTTTCCTGTGTTTTCCTTGGAAGTCAGAACGTAATATTTGTCTGTTCTCAATGGAAGTACATCACTTGAGGATTTGGCTGATAATCTTAACAGCTGCATTTTGAGGATCGACATGCATTCCTTCCAGACGTGATGCACTTTTAGAAGGTATCATGAGACAAATTGTTTTTAAAATTATTTTTATTGTTGTTTTTAGTGTCTCCTTTGCTGGCAACAATTTACAGCTGGAATTCCAAAAACCTAAATCAGCTTTGTCCAAACAATTTTTTTAAACAGATGGGAACTGAACTAATGTCTGTTATAATACAGAAATTATTTCTGATGTAGGTATTCCTATAGCAAACATGGTATTACGTGTTTTAAATTAACAAATAGCAACACAAAGCATTGAGCCAGAGGGAGACAACCATATTCTTCCTTTCCCTTTCCCCAGATAATATTACGTGTGTTGATATGGTGTTCTCTTTTCCTTCTGACATCTCCTTTCAACAAAAAGCTTGTCAGGAAATTCACTGGTGCAGTTAGTTTCAATTTCATTGTTTTCAGCCACTGTTCTAGAACCATTTGGCTTGATTCATCAGCCACCATATACATGTGATGTAACCATTCAACTGTAGGAAAATATAGTGGAAGTGTAATATATACACTGCTGGTGCAATTCACTGCTATTATAACTGATCTCACTCCTATTAATTATGGTTGAGGACAAGGTGCAGGCAGAGGCAGCCTTTTGCTATTGGGGATCCTAGGTGAAAGCCCATTGTGGGGCCCCGTATAGGCGTGCAGGGCCCTCTATAGGCCCATGGAGGCCTCCTATAGGCCCCTGCACCCCCCCACATGGCCCCGGCTCCCCGCCACCGACCCCCCCACCCCGCAGCCCTGGCTCCTCCACTGCCCGCCTCATCTCCCTGCCTCCATCCCTGGCCCCACCTCTGTGGCCCCCACCTCCTCCCTGCCGTCAGCCCCAGCTTCTCCTTGAGGCAGACATGGCTTGGGGGTAAGTGAAGCAGGCAACGGGACCCCTTACTGGTTGGGGCCCTAGGTGTGCGCCTACTTCGCCTACCCCAAAAGCCACCTCTGGGTGCAGGAACGGAGTGCAAGCAGGAAGGAGGCGTGATTTATGCAGATGGGGTGTTCTCATTCACTACAGCAGTTGCACTAACACACTAGTGGTGTAAAGCGCCTAATCTCAATATATATGTATTTTATCTGTGTAATCACTCCCCACGAGTTATCCGAAGGCTATGAATCCAAGACCTTCAGCACTGTAGCGCAGACCTCTACTACTTGAGCTAAAACATTCAAAAATCATGAGATTGATTTAAAAATCATTTTATATCTATATAGGGTTATTTTTATTTGCCCTCTGTTTTTTGAGTCTTTAAGGTTCATGAAAGTCACATTTTTAAGTTCCTCTCTGCACCCGTGAAGGCCAGACACTCACTTTTTAAAAAATGAAAGCTGCAATTCTCTCCTGCACATCTCGAAGCTCATTCAACACACTGGTGACAATCACTGCCTGCAGTTCCTTTCATCCAGGTCCATCTTTCCTACCCCTTGACCCTTTCAGCATTGTCAACCAAGCCCTTCTTGAAAACTTGTCCTCTTCTGGTTTTCATGACACTATCCTTTCCAGGTTCTCCTTCTCTCTCTTTAATTGTTCCTTCAGCCTATCCTTCGGAGAATCCACCTCAGCTGCCCTCAGACTTATGTGGGGGTTCCACAGGCTCTGTCCTTAGTCTGCTTCTCTACACTTTATCTCTGTGTAATCTCATTTATGTACACACATTCAGCTACCATTTGTCTGAGGACAACTCACAGATCTAACTCTCTACTCCGGACCTGTCTACCTCTGTCGAGATTAAACTCTCACTTGTCTCTCTGACATCGCCTTGAGGATGGCTACCCATCAGCTTAAGCTCAACATGGCTAAAACAGAGCTCTTAAACTTCCCCCCCAACGCCCTCCTTTCTCAATTGCTGTGGGCAACACCACCTCCTTGCCTGTCCCTTAGCTCTGTAACTTGGGTGTCATCTTCTACTTGAACCACTGTTGGCTCCTCATATCCAGAATTTGTTTAAATCTTGCCAATGCTCTCTGCAATAAGATTCACCCACTTGTTAAATTCTCCAACAAGCACCTATATGCTTTCTCCCGTCCTGCCCCTCATGCTTTGGAGAAATTCCCTGTAACTATCCACAAACCGAACACTCCTTAAAATTCTTCTTTTCCATTATGGCTGCAAAAACCTGGCAAAATAGTTAAGCTGTTGATGTGCTGAGACCAAGTCTATAACGCTGACCAATATCATCTCATTGTTTCCTCGTACTCTCTCATGTGTCTGTATTCATTTGTTGTCTCTTGTTTTATATGAAGCTGTGAGCTCTTTGGGGCAGAGACCATTGGTTTCTTCTGTATCTACAGCACCTAGCACAGTGAGGTCCTGGTTCATGATTTGGGCTCGTAGGCTCTAAGGTCATACAGATAATATACTTTCAGGAGCTGAGACGATGAACACATCAAACATTCCAGAGGGGTAGCCGTGTTAGTCTATTGTAGAAAGACAACAGAGTCCTGTGGCACTTTTAAAGACTAACAGATTTATTTATCGCATGAGCTTTCGTGGGAGAAAATCCCGATAAATAAATCTGTTAGTCTTTAAAAGTGCCACAGGACTCTGTCGTCTTACATCAAACATTGTGAGACTCGATAAATTTGTGAGAGCTCAGAACATGGCACAGATAATGGAAGCATTAAGGCCGCCCTAGGGGAAGAGACAAGCGTTGGCTTCAGTAGGGGAAAAAAAGGTGTGTTCTTAACTAGTGTTAGCTAAAACAAAATAAAATCCTAGTCAAGACAAAACAGCTGTGTAGTTTTCACTCCAATTGGTGGTTCAAAACGAAGACTGGTTTATTTAAGCTATCTAAAAATATTCCATCTGAAAGTTAAGGTTGCGGTTGTGACACAGGCAGAACAAAACAAGGAAATGACCAGTTAAATAGAAAAATCTATATAGTCTCTCATACCGCGTAGCGCAGGAGTGCCGTCTTATCTCAACAGCTTCCTTATTGTGGAAGAACATATAAGGGGAGGCATAGAAAGCATATGGTGCATTACCAGTTTAACTGTGTGATCTTGCCCTTATCATATAGTGCCATTCATTACAAGATTCGATAATAGTTCTATAATAATGTAAGTTTCTGTAATAGTTGCTTCTGTCTCTTAATTCAATATTTATTTTTGACTCCACTAAATAAAGGCTGCCATGGTTTAAGCCCTTTAAGCCATACTTTAACACCTCTTTAATCTATTTATATTTCTCTATTTCTCGTTTAGTATAATCACTTCTTTATCCAGTAACATGTTGCAAAAAGAGAAAAATCCTGACCAGACCCTAAAAAAAGTCTTTTTTCTACTGCTTAAAGTTCACAGGACTAACTGGAGGGTGGTATAATGAGTTTGTTGTATTTTTGCAGTCTAAGAATGATAGCGATCGGAAATAATAATAGCCCCTAGGGACACATTTTCAGAAATGCCTTCTGTAATTGTGCATCTGCTTGCATGCCTCCTTTTAGATGTCAAGTTTTTGCATGCACAAAAAATGTGAGTAACAAAAGCAAATGTAACAACCTCGGCATGTATACTTGAAGGCTAGTGGAGGACTTTTGAAAAATGTGTCCTGTGATGTTGCTGATTCCTCCTACAAGCACAGGCCATATATTCTCTGCTAGAGGTCTATCAGATATTAACTGACCCTACAGCTGATTAGGGGCACTATGCAAATAAAAGATTCAGCGCTGCATTCCATCCCATTGGTAGCTGCCATGGGAATGTGAGTCATATATATACTTACTGTACAAATTACACAGAGAACGCTCAAGTGATTTGGGACCCATTTGGATGAAAGAAACTAAATAAATGCAAAGGGGGAGCCGTGTTAGTCTAGTTCAGCAAAACAAACAAGGAGTCCTGTGGCACTTTTAAAGATTAACAAATTGCAGAACTGGAATTTATATGCAAATTTGACTCCATTGCCTCAAGGTTAAACAGGGACTCTGGATTTCTTTCTCATTACAACAGGTGATTTGGCCTCGCCTTCCTCTATATACTGTTCCCCAGTGTTTGAATGTTAACATCTATTTTGATTTGCTGTTACAGCCTGACCTGATCCTATGTCATACATTTCCCTGCATTTAATTTCCTCCCATTCTGTAAGTTCCCCATCTTCAAAGCGTCTGACGAAGTGGGATTTTTCTCCCACAAAACCTCATGCAATAAATAAATTGGTTATTCTTTAACAGTGCCACAGGACTCCTTGTTGGTTTTAAATAAATGCAACTTCCAAAGGGGTAGCCATGTGAGTCTAGTTCAGCAAAACAAGGAGTCCTGTGGCATTTTAAGAACTAACGAATATAATATATAAATATAATAATAAACATAAATAAATAAATACAAGATCATCAGTTAGCAGTTGAATGAACAGAACAGCTAGCAGATAATATTTTAGATACATCAAAACATCCCTTCTCCCCACAAACAACAGAAATAGAAGAAAACCCCCTAAAATTCAATACCAGATAAAGGAATAAACTTCCAGAGCACCAAAAGGTAAAGTGCAATAAAAAGTAATCTGTTCAATGTACAACTCTAACTCATAAAATACCAGAACCCTCTTTAGGCTAATACCTGTTAAGTGCTTTGCTGCACGTCCCTGCTTCCTTGGAGTTCTCAAAAAGTGCTGACGTTTCATTTAAATCTCACTAGAGCAGACAGCACTATAACTAATATGTGGGCCCAAAAGGAGGCAGCGGTGAAATGGTTAAAGGAACATTTGTGTCCTCGCAGTGAAAGAATAGGGTTTTTGGTTTTAGATGGTTATCCATGTGAAAGGGTTCTGCTGTTCTGGAAATGATCCATCTAACTTCTTAAAGTCACACTCATGTGCAATTGAAAGAACAGCTCTCCTTGCTCTCACTGGCAACAGGAGCTTTGTGCAGAATGAATGGAACAGCTGGTGCCTAGCAGAGGGAGAAACAGATAACACGGCAGTGGGCAATGGTGACCAATGCAGCTCGCCTCTGCTGAAGTGCCAAGTCATTGATTTCTCTCCCTGAGAAGCAGCAGCTGCTGGTCCATTAATCCTGCAGAAACCTTCCTTTGCAGATTGGGTCGATAATGTGCCAACAAATCTTACCGCTGAAATTAAGCAAAAGTATTTTGTAACAATGAAATAATGCTCCTGACAGGGAAGAAGAGTGGAGTGATGACTTCCCTGCTATTCCCTGCTGCCAGCCCTTCTGCAAACCCCTCGGATGGTTCCTGTGGCCCATGGCTCTTGAGCGTTGCAGTTACAGTGGTTCAGATGCCTGGATCTTTGCTCAGTCATATTTTAAAGGCAAGCATCATCTTTAATAGATGACAGTTGGTAGTTTCAAAAATCCCAGAGATCGCCCTGTAAGCTGTTAGTGCTATTTGGAAATGGCGTTCTTCACTTCCGGTCCTAAACTCGCATGTCGAATCACTTTGTGTGGTGGGATACGAATATGGCAGACGGTAATAGCTATCAGATTACACACTCCCCACAATCACATTATCTGAGCACTTTGCTTAATGCATGTTACACACCAAGGAGGGAATCTCCAATGAGCACAGTTAAGAACTTGAAAAAGGGTTACTCTTGCCTTCTGTTCTCACAAGCTATGGTAAGTTGACTTTGGTTTAATTCACCCTTCCCCTTAGCTACTATGTTAGGTCTGATGTTCAGGGGAAATCTAGTCTTCCAGGTTTTATCCTTCATCATGGCAAAACTCATCCCATAATGCTCCATTTATATTAAATAAAACCAATTTTATTAAATACATGTAACAGGAGAGACGGGAATCCGGGTTTCAGATGGATAGTTTCCTTTCCCACAGTTAGAAGAAATGACATGTCAGGATACAAAAACTGACAATACAGAAAGCAACCTGTGCCCCTCTGATACGAGCTGAATCCCTCAAAGAAAGGTTCATACTGTGATCCAGCTGGATAAGCGCCTGCATTTGTGTGCACACACACATATTAGTGCAGGAAGAAGAGAAATAAAATAGAGTACAGTTTCTGAACTGGAAAGGATGCAGCTATTTTACTGGATGTCCATTTTTGAACTATTTAAAAAAATGGGCTCAGAGCAGCTTTTCATGTGACCAGGCAGTGGGGAGGTAAATATGTTTAGTTGAAGTCTGATCTCTTATAGAGAAAGTATTTCTAGTCCCCTCTCATGGGACACACCATCATAAGCCACGAGAACAAGAGCATAATATAGAATTATCCCCACACAACTCCAGAAAGATCAATAGAATTTGCTGAAATCTGGGGAAATGGACTTTGGCTCTTAAAGGTTGAGTTCCATATCTCAGGATAGGATTTGCCAATGTCTCGGGGGGCATTACTTAGGAATATTAAACCCAGTCTTTTATTCAAGATGTATTCAGAGTCACTGCTGTGTCTGGGAGCCACATTGACTTTTGCCTCATGAAGAGCTGATGAGGGGAATGGACTATGCGTTACCACCAAGATAGATATGGCGCTTGTGCTTTTGATAAGTATGTTTGCCAGGTAGAAGTACACGCTAAATTACAGTGTAACATGCCCTACTCCACCTATATCTAATCTCAAAACAGAGACAAAGGCAGAAACTAATCACGCAGCAGGAGGTTGTCTGTAAAGGTTCTTTCACTTGCTAAAATCTACGAGATCACTAAGGTCTTGATCCGACTTCTATTCCAGTCAGTGGAAAAACTCCCGTTGACTTGAGTGGTGCAAGCCTAACTCCACAGGTGAGATTAGAAAATAATGGCTGTTTTTCAAACACAGTGTCATTTTTAAAATGTAGCTATGCCTTTGTACGACACTGTGAGCTGGGTGGGGATACAATGGGTTGTTGGGGATAATTATTGTCCCTATAGAGCCAATTGGAAACACTTGCAATTGTAATAATCCCCACCCTTATGAACTGTCTTCTTTGACCTCAGTTATCCCCCTCTCTCCAAGCCCCTTTGCCACCTCTTTATTCCTGCTGATTCATCTTCCTCCTCTCTACCTTCTTCTGGTTCCTCCCGCTGCACCCTATATCTGGATGCTCCTCCCCAGCTCCACTCAACTGGAACTGCTGTCCTCAAAGTCAGTAATGGCCTCTGTCTTCACCAAATGTAAGGGCCTCCTCTCTGTTCTCACCCTGCTTCAGTCTCTCCCATGGCCCCAGGGCTGGTGGAGCAGCTGTCCCCCAGTGGCCAGAGGAGATGGCTATACCCCCACAGTCCCAAGTCCATAGGATCTGTCATCTTCCGGAGCCTGACCCGGAGCAGGAGGAGCTTGCTTTCCTCACCCTGGGCTGGAGGACTTCAATGTCCCTACTGATTGGGAGGGCCTGCCCTGCTTAATCACTGCATCAAGAGCCCTTTCAATCACTCTTTGCCCTCCTCCTTGACTTCTCCCTGGGGGTTTAGGGCTTGGCGCTTGCCTTGTTCTCCCCTTACTTCATCAGTCATTTCTTTACCCTCACTGGGGATGGCTTCTCCCTCTCCACTCTGCCGCTGTGTGTGTCACACTCAGTCCTCCCCTATTCTCCCCCTATACTCTTCCCCTGCTTATGGCTTCACTTACCATTCCACATCCACCACTGCACTCCCAACCTGTCCCCCGCCGTTTAGTCTCTCATTTGCAACTGTCTTTCCAATCTCTCATCCTAGATGTCTGACTGTCAACGGAGACTCTCCAACTTCTCCGTCACCATCAAGAGTCCATTATCCTCCCTGTCATCCTAACCACCTGCAATGAGAAACCAAAGCCAGCATATTTGTAGAGTAGCTAATATCCCAGGCTCTGGATCTCTCTTTGCTATTTGGAAAAATATGACTCTTGTAGTTAACGTTACACACAAAAACTATGTGAAAAGAACATTATTACGGTTGCACAGCCAACCACTTCTAGTCTGGAAAGGCCAGTATAGAGCCTGTCTGTGCAACTTAAATCTACCCCCTTTTGTGTATGTATTATAAGGCAGGCTCCAATTAGTGGTCACATAGTAATTTTTCCACACCAGCTCAGCCTCATTCCTTGCACAGGATGGACTGTGCTCACTTAACGAGCACCTATTTAATATTTTGGTTTCCTCTCATTGTTCAGTGTGTGGCCCCAGGCCTTGTTTACTAACACACTATTCAAACCCTGCTCTGAAGACGGAATTAATTAAATTTCCTTGTGTGCTCTTCTGTGGAGCTCAACACTAAAGAGCTGAGTGCTTCATAGACAATTTATCTTCACAGACCTTTTGGGAGAAGAGAGTATATTACTGTTCCCAATATACAGATGGGGAACTGAGGCAACTAAGATCAAAAGTATCTTTGGCTATGTCTACACTGGCAATTTAAGTTCACTTAAATTAAGCCACGTCCACACTAGGCTTTCATTAAGTCGACTTAATGAAAGCTCAAGTCGACTTTGTTACTACCACTCATTGTCGACTTAACCCTTAAGTAGTCTCCTTAAGATGACGTAAGGACGGTGTGGACATGGAGTAACCCTTAAGTCGACTTTATTAAGTCGATTTAAAGGTGGTTAGGTTGACTTAACGAAGTGGACTAAGTCGACTTAAAGCTAAGTCAACTTAGTCCACTTTGTTAAGTCGACTTTAATAAGGTCGACTTTAAGACGACTTAAAATCGACCTTAGTAAAGTCAACTTAACAAAGTCGACCTAACTTTTCCTAGTGTAGACATAGCCTTTGAGTCTGGGGTGCCCAGTCTGAGGCAACTAGGACCTAGCTCTTCAGAGTTACTTTGCGTATATAGCACTTTGTGTGTTCAATACCCAGCTTCCTTTGGGTTTAGTTTTAGCTCTGAGAACTCAGCACTTCTGCAAATCATCTATTTGGCAAGTGAAACAAAAAATCTCTCCTAGCTCAGCTAAATCCCTGAGACAGGTGGGTCTTTCAGAAACTCTGGATATCACCTAGGATTGTGAAACAAGGTGCTCCTGGCAATTAACAAAGCTCCAAGCAGCCATCTAAAAGAAATATTGGCTTTTACTGGAGCTACGCCATCATTTCTTCCATGAAGCGTCTTTTGAATAATTCTTGCTGGAAAAACTCCTACACGGTTTCTTTTCATTTATATTTTAACACAATTGATCACACAAGCGTGACCTCTAGTTGGGGGTTCAGAAGATCAGAGCCATCGCAGTAATCGTCACAGCACTGCGTGTCTCCATCTAGAGCTGATACACAGCATGAAAAGAATGGGAAGTTAATGCATCTGAGCAGACAGCCTCTGTGTGGTAGTATTAACCTCAGTGTTGAGTTATTTATCAGTAGTAATATGATAGTGCCCACAGGCCAGGGCTCCACATCTGCAAGGATACAAGAGACACAATACCTATCTCGAATATTTTACAGATTATGCATCAGACTACAGGTGGGCACAAGAGGTTCCCAGTGCTGCAGCCATGGCCAGCACCAAAACTCTCCTCACACTTAGCATGGATTGTCATACCAGGAGTAAACTTTCCTATCCATGGGCACCTAATATAAAATTGAATGGGGTCTGGTTCTTGGATGAAGGCAAAAAGAGTCGCCCCTACTCATTCCACACACAGACAACCACAGTTTCAACTGCAGCCAGCACCCTTGGTATAGTGCCTAGGAAGAGGTGGCAGGGATTTGGGGCGCTGTAGGAGCCAATCCTGGAGGAGGCTTCATGTTGAGCCTTTCTAAGGCATGGTTAAGTGGACATTCCCCCATCCTCCCCCCGATATTCCCCTTAAACTTGGACACTTCGGTTGGTCTCTTGCATGACTGGAGGGATATAGTATGTCCCCACTTGAACGTCCAGTCACATCTGGCCATTAGTTAGCTAACATAACTGTGTATTCTAGTACAGATACCGCCAAAAAAAAAAAGTTTGTTACAGGACACACACAACCCCTTCTTCCTAGTAATTTAACCCACCACAACCAGCAACAAATTTACAGCTCCTACTCACGCTAGATGCTACACTGGAGTTAGTTTGCATGTTTTTGATTTCCACGTGTTAAAACATGACTAAAATTCGAGCGTTATCCATACGCACAGCGATCTTGGGTTCATGAATAGCGTAAAATTCCATTTCTCAGCCAACGCAAATTATCGAACCTGCACAACTATGCCTGCAAATTGTGAGACCAGCACAAAACTGCTAAGTCAGTTCAGCAAACTCTTCAGTGGAACAATTCATCTCTCTTTCCTGAAGGGGGTTGGTTTCTTCATACCTCAAGCTGGCAGAGGTTTGCTAGTGTTCAGCCTGGATTTTTCTTGACCTACGCTGCTGTCCGCAGCCATCAACAGTCAACTGTGCTGCCTCTGGCCAGAAAAGATCTACTGTAGGCTAATCCATTCTGGGTGGCCTGAGCGGTATGAGAAGAGAATGCAGCAAGAGTGTGCTACTGTGCAGCGAGGCTCTTTGATCTGTTTGAAACAGTAAGGCAAAGATGTCTAAATAACTGCAATTAATAATAGTTGGTACTTGTACTACTTTAATGAAAGCACTTTACTAACAGTAGCCAGTTAATCCTCAAAATATCTGCACGAGGGAGAAATTATCTCCATTTTACGGCCAGGTAGGCCAAAGCACATGTGGAGAGGATGGCTTTGTTGTCTAAGCTTCAGGTTTAAACAGGCTGCAACCCCGTAAGAGCTGCTCCAGCTCTTTATTCATGCAAAGCAGAGACAAACCGCTGCACACCAGCCGTATCAGGGATGAAACCATGAAAAATGAGGCTATGTCCACAAGGTAGGAATTTGCTCCAATCTCGGCCAACACCTGTATATTGATCCCACTTCTTCAGGCTATCACACTTCAATCCAGAGATGAAAGTTTCTAAGTGGATCTGGCTGTACAATTTGTGACTAAAAGGCACACAATTAAGAGGCCATATGGTGTATTGGTTAGGGTGTTAAACTGCAATTTCAGACAGCTGCATTCAGTTCTCAGCTCCACCATCCAGCTGCATCTTTAGGTGCCTAAACACCTTTGAGCATCTGGTTCTTAGTCTCTGTGTGCCCCAGTTCTCATCTGTACTAGCACTTCCCTGCATCACAAGGGTGCTGGGAAGCTAGTGAGGTACTTCAGCAATGGAGGCCATGTAAGTACAAGAGACAGGTTGGAAGGGCAAATGAAAGCGCCTGATCCCAGAACCAATTCAGATTCCATGCACTGTGCACAGTCAATAGGGAACATTTCCCATCACAGAATTACAGCAATACAAAAACCTGAACCTGAGTGTTTAGATACAGATCCGTGGTCTCTGCAACATCAGCAAAGGACAGACAGAGTGGTCACAACTGTGCCTGAGCTGTGCCTTAGTTGGGGCTGGCTCCCACTGGGACTGAAAAGAAAAAATTACCGTCTTCTCCTTTTCTCCCATCATGCAAGCTGCCTGATGCTCTTGGGGTTCCCATCTCGACACTGAATGCAGCGTAGCTTCATGCTATGGAAACCAAACCTCAGGTACCCAGCTGTCCTGGAAAAGAGGGTCAAGGCTCAAAACTGGAACATTCAAATTGCAACATGATTTTCGAGAGACATCCAACGGTTAGTTTAAAATGCCATTTTTGATGGCGGTATTTTTAAATCCTTGTCACTGAATTGCAACACCAGCCTTAGTAAAGGCCAGTTATAGATGATGCAAAACAATCAGGGACATCTGATTTGGATCTGGCTCTTGCACCTGTATTAGAAGCAGAGCAGTGCTCAGCTGCACGGTGGAGATCCCACAGGGCTGCCGGGCTAAATCCTCAGGGTAGCGGTGCGTTGTTTTAATTGACACACAGCTGTGACACAGAAGAGGCTCATGAAAGGCAGAAAACACCATTTTCAACCTCTGGGAAATATTCAAACTTCCTTGCTTTCCAAGCACAGAAACTGGCCTCTGCACTGTGACTATTTAAACAAAGATGCAACAACGTTGTGTGCGTTTGGCTGCAGAGAAAGAACCTGGCACCACAGAGTGAGCCCTTCTTAGGCAAATGCATGCCTTGGGCAGACCAGGGAGGGACGCCGAGTGCAGGAATTCTAGCCGGCCCTACCCACCATGTAATGGGAAATGGAGAACGACATGTATAAAATGCCATATTAATTTGTATTGAGCGGCGTTACAAAAGGTATTAAATGAGAGGGGAAGGGAATAAAGCACTGCTTTTATTAAATGTCTCCTGCGTTTCAAACAAGCCCTTCTCAAAAAGGAGCCTTTTCCAGGGTTTATTCAGTTTCATAGCTTGAGGCCCTCTTGACCAGAAGGAGCCCTAAGTTTTCAGCAGCTGCCAATCCATACTTATGTTCCCGCTTGCCCCGAAGAGACTTACTGGTATTCAAAATACACAGCATTCCCCTCCCACCTCTCCTTTTTTATTTGATGTACTTAGGGGAAATTGTCTCATAGGATACAAAAAACCCCCATCCCTTAAATGGAGAAGGAGGAAAGAGAGGAAGACTGCTGCGGGTGCAGATCCATTGACCTCAACCCTTCCCCACGTCCAGCGCAGGATGCCAATGCACATCAGGACTCTGCTTGGTGCAGGTGCTCCCCCAAGCTGGGCACAGCAGAATCCCACCAATTCCATTGCTGTGGAGGTAGGCTATGCCCTGAGCGCTCAGTCCCATCCTCACTCAGTTGTAAGGCAGGAGTAATTGCTGGAGTCAGCAGAGTTAGTCCAGATTTACAACATCCTCCATGAGAGCAGAGCTCCACCTTCAATTTCAACCTCACATGCCTCTGCTGGCTGCAGGAGATGCAACAACTCAGAGACCACAAAGCGTTCTGTGTTTTCACTGGAGAGACTGGCACAGAATTTGACCCATGGGATAAGCCAGCCTGTATTTTTCGGTCGAATTTGTTGAGCCAGTAAATGTAATTTGTTAATAGTGTGGACACAAATACCTGGGTCGAGGGCTGGTCTACACGATGAAGCTATAAAGGGTCAGCCAAACAAACCAGGAGTCTGGTGGCGCTTTTAAAGACTAACACCTTTAGTTATCGCAGAGGCTTGAAGGAGTATGTGTGTCAGTCTAGTTCAGCAAAACACACACTGGCACTTCTGAAGACTAACAAATTTCTATTTATAATAAACGTATTTATTTATAAATAAATGTATTAGTCTTTAAAAGTGCCGCAAGACTCCTTGTTTACTACAAAGTTAGGTTGGCGTAACTACATCATCCAGGGCTGTGAAAACTTTCATGCCCTGTTCAATGTAATTAGCCAATGTAAGCCTTGGCGGAGACACCTCTAGCTCAAATGGACGAATACCATCGGCGTAGCAAGATCAATTTACGCCAGCAACGGACAAATCTCTGCTGCTGTTGCATTTCTAGTGTAGATGTACCCACCTATTCTCTCTCTGGTTTTAACCCTGTCTGACTCCACTGAAGTGCTTCCTGGTTTACACCCTGGATCAGGCCCCTGGCGTTTGCACATGGTTTTCTGTCATCAAAGTGAGGTGAATTACAGACAAAGCCGTTTGGTAGAACAGAAAAGACAGTTTATTTTGACAGAGCCAGTGTCAGTTAGAGGCCGATCCCAACTTGAATCGTAAAACTAACGTTCTTGTCGCTGAGCCATTATGCAATATCCCCCCTGCTTTCATCTCTGTGCAGTGGGCCATGGACTGTGTGCTCCATTCTCAGGCACTAAGGTGGGACAAGAGAGCCGGCTATCTGACCAGAACCCAAATGGAGCAGTTCCCATTACTGTTTGCGTGCGGAATAGCCAACAGGACCTATTTCAAAGTGATTCTTCCTGTGTATATTCCGAAGGCTCCAGTTAATAATAATACTTTTCATCTTCAAAGAACTTTACAAGCATTAGTCCTCACAACACCCCTGTGAGGTAGGATGTCTTATTTACATACTTGGAAACGGAGGTACAGAGAGGTTGAAGGGGCACCATCCAACTCAAATCTGGCCTAAGGTTTACACTGTGAAACAAGGGTTACAGAGCCTGAGACCAACAGAATGATTTTTCTTAAATGCCAGTAGAAACGGTTGTTTTTCACCAGCCCGCAGTGTTTCAAACACTACCGAGCTGAAAAACTGGAAGGCAAATTGATTTCGGAGATTTTAATTGTCCAAGATGAGAAAGCTTTTTTTCTAAAAAAACCCCCAAGCAAACAGAGAAAATAATCTGATTTTAAAACCTGTTTCCTGTAAAAGTAGCCAAGTAGTTATGACATACTGCAAGCAAAGCTGTTTGCAGCTCAGGGTTTTGCAAGTCGACATTGTCTCTAAGTGACACTTCGTGAATCTGAGCTGGAGTCAGGACTGGAATTAAAGGTCCTATACTTGGAGCACACGCCTCTCTCTTTAAAGCAATAAACTGCACTGACTTCCAGCTGGAGCCAGCGCCCCTTCGTTGGCAGAGCACACGTCATAACAGGAAAGAAGCAGGCGCCTTGGCAGGTCTCAGTGGCTATGTCTACACTTGTTAATTTAAGTCAACTTAGCATGTCCACATTTAAATTTTAAGTCGACTTAGAGGGGACCCTACAAAATCGACCTAGAGTGTCCACACTGGATGCCTAGGTCGACTTGTAGGGGCTAGGTGGACCTGGGACAGGTCCACGGTGGCAGGGGGGGCACCCCTTGCCAAGTGCCAAGGGGCTCAGTCTTTGCCCCATTGTACCTTGGTTGACTTAGGGCTACTCCACGTCTACACTGGCTTAAGTCGACTTTCTAATGACTTTAAATGAGGTTTAATAAAGTCGACTTAAGGAAACTGTAATGTAGACGCAGAGTAAATTAAGTCGACTTAAGCAAGCTTAAGTCGACTTAATTTACAAGTGTAGACGCACCCAGCCAGACAAATTCACCTGTTTCCTCATTGTGGATTCGCTGAGAAGAGTTTACCATGCTCTGCTCAGCATTGAGGCGAGTTTGCTTTTATTCAACAGGAGCTTTAGGACTTGATTTGGAGAAGTGCATCGTACCCAGAGCTCCCACTGACTTACATCTTGGCTTCTTTCCCTCTCCTTTTGACATTTGTGGGAGCTGCAAGGGTTCGGGCATGGGGAGAGATGTGTGCAACATCCCCAGCGGCTCCCACTAGGAAATCCATCCAGAACGAAGCAGAAGAGGCAGCATTGACTGTTCCTTGTCCCCGTTCCATATACAATGATGGAAAGCAATGGCTAGAGAGGACAACCCTGGCGGTGGGGCTCCCTTGTGCTGCCCATATCGTAGGATTGGAAGGGACAAGAAGAGATCTGATAGTCCAGTGCCCTCAAGGGAGCACTAGGTGTTATCTAAATCGTCCCTGACAAGTGTTTGTCTAACCTGCTCTTATAAATCTCCAGTGACACACATTCCACGGTCTCCCTCGGGAACTTATTCCAGAGCCTGGCAGGGCACAGGGAAAAGGCCAGAGAGCCTTTGTGGGACAGTGCTCTTGTGCCTTTGACAGATCTAGGGCTGTGTCTACGCTTGAAAATGTTAGGTCGACCTTATTAAGTCGACTTAACAAAGTGGACAAAGTCGACTTAAAGTTAAGTCGACTTTGTCCACTTTGTTAAGTTGATCTAACCATCCTTAAGTTGACTTAATAAAGTCAGGCGTAGACAGGGAGTAATTTAGGTCGACTTAAGCCTACTTAAGTCGACCTAAATTGCTAGTGTAGACGCACCCTAGGGAACCTGTGAGTTCTGGAGGAGAGGAATCCCTGCTAACTCCATAGCAGGGCAAATCCCGCCCCTCAAATGGGCTCATTATAGGGAGATTCCACAAAGGGGTTCTCCTGGAGGCTTACTCAGACAAACCCATTTCTTACAGGGTTTTTTTTGGTTAGGCAAGGTTAGGGATGATCCTCACCTCACCCCACAAATACACAGAGGTTCCAAACTTCTTCCCTAATAGCATTCTTTTATTTTCCCATAAGCTCTGCAGCCATTTCGGATTCTGTTTGAATGGAGCTGATTTAACTATAGTTTCACTTGTATATTTTTAAGACTCATTTGGGATAGCAATTTTTCTTAATAACCTGCCCCCTAGAGCAGGCAGTAGCTCTCCTGTAAGGGCTGACATCTGTCTCAAATGAACGGGATGGCTCAGCTCTGTCCTACACAAACACACAGACATATATAATATTTACCATATATATTACGAGACGATACGGTATGGTTCTAGCAAGACAGCATCTGCACAAATTGCCCTGAACCAACTTACACCAGGCATGGCTTTTCCTTGAAGTGAAACAGTTACATTTTCCAGATAGGCCAACATATATTTAGAGGTAAAAATAAAGAGCTATCAAAGCAAGAGTTCCAAAAATCTAGATTCACTTATATTTCTGGATAATAAGAAGTGTTACCTAAATAACTATGGCGATAGGTGCCATATAAAAAACAGATAGCACTGTCTAGGTTCATTGCATTGGAAAGGATGGCTAAAACTGGCATAGGAAATCCAATCCAAAATTGAAATTCTAGCCTCCTTAATTCAATTCCTCCTCAATCCCATTTCTCCTAGTAATAGCACATATACATTTATACAAGGTATTAGACTGATGTTCTAACATCCTGGAAACAGTGAAATAATTCAAATCAAATATTTGCGGATACAAAATGTCGCTTCTGTGAAATGAAAACATAAAATATATGCAATTTTCCCCTGGCAGTTTATTATGCTATGAAGAAAAAACATTCTGTGCTTGAAGCTGACGTTATATTACAAATGTATTGCAAAGTATGATGTGACTATTAAAATATGATTACACAAAGTATGAACATTTTAAGAAGTTTACAGTACAGTGGATCTTTTATAAACAGACTTAAATATACATATGATAATAGTAGCTGACAAAAACCATCAAAAATTAACTATTAATGTTGATAGACTTTTCCCCTGTGGAAAAAAAAAAAAAAAAGGTCTCACATTAAAAACAGAAATTAAGAAAAGCCTTAAAACCAGGAACAAATCACCTGTACACTACAAATATACACGGCAGAGGTGTGCAAACCGGAACAATCATGTCATTGGAGGACATGTCTGGCTGACGTTTGCTTTTCGGGGGTAGCTCATTTCACACAGTAATCCCTCAGCGGGTTGCAATTTGTGGTCAGATAATCTCTGTTAACGGTTTTACTCTTATGAGTAGCTACTCAGTGCAAGAAAGTTAATGCATCCAACACTCTCATTCACATATGGAGGAGTGTGTCCTGACCGAAAACTTCCCTGCAGTTCTGCAGTCAGATATCTGTGGGCAGACCGCTCCACCTGCGTGAAGCCCTGACAGGATCCACCCATGAGGATCATTTTCAGGATGGGTGCTATGAATGAGTTGACAGTTTTTAAAAAATGCAACTCCTTGATCTTGTTTCTTGATAAGGGAGAGAAGCTAACATATTTGCTTCCTGGTTAGCCGGTCTGCATGACACCCCTCGCTCATGTGTTAAGTTATGTCAAAAACATAAGTATTTTATGCTGTAATACATAGTATTACTGAAACTAACAATATTATTTGCATATTTATAAGAAGGTATAATGAAATTCCTATAATAAAACAACAAAAAAGTATGCTATAGATTCATTTACAAACCGTCCAGCAAAGAAGTATAAATACTTCTATATTTAATGTTTTGGAAAACATAACTTACAAAATATTCAAATATATACAGTCATCTGAAAAACTGCCAATATTAAACTTTGACGCAGACAAAGAATCGGCCGCATCCATTCATTCGGCGTTGAAAGAGGCGGCGATTTTTTGTTGGTTCCTTTTTACTTGTAAAAGTCACCCTTAAGTTATTTACAAGTCACTCCACTTCCCCGGTGAGCTAAACATGGCCAGAGCTTTGAGTATGCTGTCCCAAAATGTCATCTATCATTGTCAAATTGTTCAACCAGTCTTCATCGTTGTTGCTACTGTTCTTCACGAGGGAGTCAATGAAGTCAGTTTCGCTGCAGCTTCCAGGCAAGATCGAATTACTTTGCTGTGGCACAAAGTCGTACTGCGGCAGCTCAGAAGCGGCACTCAGTCTATTGAATGTTCCCGACAGCTGGCCTGCGGAGGGGTAACTTGGGGGGCAGAGTCCTGGAGCCGGATTGAGCTGGTTAAAGCTGGACATGCCTTGCGGCATGGATTTCATAACATTCAGAGCTGGCAACGGTCCTCTGGTTAAATTGTGTCTCAAGTTCTGATTATTCAGCGTGTTCAGGCTATGGCTGGACTGTCCCAGGTTTAGTTTTTGCATCTGTCTGACCTGGACTCCAGGCGCAATCTGATTCGGTGGCGCTACAGCGTGGTGGGAAAACTGCTGACCCGGGATATTTGGTCTCACGTTCTGCTTGGAGACAAGGGGGTTACTGGCGAACGGCTGCATGTTGGGTTCCATTTGGCTTTGATTTGGCATTCTCGAAACCCCAGTTGGGGTCCACATCTGGGCAGATGTGTTGGGGTAGACAGTAGAAACTCTTGGCATACTAGGCTGTCGTAAGTGTTGCTGAGTTGGAGAATGACTTGTTAAGGAACCGGAGCTAAAGCTGGGTAATGTCATTCCCGGCCGGACAGTAGTATGGCTGTGAACGGTTTGGCATCCTGAGTTCACGCCCAGCGAGGTTTGGCTTGATCGCAGAGGGATGTTAAAATTGGAATTAGGTGGAAAAATCCCTTGCTGTTTGCCAGGATTATGAGGAATCATGAGCATTGATCCACTGTTCTGGTTTCCAGCGATCGGAGCCATTCCGGAGCCCAAGGTGTTCTGAAGCATTCCCGGGTTGGATGCCATCATGCGGTGATTCAGTGGAGGAGCTGGGATGGACTGACCACATTCACTAGGCATAGCCTGCGGTACTGCTGTGTATAAAAAGATAGATGTTAAAACGTTCATTTATCCCTGAAACTCGGCCGATCTTTAATAGGATGCCGGTTTTAATTCACCTCTTTCATTAAACAGGCCTCTCCATAGCATTGCTTGGCCGGAGTTACTGCTCAAGTGATAAGAAAATAGGGGAACCCCGCGTTATGGGACAAAATGTGGAATGCTTTTACTTCGGTGCAGAGCATCATCAATAGCCCCCCGTTTAATGAGAGCCTCGGTTTGCCCCGGCTTTCAGTAGCACGCACTTCCACTCCTTACCCTGGAACTGATTCATCGGCTGGGGTGCAAACGAATTCCTCTGCTCAGCCGCTACTCCTAACATGTTTTGTTTCTGCTTCTCCTGGAAAACAAGAGAAACAGGAGTCACATTGCAACCTCTCCAGGAACAAAAATAACAGCAGGCATTTGAAGTCGGACACTGACAACCTATCCAGCTACACACACAATCTCCTCAAAGGCTCAGCCCAGACAGTTCATTTCAGGCAGGAACTGAACTGGTCACAGGCCCTTTCTTGCAAAGGCATCCTCTGAATAACACAGCCTGAGCAAGGACAGCCTTAGCCAAAAGCTCTTTAGGCAGGTCCACGGGAGCTGGACCACTTTGTTCACCCCCCAGCGGGTGATCTACCCCCAGGTCTCCTTGTTTCTGGCTCTGATTCAAAGTCCACTGGAGTCGTGGAGTTTTTCCACTGTCCTCCGTCTGCCTGGGCACATTTTTTGAAGCACCTGATTCTTGGCGGGGGAAATGAAAGGTGCCCAGTGTGTGTACGAAGAGACACCGGGACAGGTTGACAGAGGAGAGTGCTGGGGGCTGGATGTGTGTGGGGAAGATGCGTAGGCCAGATCCTTGTTTGAAACGTGAGCCTGCTGTGCCGCCCAGGACCCGCCTCCAGACCAGGACATTGTTGGCTCTGTCTAAAATGAACTGACTTGTGGGCCGTGAACTGGGAGCTCTGGCCACATCCTGCCAAATGGTGCTGTGCTGTCTACCCTGCAATGGCACATATGGTGCAGAGAGAACGGTATGGATTGGAATGAGTGCCCCCCAACTCCAGGTCCGGCAGGCGCAGGGAGGTCAAGAGGGGGTATTATGCAAGTGAGGAGGAGGCAAATGCAGCGAGCCAGCGAAGGGGAGAGCTTCTTTACAAAAGGATAAAGAAATCCCTGGGCCCTGGCCCCAGCTGCCTTGTGCAGGACAGGCTGGGGAGGAACTGTCAGCAAGGTTCCCTCATTGTCCTCTTGCAGGGAACGGTCTGGCAGTTTCCTCAGGCTCCATGGGAAGCTGGGGCCATCCAAGCAGATGTTCTGTACCTCCTCATCACTCTCAGCCCTGACAGCCCCTCCCAAGAAGGCTCCAATGTAGCCTCCCTGTCTCTGGGAGGAATGGCAAACTCAGTGGAAAGGAACCTGGACGTGGAGCTGGGCGTCTACTGGGAGGAATCCCGATGGTGCTGGAGGTGGGTGGGAATAAAGAACATCCCCCCAATCCTGCCTCACTCATTCCTTGAGCCAGACCCCTTGCCCCTAACAAAGACCCTGGACTACAGGGGAAGGAAAGAAGCATGGGGGTTGCCAAGTTCCTCACCCACATAAAAAGAGGGGAATCGCATATACACACACAGAGCTACACGGACAGCCTCCCCCCTTCTCAGAGACAGGAGGCTGGGACCGATGATGGTCTGACCCAGCCTGATTTCCCACACTCCAGTAATACTCTGCAACAGTCATGTCTCATGCAACGCTTCCCACTTGAACACTGTCCCCGCATACAGTAAAGGAGCCGCGTCGACACAGCGATCCGCACCTGCAATAGCTGCCGTCTCATGATTTGCTGCTTCAGCAAATGGTTCCTCATCGTGTATCCGTTCACCGTGGCTGGCGCAGGCACAGAGCTGCCGCTTGATACGGCGCCTGGCTCCTGAAGTCTGGTGACAATTCCAGGATTTTGATCCTGCCAAGAGAGGGGAAAAAAAGGACACTCAATTTCATCAGGAAGATAACAACCGAAGCCATTGTCCCATCCACTGGTGCCCCAGCTTAGTTGCTGTCCCATCCTGAACCGCCTCTGCCAGAGTTTTACAGAGACTGCAACATAGAATGGCGCATATCAGGGCTGTTGCAGTGAGTGGCAGCGGACCATTCTGACGTCAGAGTACCAACGCAGGAAGAAAGTGAGGGACCAAAGATTAATCCAAAGTTCTTTGTTACTGGCCCAAGGCTAGGAGAATAATTCACTGAGATCAGTGGAGTCACATGGGTGTGTAACTGGCAAAAGGGATGTGAATCAAGCCCTGTTTTCCACTAATTCCTCAATATGATGCTCACAGACAAAGGAAGAAGAGCTGGAGTAAAGCAGGAGCTAGGTATAAGATAAAAAGGAGAAGCATGTTGCAGAAAATTTAGAAAGAGGCGAGCCAAGGTCTTGCAGAGATGGGGAGAGTAGGGGAAACCACCATTAGCGGGGAAGACTCCTGGTTGGAAACAAAGCAAGAACCTGAATATGCAGAGGAGAGAAGAGCCAGATCCCAATTGGCGTCAATCAGCGTTGCTCCATTGGAATCAGCGAACCAGATCCCCAGCTGGTGGGGACTGACTTCACTCCGTTGTCATCAATAATGGATCGACGTCAATTTACGCCAGCTAAAAATCTGACCCAAAATGAACAGAGGGGAAGATTCTAAAGACCGTTCAGCACAAAGATTCCTGGAGGAGACCCTGAAGGGAAGAGAACGTCAGGAATACTTAAGCCGAAACATCTGGCAGAGGTAGCATGTAATCAGGGAAACCAGAGGCAGAAAAAATAAGTGAAAAAGCCACGTCTTCAGTGAGAAGGAGAAGGGCAGGAAAATGCTCCAGCAGACCCTACCAGAATATTCCCCAGTTTAACATCCAGCTTTTCCATTATTTATGATGCTTTGTTATTATTGGCAGAGAGAATTATGCACATTATATCCAGCACCCTTAACTAGGCCACATTTCCTTTGTTTTCAGACTGGAAGCCCACATCCTTTGTTCGAGAATCAATGTTATCAGAAGATAAGCGAGAAGAAAAGGGTTTTTGCCTTTTGACATCTGACAATTAGAATCAGGGTGAAATGGAGCAAACAGGATGCGGGCAATGGTTCGGAGTGACCAGAAGGAAAGGATGGAGGGTGTTTGTCCAAAGCAGGCTGTCAGAACGGGAATGCCTTTCCTGCAAGGGATTACCAGGTCATTTGGAGATGTACGTATTTTTTAAAATAGAAGCAATTACCAAGAAGGTCACCGAAATTACTCACTTTTATGGTGCCTCCCTTTGTTGTAGCACTTAGGTCTATTATGCAAACCCACAATTGATGAAATGTAAATGCCTGTGAGATAATTCACCGAAAGACACAAACCTGTAACTCATCACTGGTCTCATTATCATTCTTATTCATGGGCAATCTCACAAGACCAGACATTATTACCCCTGCTTTGCTTACAATTCTGTCGGACATTACTCCTCTCGCCTCCCTCCCGCAGACTGAGAAGGGAGGGAGAAGGATGTACGATTTACTCCTGACGTAAATATAAGAGTTCATGTAAAGCTCGTGTTCGGCTTTCATGTCAAATATTATTCAGCGGCCACGGTTAAGCTTTGAATAATATGGATTGCCTCTAGGGGAATATTTGAAAGAGCAGGGATTCAGTTTGTGTACTCCACACAGGAAAGACACTGAAATGTTCATAATCACCAAAATCCCAGCCATCTAGCCAATTTCCTCCCAACTTGTCTTGTTGCATGCAGAGAGTCTGTGCTTACTGAAGCATATGAGTTTAGTGCAAAGAGAATGACTCTGTTTCGCTCAGGGCTGTTGCATTAACAAGTCATAACATTAAAGTCTTTCTTTTGCTAATCATGTCCACCTCATTCTAATTTCTCCTAAACCTCATTAGGAAAATAGTGGGTTTTTCTTTCTATATTATTAATGGTTAAGAAGGGGAAATCACATTACTAATTGCCGCTCTTGGGCAGCAGCAGCAGAACAGCTATGGGATTTTTCTGCTAGCAAGAAGGACAATCGGCTAAATTCATTTGCAAAGACAGAGAATAGGTTGCTACGTTGGGGAGAAGTGTTGCGTCACATTTAATTAGCCATTGAAGAAAAAATAATATATATAATTTTTGCTTGGGGGGGGGGAAATTAGGCCAAACAAAGAAACAAAAACAACCGCAAGGAGAGCAAGTAAGGAATTCAAAGCCTTTCATTTTACAGTTTGCATTTAGGATAAGCAACAAGAAAAAAACAAATCTCTGCTTTCACCACTAGTGGGAAGTACTGCGTTCCTCTACAGTAGAAAATAACCATGTAAGTGTCATGACTGAGAATAGCTCTTGCATGTGGTCTAAAGGATGCGGCTATCTGTACCAAAGGTTAATGAACTTTAAACATTTTCCTTTTCATCACCCCCCAAAGAAAAATCTCTCCCATGCGAAGGCCAAGCTGAAGAAGCCATAATCTGAACTGGCCCATGCTTTGGACTATCTCGTTTTCCATTTCAGGAAGATAGCCTGGTGGGTCGGATTTGAATTTCAAAGCCAGGGACCGTAGGTCTGGGTGTTCACACATCTAGGGGTGTGTTTAGTTACGTGTGGGTTACGTCCGAAGTTATGAATGCCGAGTGTGCCGTCACAGCATTCATTGTGTTTTTTAGTGCATCACAGTGTTTTTCTCCCCCCCGCAATTCAAATTAAAACATCACATCAAGAGAATCTTTAACCAAACAGCACATTATAAGGAGGCTGGAAACGTGGAAAGCATGTGTTTCTGTTGCTAGGCAAACTGTCACACAGCAGTTTGGCTGTTTCTGTTGGAGATGAGTCAGTGGATATTGACCCAGCATCATGGACTAGTTTCGGGAGCTAGACAACAAGAATCGGAGTCAGTTTCCAGGAATGTGTATGCTTCGGATGCATGCTTAGGTTCGATCAGTACACCAGAAAAAAATATTGGTCTTCGTTGGTGCTTTTTTTTGTAAAAAAAATAGGTGACGGAACTCATATCTTGAGAGTAAATTTGAAAAATGCCTCTCCCACCCCTCTCCTTCCTGCACCACCCCGCTTCTTCCAGTGGTGTGCTCCTTTTCCCTGATGACCCCGCCCCACAGCTGGGCAGTGGGGCTGGCAAAAAAGGCGCTGGTATGCTGTATTCTGTGTATTGTCACAAAAAAAAGCACTGGTTTTCGTATAAACCAATGAGGGATCAGACCGTGTCCAGGCAAACAGTGTGTGCGCTATATATATGTATCCATAAACTTCCTGAGTGAATCCTAAAACAACGAGAGTCCTGCGGCACCTTATAGACTAAAAGATTTTCTTCGGCATAAGCTTTCGTGGGCTATAACTCACTTCGTCAGAGGTTGTCTGATGAGTGAATCCTGTGGCTGAAGGCGCAATCACAGAGATTATGGCCTTGATCCAGCCAACCATTTACGCATGTGCTTACATTGAAGGCCGTAAATAGTCTTACTAGAGATTAACTTGCCTGCTAGAAGTTAAGCACACACTTACGTGCTCTGCGGGACCAGGGCTCACGTTTACGGGTCATGCACATACGCACGTCTAAAAACCTGGCTCACCGCAGCAGTAAACACACATATGCAAATTAGCTGCATTCCCTGTGTGAATGGATACCAGAAACTCGGCCTCTCAGTGCTCGCCTGGTTGTTCAGCAATCGCACACGTGTTCACTGGCGTGAGAATCTGGAAAGTTACGGTCCTTAATTCTTCATGAGTCTTCATTATTGAACAGAAGTCTGAAAACAGGACTTCCCCAATGTCATCTTGAGGGGTCTGGTCACCCTGGATAGCTGGGTAAGATTAAGAATCCTATTAACTTTAATCTAAAGTATTCATTTGGGGTTTTAAAAAATGTTTGAATGCACCTGTCTCATTCCTATATTTTCCCATCTGCTCTTACGGTGAAACTCTAAAGAAATACCCATTTTAAAAGGCACCAAATGAAGTCCAGAGCTATTGAAGATGTACAGTATAGTCCAATGAGGGCATGAAGAGGACTGTAAACTGCTGGACAAAGTCATTGAAAACATGAAGACGACAGTGATCTGTGGAAGAGCGGCGCTTGGAAAGGCACATTTACTTTACCAGATCCACGCAGCCAGGTGAGACCACTGAGCATTATATTACAGTCCTCCCCAAGAGGCCAAGGCGTGAATTTGACCAGTTCACAGATGGACTAATCAGAATTCCATTCTTCGTGGTTAAAACAGATAACCAAGTCAAAGCCAGGTTGTCGTGAGAAACAGACTCAGCTTTGCAAAGAACAGTGGCTCTTTG
>ML685771.1:10054003-10424498 GCA_007922175.1 Pelusios castaneus | reverse complement strand
TACTGCAACAAACATCTCCAGCAGGGCTATTTCTGACTCTGCCACTGACTCACTGTAAAGCCTTGGGCTAATCAGACAAACTATGTCTGCACTGCAATTAGACAGTCCCGGCTGGCCCGTACCACTGACTTGGGCTCCTTGGCTTGGGCTGAAGGGCTGTTTAATTGCAGTCCTGACCTTTCAGCTCAGGCTGTAGACTGAACTCTGGGACCCTCCCACCTCACAGGGTCCTAGAGCCCAGGCTCCAACGTGAACGTCTACAATGCAATTAAACAGCCCCCTAACCCGAGCCCCGCAAGCCTGAGTCAGCTGACACGACACAGCCGCGGGTTTTATTGCAGTGTAGACGTATCCGATCGTGCTCAGTTCTCATGTCTGTAAAATGGGAAGAATGAGGCTTTCCTGCCTTGTGGGGCTTTGTGAAGCTTCATTTCTGGACAGCGTTTGGAGAGGTGACCTATCACAGGCTCCGAGACTTTACAGCCAGAAAGGACCATCATAATCAGCTAATCTGACCTATCACGTCAGAGTTTTCTTCTGTGCTGTGCAGATGTAGATGTAGACTAGAGGACCACTGCATCCTGGTACTCCTACATCTGTCTATCTTGCAAGCTCTTTGAGGCAGCATTGGTTATTTTGTTGTGTATTTGTACAGCTCTTAGCTGGGGCCATGGTCTGTGACTGGAGCTCGTACACACTATGGCAACACACAGCTACATTAGCAAGATCTCCCTTCTACTGTACTTTCATGCGTCAAACTACACTGCAATGAGAGTTGCCCGTTCGGCAAAATTGCAGGATCCATAAGGAATCCACACCTGGCGTTCCCTTGGCCTGGTATTCTTGAGAGCCTTGGTAACAGGAGGAGGGTGACAACATACATGTATTTTATAAAGGACAATCTTGGCGCAAGCCTTTGCTATGGGGCTTCCATCAATGCCTCCCTAAGTTTTAATCTCAATGGATATTAAAATGGGAAAATACTTGGATTGAGATATGGCTCTTTTCATACAAACTCCCCCCGCGCCGAAACCCCAGGTGTTGGCAGAATGTTCATGTTACATGACTTAAAACTGATGTTCTCAAAATATTATGCCACGATCATTTACATGAAATCAGCACCCACAGAATATTGCTACTATTTGCTACCTTTAATATAACTTTACATTTGCTCTTTGGGAGAAGATTTCTTCCCCCTCTTCTCCCCCCCCCCCATTGACAAAGCAAACTGTGTAGCTCACTGGGTCTTTTCTTTTTTCATCTTCCACCCATTTACTTGATACACAACCATGTGAAATACTATCAGACTCAAGTTTCTCGGCTTATCTCAGGGGCTGTCAGTCAGGAAAAAAGCTTTGTTTGAAGATGGTAAGTGATCCATGGGTGTACGGTTTTGTAAAAAAGAAAAAAAAATTCTTTTAAGCTCTTTCTTCTGTTCTTATGGCATTGGCATGCTTAACCTCACACAAAGCTAACCCTCTTTCTTTGATGGACGCAACAACCAGATCGCTATAGCTGGTGGGCAGCTAAACCAGAGACTCTTTCGGCCCAAGTAAAACAGAAAAAAGTTCATATCCTTACAGCTGCTCTTACACTGCAGGCTGCTGAAAAGAAAAATACCCACCATTCTGTTTCTACATGCAGCCGGGCTTTTAACAGAATGGAAAGTCAGCCCAACAAACCCTTCCAAAAACAATTAATCAAATTGGTGGGAACTTTTCTGCAAGGATTTTGCCACATTTTCCCCCAGCTGGTTTCATTCAGCAGAACAAACAAATAAAATAACATCTAAAACGTATGGAAATTTATTGCATTGATTGTTTTACTTTATATGGAGGAAAATGCATGCTTTATCAGGCATCATACTGGGAGCAGGAGGGAACACAGGAGACAGGGGGGATGCTCAGTGTAACATGGGGATGCATACACCCCAAGGTGCTGGATGCACTGCAGGGTAAGAAAGTCCTCTAGGAGAAACAGCCACAGCACTAGCAAAAGTGACTCCCTGCCTTGCAGGAGAGGCTGGAGGAGATTGCAAATCACAGCCTTGGTGCAGGCACCTCCTCCTGGCACACCTCCAAAGCATCCTCCTGCACTACCCCAGCCCGAGTGAAGGGCAGCAGCAGGATCGGGGATGCTGTCTTGTGGAAACACCCAGGAAATCAGAATGGTAGGAAAAGCTCTGCCCAGGCCGATCACAGGGTGCCCTCAGTACACGCACGTTGTTCCCCACTGGCTGCTCCAATTGTAAGATTCTTACTCGTCCCCAACCTGCCTTGGTTTCCACCCACACGCTTCCTGCACGTCTATATTCCACACAGTCAAAGTCCAAAATTGAATTCTCTGCAAAGAATAAAATATTTACATTCGGCTTGTTTCAGCTGTCATGTTTCTTCAACCCTTGACAACGCACTCTTGCTACTGCCGAGGGCAGCTCGCCTATACATTCAGGGAGATCATCTAAAAGCGCATTTATCTCACCCCATGTCAGTAGTCCTTTTCTGCCATCTCACCCAGGTTGCACTCGCCCCAATGACAAACTGCAACGTCTTGCATGTATAACGTACAGTTTGACTCAAGTCATCCGTGTGTTATGTCAAGGCGCTCTCTCTAATGGGAGGTGTTGATAAGGTTCAGGGGAATCAATTTGACTGAATGTACAACAGAAGAAGTCGCAGAAGAAAACAACAGCTGGATGCTGAATTTATATCTTAAATAGTGGCGGAGGGAAAGGGTCAGATAAAATAACCATACAAGATTTGGTTCAAATCTGGCGAAAGTCAGGAAATTCAGTCAAGGAGACAAGTTAGTTCACCATCTGCCCAGTTCTGGAAATCTCTGGCATTTTATATACTTGGACCAAATCAAGATAGATTGGGTTAAAAAAGGAGTTTTTGAATTGCTCCATTTTTGTATGTTAATATATTTGCATATTTCTCTCTTACTCTTTTTAAGTTTGAAGGAGAGATGTTCCCAGGTAGGTGCCCAATTCTCATTGACTTTCAATGGGAGTTGTATGCTTAACTGCCATTTCTGCATTTGAAAATCTCCCTTTGAGTTTACCGACTCTCCTGAAAAGGTGCTATAGTGTTCACCCTGCCTCTCCTGGGTGAGCACACAAATGGGGTACATTTAACATAAAGCAGATTATACACAACCATTTTTTTCACTGTTAAAACTCTTACCCATTTTCACTCTTCCCTGCCAAATCCAAATATCTAACTTCCAGATCAAGAAATCAGTCCAATCAGGTTCCAAATGTTCCTCAATTTAAAAAAAAAAACAAAAAACCAAAAAACGTTGAGCTAAAACAATTGATAATAAATAGGCAGTGACCTGTGCAGAATCAGAAACAAGCTACCTAAAAACATAAAAAAAATGCTAAGGCAATATGGACGACTAATGTATGAGGTGTCACTAATTAAGAAAAAAGAAATCAAGAGAAATATTTATTATAACACCCAGAGCTGAAACATTATAACCAAGTCAACTCAATCTCCCCTTCAAAATTCCTTTTCTCCTTCCATTCAGATTGTATTTACAAACTGGAAAGGGCTCATTTTTTTCTTGTGTCATTTCATTATTACAGAGTTGAGATCACTAGCCATCTGCAGATCCATTTCATCAAGCTCTGATTTGTCCTTGGAGCAAGGTCATCTGGGACAAGAACATAAAATGCCGCTTTCCACCCCTGACAGCTCTTTATGCCTTCCAGTAAATATCCCCACTGATTTTAAATAATTTTACTACTTCAGACTTTTTCCCCGCCTCAAAACAGACTGATGTAGAAATACATGGACGAGGATTTCAGTCCTTAACCACTGCCTGACACTCTCTAAAATCAATTAATGGTGTTTATTTGTAGATAACTGAAGCATTTCAAGCTCTAACTTAGGAATCCCTGGCAGCTTCACGTGACAAGTACAATATTAGCTATGGGTCAAGAATTGGGAACCCCATTCGGCATTAACAAACGCTTGGAGCACCTCCACATTCCATCAAGAAAAACCCACCCCCACATTCAATACATAAAAATTACCAGCTGCAAAATATACCCCTGTGATTGGTGAAGTGCTAATAGGTGTATCTGGGTTAGTTTATAGGCAGACTGTTAAGAAAGCATTTTCAGATGCAGCAGAGAAAATTCCAAGCTGGAAATTAACACGGATTTTTTTCTCAAATCAGATCTGGTTTGCCATCGGGTCTGCGGCACCTTCTGCCAAACAGACACCCCAGCTCTAGATGGCAAAACCACTCAGGGAAAATTAACATACGAGTCCTGATCAGTACAAATCATAAAGCCAGAGAGAGTCATTAAATATCTGGGGAGTAGGTGTCAGTTCTCCTGATAGCATACGCATGCATCAGCCCACTGCCGGCTCCAGATTCAGCTCTCAAACTCGCACTGCATCTGGAAAATTCAGCTACTGGACTTGTGTGCTGGATTCTGAGATCTGCACTGGTGCACATGGCCATCCGACTCATGAGGATTGTTTCTGATGTCTTGTCTGTCTGGCTTTCTGTATCCAATAGCTCTGACTGTAAACATATGCATACTGTGCAGGCTCGGTTTGAAACTTTGGCCTGGAATTGCATATGTGCACACGTATCACAGTTACGTGCGCAAGTGTCTACCTCCTTTGATTGCACATGCAAATGGCCTTCTAGACACACAACTGAGGGATCTGCTCATGCAAATGTCAGAGGCCAGATTTGAAAAGCTGCTTAACTACGCACTGTCTGCAATTTTTCAATGTTCTGTAAGGAAGTTAGGTGCTCACTTGCCACTGAAATTTAACAGGAGCCAGCCTCTTTAGATACCACTAAAAATTCCAGCCCAAACCAATTTTTCCTTTATTTTGCAAGTGTAAACACAGGACATGGTAGGGGGCAAGTTAGGTGTGTGGTCAGGACACACTGTACTCCCGTGACCTGCAGCTGGCATAAAGGCTACTGGGGGCCATTATGAGTTGTAAGTACAAGTGTCCCCTATTTTCAGGGCCCAGAAGCATGGAGAGATTAAGTGACTTGCACAAGGAATCCATGAGAGTTGAAGCTATCCTCCTGTGTCCTAGTCCAGTTATTTAACCCAAGGCCAGCATGTCTAGAGAAAAGAAAGCGCCGTGGATCAGATACTAAAGAAACCAACTTTTGAAGAGGCTGTATGATGGGGCAAACCTGCAGGCATTTGGCCTGAAATTCGAGTTTCGGTTTGTCTATATACCCCTTTTTTCCTCCACCACTAAAGTTTCACGTCTCATGTGGTGCTGCTGAGACGGTTAGAACCGGGAGAGATGAGCCTGCTCCAGACAGGCTGCACAGATAGCCATCAATTGTGACTCGCTCACAAGGAGAGAGATGACATTTTGCTTATTTAAACCCCAGAACACAAGGTCAAATTTTCAAAGGCGGCTAGCTATCTTAGGCACCCAAGTCCAATTTTCGTAAGTGACTGAGGCACAGAGGAGCCCCCATCTCATTGAAAATTAGTGGAATTCAGGCGTCTACGTCACTTAGGAGAATTGGACTTGGGTGTCTTTGGCTGTTGGTGTTTTGAGAGTTTTTAAAAAAAAATCTATACAAATAAATCAAGGCTCTTGGGAAGGCTGGTGAGATTTCCATCTCTTGGTTTGAGGCATGAACATTGTGGATTCATTACAAACTCTTCTTTCACAAAAAGACACAGCCTGTCAACAGTTAACTTCCCTTTGTTCGCACACAAATGATTAAGGTTAGAAGCTTGCATGGTGACATCACCAGAGTTTAAACATGCTGGATATGGTCCAGGGAACCAAAGTTATTGCTGACCCCAGGTTACTGATCCGTTTTGCAAGTAGCTGATTCTGCTCTCACTTTATGAATTATTTAATGGGTTAAAGATTGATCAGATCTTCTTTATGCAACGTATGGCTATGCAGTGGGAAGGAGGACGTAAACATGCATTAACAAGGTTAAAGTCATATACTGTAACTACACTGTCTGTTTTCAGCTTGCAGCTTTATTGACTTAATCATCCTGGCACTGCAGCCAACAAATCATTAAATCCATTCCATTCTCTTGCTGGTTACCAGCCACAAAAACAGAGGCAGGCAAAAACTAAGCAAATCTTGAGAGGGGGCGGGGGGAGAGGTGGGTGGAGGCCAAAGGGGGAGACAGCGAGAACAGTGGAATCACTATGGAATTCTGGCCTGTCCCTAGAAGCAGAAAGACGCCAAATCTGTCTTTGTGGACTAAGCGGTCTCATGGTTTAAAGTGACACACTCATTTGTTCCTGTTTTGCAATGAATTTAAAAAGAGAAAAAAAAAAAAAAAAAGGTACACTGAGCTTTCTTGCCCCTGCAAGGTTTCAGCTGTGTGCGCGTGTCAGGAGAGCGAACACGAACGAGAGCGTGTGTGTGCGGAGTCCGCTTCTGTAAACAAAGATGAGGGTCAGAAAAGAGAATATCTTTGCACATGCCGTACCTCGGGAGGTCGCAGAGCCCTGCGTCACACATACGGCTAATCTGGAGCAAAATGCAGGCCTCATTAGGTTTTCAGCAGGAAAGAAAAATACAGCGTACATGTAAATAAGTGCCCTTCTCCCCCCTCCCCCCAGCTGCCTTCTGTGAGAAAAGAAGACCATTGCAGGGAAAGGATGAAATAAATATCTTGATTTCAGTCTTCAGTAAGAACTGTAACCCTTCAACCCTTACGTTTTCAAATCAAACAAGGAGTCTTGTGCCACTCATTGTTTGTTTTGCTGAACTAGACTAACACGGCCAACCCTCTGGAAGTTTTCAAATTCGTGAGCCCCAACAGTAAGGTGGGTGAGCCAAATCTATGCCTTGATTTTCATAAGTGCTGAACACCCAGATGTGCCAGTGAAGTCAATGGGAGGAGCAGGCGCTCAGCATCTATGCAAAATCAGGCCACTTAAAAAGAGCTTAATGGTAGGTACCCAGCTGTAAAAATGTAGGCCTTCATTCTAACCTGTTTTCTAAGTCCCAAGACATTTATTCCTATTGCTGCTTCCTACTTCTCCTCTAGGTGATGGCACGTACCTTCTCCATGGCCCCAAAGGACAGGCGTCTGTTCTGAACAACAGGATGTTTGTGCCCATTGTAGATTATAGATTCTCCCAGTCAGAGCTCTGTTTCTATGTCTTCCAAAAGGGAACAGGGAACCTGTGTCTGATGGAGTGCGTCTACTCTTGCAACTTAAGGACGCTTAAGTCGACCTACACAAAGCCGCGTCCACACTGGGCTTTTATTAAGTCGACTTAAGAGCTTCCTTAAGTCGACTTAATAACACCACCTCTGAAGGTCGACTTAAGCCTTAAATTGACTTCTTAAGTCGACTTAAAGCCAATGGGGATGGCTATGTCTACTGTTAATTCGGCTTAATGAGGTCGACTTAAGTTGACTTAAAAGTGTAGTCACTCTGTTAAGTTGATTTAACAAGGTCGACTTCAAGTCTTTACAAGTGTAGACATAGCCACGGAGTCCAGTTGAAACTCCTGTGAGCCTTGGGACAGTAGGACACATTTGTGTCTTGCCTCTTTTAGAGAAGGATACTTATTTTTTTTGCAGGCTTTCCCGTCGCTGAAAGAGGCTATGAAGGAGTTTCCCCTAAATTAGAATGACTCATCCACAAGATTATAATCCAAACAGATTCTGGCCATTCCTGTTCAGATGGATGAGGAGGGAGAGGCCAGTGAGCAATCCTCTCTTACGCCCTGCAAACAGGCTGGCCAGCATCTCCCTGGGAGAATAAAGCGTTCCTAATAAGTGCCGTGTGCCTCCTTCCCCGACTTTATTGTACCTAGGTACAATGGGGCAAAGGCTGAGCCCCCTGGCATTGGGCAAGGGTTGCCCCCCTGCCCCAGTGTGGACGCTCTAGGTTGACTTTCTAAGTTCCCCTTTAAGTCGACTTTAATTTTAAGTGTAGACACACTAAGTCGACTTAGTTAAAGTCGACTTAAATTAACAAGTGTAGACACAGCCTGAGAGAGCAAGTGACAGAATCCAGAGAGAGCTGGGATGGCGTTGTTTTAAGGGATCAGCTATTAAGCCATGCGGGTGCTGCCTTCTGTCCATTGAGTGGCATGTGAAGGGCTGAATGGGCCCTACACTCAGCCGATCCCTTGTTTTTTGCATATCTTTAAGCAATGTGCAGAAGCAGTCAGTAGACAGAGGGAGTCAAACAAACTAAACTAGTTTTGAACTGCTGAAGTAAGTCCTTTGAGGCTGGGAGAAGCTCTAACTCTTTGCAGGACTCTGGCACCAGTTCCATTTCAGTCGGCTGCTCCTGTCAGCTATCCCTGCTGTAAGGCAATTATGAAATATTCTGAGCAGGCGTGAGTCTTCTTCGGTGCTGGCTGCAAATGAAGATTGGTTGTGGTGCAGTGTCACTTCCTAAATGGTTACGCATTCTGTTTTAATTGCAGGGTTATTTTTAACTAGGAATTTGTTATTAACTCAGAACTTATCACTCCCCAGCCTTAAAAAGGCTTCCTCTCAGACTCTAGAAACTCTCGGATGGCGAAATTCAGGCTCCCTTCATTTTGGTTCTGGAGATTGGCACTCAAAGGAAGCATTAATGTGGGCCCTTGTGCTAATTTCATACAGCCGGGGGCTGGAGAAATCTGCACAGGAAGCAGGGGGATCAGTCTGGGCGTATTTATGCTACACAGTCTTTGAGCCCAAACACGAACCTGGATTCCTGCCTCCTCTCAAAAAAAGGGGCTCGGTCCACAGTGAATATAGCCGAGCAAGAATGTAATGGGTTTTTGGAGGTGTAATGATTGTTCTCAATGTTAGCAGCTCCCTTTCTCACAAAGGAGAACAAGTCTTGGGTCTGGTCTGCAGGCACATAACCCACCCTCATTAAAATTCAGGATTAACAGCTTGTATTTTCATTCACAAGGCTCTTATCTGGACCAAGAAAGGTTTCTGATTCCACCAGCACTAAGAATGCCATGGTAGATTTCCCATCTCAGACACAAAGCTCAGCTCCTCTTTAGGGCTCATGAAGCTAGAGCCATGGCATGCTGCATGTTGAACAGATTAAAAACCCCCCAGTCATGGCTCTACCTTACTTTTAATTCAACGTTCCCCTGGACACGAACCCTTCCGCCCACCGCAGTCTAGGATCCCTGGAACCGCCCAACTCTACAAGTCAGCCAAAGGCGTTCTATGCCTCACTGCGCACTTGTGGAGGAAGAGGAATATGCCAACACAGTGAACTGGTGCCCACTTCAAACGCTGGTTTATACTAACGCAGACGTCATAATAATAAACTCTCAGCAAGAGTTTCTTCTATAAACAGATTAGCATGTCTTAAAATCCAGATTGCTCCCCCATCACGTGGTCATACCTTCATTGCATGCTGGTCCGTTTTACTGGGGTGTTCTCGCTCCCTTATGCACTCAATAAGACACTGAAGACCCAGTGACCCAAAGAAGGATATCCAGGTGGCCTAGGTAATGCTCATGAGCAAACCCATGGATACCATAATAATAAGCTGGGAGGCCCAATGTATTACTGGGACAGAAGATCTGGACTGAGGGGGCGAAAAGCACATCACAATTGGCTTTATCAGAGGAATGAACCAGTCCTGGGTCATATCCTGCTTTCTTTCCCCCGTCCAGCCCCATCAACCATGTGAATCAGTGGAACTGGAGGAAGAATAGATACTAGATTCTATGAGCACAGGAATTAAAGAGACATCCAGAAATGTCACCTCTGGCACTTAACAACATCTGCAAAACAGGGTTGGCTCACATTGCTGCTGGAGGGGAACGGATCCAGAAAAGCAGATTGCCACGTGGATGTCAGCAGAGCTAAACCCCTGTCTGCAATGCGGGACTCCTCCCCCTGGGTAAACTGACAGATAACTGGAATCCCACCAAAAGAGCAGAGCAGCAGGTCTTTAAAACCAGAAGCACCGGGAAGTAAGGAAACAAAAAGTGATTCCTCACCAAAATAAGAGGTTTTGGCATTTTAGAGTGATGAGGCAAACGCCATTGCAGAGACGTGAGCTGATCCTGGTGGGTTGGTCCTCCAAGAATTCTCTAATGGATCAGACGATTTTCTGGATAACCCCCGTTTGAGAACAGTGACACACTAAACACTCTTCAGGAAAAAGAAACCCATGAACTCTTGGTCTGGGTACCTCCCTCCACCCTAGTGACAACCTCGGTGGTCACTGCGAACCATGCTGATTCTGGAAGAAGAATCTCTCAGGATCTTTCCCAGATACTAGTTCAGGGAGAACGTCACTACCTTGGAAATAACGTAGAGAATGTCTGAACGACAGCCTCCAGCAAATGAGCTCTTGAGCAAAGAACAGCCAGAGATGCCAAGATTCAGAATTGGACAGAACCTCTTCCCAGGGTGTCATAGGATCTGGGGATGGATTCTCTTTTGACTGCCATACTGATGAATTACACCGAACTGGGAAATGCTCGGCACCAGAGCCTTTCCTATGGCATGTATCAAATTGGGGGTTTTCAATGGGCCAATTTCAGTGCGAGGAACTCTGATTGGTTCTCTCTAACCCTGTCTCAGAGGATACTATTAAAAGCCAGGAGGTTTCTTGATGGACTTACAGAAGTGAAGGTGCATGGATCAAAAAGAAAGGGGGATTGCTGTTTGTCTCCTCTTTCTCAAGAAGCCACCATGACTGTCCTAATTCTAAAGAAGAGTTGACATCCAACATTGTTAGAGAACAGCATCATATTAAAGTGGAGTTTTCTCTAGGGTGAATCTCAGTCCCAGCATGGGTGCAGAGCATCCTGAAGGTCAAAGATACCAGGAAGTCAGAGAAAGCAATAAGATTGAGAGAACGTGAGATGAGTGGTGCCTGCCATTTCTGCCTGGGAGATCAGAAACCCATCCTCAATGCATCCTGGAGAATGCAAAATTAAACTAACACAAGATGTGTGAAATTCCCATTCCATCCTCCCACCCGGAGCATATGCATCCTGGGAATTATGATTTAAGGCCAAGATTTTCAAAACTGACCAGTGATTTCAGGGGCCCAATTTGAGAAGATAGGAGCGGGGCCTATTTCTTAGAGCGAAGTTGTTCAGTACGTTCTGAATGCAAACCCCCTTAAAAAGGTTTCAGTCAAAGGCACCCAAAAATGGACGCACCCCAAAAATCACTGGTCACTTGGTCAGTGATTGTAACAGTTAAAGGACAGGGACGAAAGACTGACCTTCAGTCACAACAACAAAACAACCCAACAACAACATTTGCACCAAAGACACACACCAAAAAAATTCAGTGCAACTAAAATTACTGGGTTTAGCTGAAGGGTTTGCTGTTTGAAGGGTTTTCTTTTCCTTTCCTTTCTTGTTTGCTGCTGCTCTTTCGGGAAGGGTATAAAAGCTGCTAAAAATTAGTCAGACAATTTAGATATTTCTTCCCAACTTGGCGAGGTTTCCGTTCTGCTCAAGCGATGGTGGGCGTGGGGGTCAGATAGGAGAAGGGGGGAAGGAACAGAGAGGGGGGAAATGAACAGCTGCAAACCAATTAAGCCTGACTCTGACTGACTACTTTGGACAGTAAGGCAATCTAATTCAGCTTGGTGCCTCTTCCTTCAGCCGTCTGGTGCCTGCCTGCCTGGGATTCAGGAAAGGGGCTGTCTGCCTGCCCACTTCGTCTTGCGAGCCAAAGTTTCCAAAGGAAAGAGCTCTTGGCTGGCGGTGTCTCTTCTTTTCTGAGAAAAACATGCACTGGATGTAGTGGCAATAGCTTTCTAACCCTCCCCTGCCCTTTCTCAGCAACCAAACCTAAGTGGAGTTTGAGTAAGAAGACAACTCCAGCCGCTCCTCCACTCAGCACTTGTCTCGTAGTACAATGAATCAATAAACGTCTGATCATTGTGTTGGTAACTGTATCTTTCACGAGCAAGATTTCAGAGAGAGATAGAATAGGATGTTTTCTGCTCATTTCCTTCCCATCACCCCAATTGTGAATTGCTGTTAAAAATATGTATTCCAGCCTTTAATATATTTGCAAGCATGTGTACCAGTTTCCCAGATGAGATGCTGTTTGTTTTCTGAGAGTAAAGGCGTGAAAGGACAGCGTTACAGGAGAGAAGAGAATGTAATTGGGGCAGAAATGCCCACAGCGCCTTTACAGAAGGTCACGAACATTTTCATGCCCCTACTGCTGTTAATTACTTCAATTCCTTTTTTTTTTTGCTACGTTCTTAGGTTACACCAAGGGCAGGGAGAGGTTCTTATCTTTCCCCAGAATCTGGATTTTCAGATACAAAGGTCTGGCTAGGAAAGGGTAGTGGTCATGTTTTCAGAAAGTTCAGCTTCCAGTTAGAAGGGAAAAAATAGGCTTTGTCTGGAAGCGGAGTAGAGAAACTATGTTACCTTTCTACATTACGGTAAAGAGAAACTAAAAAGTATGTCTCTGAACCTAAAATGTTTTACTGAGAGCGATGGGCAAGGTTTTGTACTCTAGAGGCAAGATTTTCTTTACGGTGGCACCTGGACAGCATCATCTTCTCAGGAGCCGTTAGGTATTGTACCTTCACTATGTCAACAAAACAAGAAATCATGGCGAAAGCTGAATTACTGAATATATCCGAGTATAACAACAATTCTTGCTTAAAAAGACTCTCTGGAAAATCTGGGAAGACTCCAGGATGTTAAAACAGACAGTTTTACACGCTCTGGAAAGCTAGAATGGACACAATCCGGACTCTGCTTCACTTTACACAGGGGCTCTCATTCAGGACCCTTGTTGATTTTTAAATTAGAACGCCAACCTGTCAAGTATTCACATCACACAGAGTGGCCTGTGACAAGGGTTTTCCCCGCTCCACCCCCTATGCAAACAATTTTGATGAAAACAAAGTTAAAGGTTTTCTTTCAAGAGTGGGGGTTTTCCTGGAAAAAACCAAAAGTGGAAAATTTTCAGTTCAAAATAGATTTTTCACAAAATCTATTTGACCAAAAAAAAAATAAAAATGACAACTTTAAACGAAAGCAGCAATTTCCCTTTTTTTTAAAAAAAAAAAAAAAAGAGGAGAAAAGAAAAAAAAACCCAACAAAACATGGACAGAAAATTGTCGACTGGCTCGCCCTCACATTTTTTCAGAACACCAGTCAGCACGTAATGATACCATCTCTCTCTCTCTCTGCTCATGCTAATCTTAAGTACTCTTAAACCATTAAATACACAATATTCTCCGATAATGGAATGCCATTCACATTTCAGCAAGAATAGGTCAGTTCAATGATATGCGAATTTCTGTTGAGGGCAGGGAAGGTATCTCCCTCTGTTGCCTGTCAAGCATCGAGCACACTTTTGGGAGCTGTTTAATCATAAACAATTATCACATCAAGGGCCCCACACCACATGGTTTGGGAGCTCAGGACTGCCTGTGGCAGAAGTGGGAGTTCGGGGTGCATGCGAATCATAAGATCAGGAACCAAACTGAGAGACAGACAGACAGACAGACACTTCAGAAATCCAGAAGCACTTCATGTTATCAAGACATAATCTCAAAATAAAGTAGTCAATTGCATCCTTTAAGTCATTATATATGACACGCTAAGTCGACTTAAATTAACAAGTGTAGACATAGCCCTGGACAGCAATGCTGCTCTGAATCTCAGTCAAAGTAATTTGAATGGTTGGTCAGCTGACAGTTATTTCTCTGCCTTCAGAAGAGAATGGGGCTGGAAAGAGGACTACTGTTGATAAACTGAGAAGAAAAAAATACAGCAGGAACAGCTTAATTCCAGATGTAAATGAGCTCAGCAGGGAATCCAAACAGTCAAGTCAATTGCCAGAATCTGCACTTTTCAACCTCATTCTGCTCCTTTGATCAGAATGAATTTTGAGTCTCAGCTATTAATGGAGTAACAGAGGAAGTCAGGGGATAGCTTTTGAAGGGGGGGAGGGGGGAAGTAACTCATCCTTATTATGCAATTTTTCTGTTAAACACCACATTTCCATACAAAAAACTGAACAAAGCTATTTCAAAAATGAACTTATGCTGATTTAAGAAGGACCAGAAAAAAAAAAGATGTGTGAAATAAAAAATAATAGATTTAAGATAATACAGTGTTTAAAACAAATTCTTCTGTAACAAGGGTAGGGCGAAATAACTCATCTAGATGCAAGTGCATTGTTAGTTACACTTTAATCCAAACAGAGCCAGAGCATATACTTAATAGAGTATTAGTCAACAGGAAACACTAGAACTCAACACACTGAGTCTTCAAGGTGAGGCTTTCAAAAGCCCTCGGTTTTTAAACACCACCAGCTAAAATTGATTAGTTTATGTTGGACATACAGTACTGTCCCAGGATTGTCTCTCTTAATCTTTCCGGAAATGGAAGAAAAGTATTAACTTTAGGGGGGCTGCAATTCCAAAGAGTTTCTTCTCATTTGCTGTTGCTGACACCCTGGTGCATGAAAATGAGGGCAGCTTCCCCCACCCCTTGCAAGGGAGAGGTTTTGCCTCCTCTCTTCCGATTCTCCATAAAAGCCAACCTCCCATGCAATAAAAATAACCAGTGAAACAAATTACACTATGAACATGCTCAAAGTCACAAAAATTTAAGGAATGATTAAAACACTTGCTTTAAAAAGGCTGTTAAAATACAAGTTGGAACTGATGTAAGCATTCCATTAAAGTTCATACCATTTAAATAACAAATTGTGGGACTAATATGACATTTGCCAACCATCACCAGTCTCTGCTGTAGTGCTGCATCCATCTGTCAATTCAGGCTTGGGTCTGGCAAAGACTTAACACGTGTGATTAACTTTACACCACTGAGCAGAACTGTAGAAATCATGGGGCTATTCCCAGTGCATGAAGGTAAGAATGTTCTCAAGTCAATTGTAAAGTCTTCAGACAGGGACTATTTCGTACCCAATTCCGACGCAGGCCTCTTCAGCAATACTGTAAACAATAAGTTTATCACCTTACATTCAGGGTTTTCTCTGCCCCACACTTAAGTGTCCCGTTCTCATCATTGGTAATTACGGGCATCAGAAATGGTAAAGCATGGCACTGAATTTTATAGATAATACTATTTATGCTACAGAAATTCATCTCACATTGTTTTAAAATGTCCTGCACTTGGACCTCAAAAGGTTAAATGAAAGGCCAAGCCTCATTTTTTTTTTAAATGTCCAAGAGAGATCCTAAGAATGACATAGCGATATGGTAATATTCTCCCCCTAAATACAGCGTTCAAAATTTAACTTCAGCACATACATGTCCGGACCTTGAGTGATTCACCTCCCAAGTCATAAGAGGCTGCTACGTTCTAATTGTGAATGTCTATCAATGATTAGTGTATGATACTTGAAATAGCTCTAAGTACTTGAAAGAGAAATATTCCAAAGCCAAACAGAGCAGGCTGATTTGCTTCCAAATGGGCAGAATTTCTGAACACAGCTCACAATAGTGTTTTCCTTTCAAACATTAATGTTAACAGCTTTGAAACAACTGTTCCTAATTTGTATTTAAGACCCTTTGCCTTTTTCTCTCAGCCATTTTCATAGACCATCATTAGTTTCAGGGGCATATTTGCCACACTGGAGCAGATCTTTAATGGCAGTTAATTCGCACCATTTTGTTTGCTCCTGTATTAATCAGCAACCTCTAAATCATCCCAGTGTTTCCAGATACACAGATGTACGAGAGAAACCAATGAACCCAGTTCAGTTCTCTCCTCATTCAGAAACAGAGACAATATCAGTTCCTGTTTACAGCCACTTCTCTGTTTTCCCCCACCCACACACTGAAATTCTCCAAAATGCCCAGAGAAAAAGAGAAAGAGGCTGAGTTCATTTTACCAGGAAAGTTATTTCTAGGTATTGCACTTGAACCAGAACAGGTTTGCACTTTTTTTTTGTTATTGTTGTTCAGCACTTATTTTACCAAGGGTGAAAACTAGAGAAGTGGAATAACCAGAAGCCCCAAGTAGCTGACTGTATTTTCCCCACCCGCCAAAACTGTCTTCATGCTTTAGTCATGGAGTTTACTACCATACAAAGTGACTTTTTTTTCCCTGTTTACAGGACATCATCTTTTGTTCTTTCCTTAAATATTTTTGTCTTGTAAAATAAACACACAGTTTTAAAATACAGTGGCTTCAGGGTAATAAATATGATCGTACAAATCGTGTTTTCAAAGTATTTTGGCAAAGGATTTTCGAAAGTGACTAATGATTTTGGGTGCCCAACATGAAACATACTGAAGTTTTCAGAAAATTAGGTCTCTCTAAGGTGTCTCACATTGGGATTCTTCCCCCCAAAATCGCTATTCACTGTTGGCAATCCTTTGCCTGTATTATTTTTTAAAACACCTTCCTCAAACGCAGTAATAATGGGATGTTGAAGATGCTGAAGTCAATGAGAGTTTTCAGCGTGGGAGGCACACAGTAAGGTCAGGCAAAATACTCCTTGGTATTCATGAGTACGCTGTACAATACACACACCTTTAATGGCTTTTTAATATGAGAATTATGGTTGTATGAACTGACAAGTGAAAATACAAGTAGTAGCCCTCGGCTGTCAGCTAAATCACTATGCGTGGTACTCTTTATAAATGAGACATAGGCACATTGTGCATTCAGACAACTTCATTGTGATGCCCTCTAACACCAACTAATAGAACAGGGTCCCTCTGTATTCCCATTTGAAACTCAAATTTTCGGGGTGTTTAAATTCCTTCAGAGAGAAGAGCTACATCTAGGAAAAAAATTACAAACCTTTGTTTGGTTGTTTACAAATTTACTGGCTAACTCATAGGTCACAAAATGTCACTGTAAAATGAGGAATCATCAGCAAACGGGCATGCTTCCGGTGGGACCCCAGGGGGTCTATTTTTAGCTCTGTGCTATTTGACATTTTTATCAATGACCTGGAAGAATAAAATGTAACACCATCATTGATAAAATTTGCAGAGGGCACAAAAATTGCAACAGTGGTAAAAAATGAAGAGGACAGGTCACTGACAGAGAATGATCTGGATTGTGTGGTAAGCTGGGTGCAAGCAAAATATGCATCTTAATGCAGAAAAATGTAAATGCACACAGCTAGGAAGAATTCAGGTCATGCTCACAAGAAGGGAGCCTCTACTCTGGGAAGAAGGGGCTCTGAAAAAGATTTGGAGCTTATGGCGGAAAGAAATCAGCTGAACATGAACTCCCAATGGCTATGTTTACACTGGCAATTTGAGTTGACTTAAGGAGGCTTAAGTTGACTTAAATTAAGCCTTGTCCACACCAGGCTTTCATTAAGTCGACTTAAGAAATTCCTTAAGTCGACTTAATTAAAACTTAAGTCGACTTTGTTACTACCACCCATTAAGTCAAATTAACCCTTAAGTCGACTTAAGGATGGTGTGGACATGGAGTAACCCGTAAGTTGACTTTATTAAGTCGACTTAAGGGTAGTTAGGTTGACTTAACAAAATGGACTAAGTCGAATTAAAGCTAAATCAACTTAGTCCACTTTGTTAAGTCGACTTTAATAAGGTCGACTTTAAGTCGACTTAAAATCGACCTTATAAAAGTTAACTTAACAAAGTCAACTTAACTTTTCTAGTGTAGACATAGCCAATGTGATGCTGTGGCCAAAAGGGCTAATATAATCCAGGGAAATCTTGAATAGGAGTAAAGCAGTTATTTCATCTTGGTATTCAGCACTGATGCGACTGCTGACGGAGTAGTGTCCCGTTTTACTGTCCCCAATTCAAGAAATCTGCTGAAAAATTGGAGGAGGTTCAGGGAAAAGCCGTAAGTTTGATTAAAGGATTAGAAAACCTGCTTTGCTTTGATAGACTCAATGGCTATGTCTACACTAAAAAAAGTTAGGTCGACCTAAAGTCGACCGTATTAGGTCGACTTAACAAAGTGCTTCTCCTGAATGGTGACTTAGTGAGTCGACCTGACTGCCGTTAGGTTGACCTAATAAAGTGGACTTAAGTGTCCACATTGTGCTTAGGTCCACCTAGGGAGTTGACCTAAGGGTTAGGTTGACCTAACCGGTGGTTCTTATTAAGTCGACCTAAATTTTCATTATAAGTTGACTTAATGAAAGCCTGGTGTGGACAGGGACTAAGTTAGGTCAGTTGATCTAACTTGCAAGTGTAGACAGCCAATGAGCACAGTCCATGTAGCTTAACAAACAGAAGGTTAAAAGACGACTTGTGAAGAGTTTACAAGTACCTACACAGTGAACAAATATTCAAAAATAGACTCTTCAGTCTAGCAGAGAACACCAGCGAATGGCTGAAAGTTCAAATTAGACAAATTCAGACCAGAAATAAGGTACAAGTTTTTATTTGCAAAGGCAAGTAACTGTTGGAATAATTTACACGGGGCATGTTATAATCTCTATGGCTATATCTATACTTGTTAATTTAAGTTGACTTAGCATGTCCACACTTAAATTTTAAGTCGACTTTGAGGGGACCCTACAAAATCAACCTAGAGCGTCCACACTGGACGCCTAGGTCGACTTGTAGAGGGTAGGTGGACCTGGGACAGGTCCACGATGGTGGGGGGGGCACCCCTTGCCAAGTGCCAGGGGGCTCAGCCTTTGCCCCATTGTACCTTGGTACAATGGGGCAAAGGGGGACAGGGACCCTGGCAGGGCATAGGGGCAGGGCTCTGCCCTGCCCTTTGGGGGGGCATGCCAGGCTCTCCCTGTGTCAGCCACCCTGGCAGGGAGGGCAGTGGGGAAGCCCTGGAGGCCCCTAAGTCAACTAAGGGGTACTCCACGTCTACACTGGCTTATGTCGACTTAAGCAGAAAATCGACTTAAAAGGAGGTTTTAGAAAGTCGACTTAATTTTTCCTTAAGTCAACTTAAGCAGCCCCCCCCCCATGGGCAAGATTCTGATACTCTTACTTGAGTAAATAGTGGGGCTTCCTGGAGTACAGGGTATTACTAAGTGTGAGAAAGGGTAGCAGAATCTGGCTCCACTTAAAGTTAATGAGAAACTTTTTAAAATGACCATGTCATTTTCCTTACACATTTGAGAATGGGTTCCTGCCCCCCTGGCCCGCTGCTCTACTACTGTTAAACAAAAGGAAACAACAGTGCATTTGTTGCTTAAAGCAACATGAAGGGACTGACTTAAAACCACAAAAGCAAGATTTATTTCAGCGTTAAGGGAGAGAACTCTGTGCGATGTGTAACATCCTAAACTCACCATGCACGGACTGTGGTATTGCTGAGGTCTATGAACATTTGTGGTAAAAGCTGTAGTACATTCCATGCAACTCCTAGGTGCAAGGACGTTAATTAAAGGCAGAGTAGTTGGGTAAAACTCTAGGCTTGTTTCTGAATTTCTTTCGATTACTGGCTAACACTTTTCTCCCTGAACATATGCAATACTCAAAGATGCCTTCTCTCTCCCACCACCTCCGAGCGCAATTTTATAATAGTACATGTACACATTTTCCACATCATCTTCTTGTCACATGGGGAACAGGGAAGAAAGATATTTTGCATAATATCCCAGTATTCCTGACTGCTCTTTAATATAAAACCTTTGACTCTTTTCTATTTCTGCTGGTTGAGTGAACACACTTGCTTATTTTTGTAGGGTTGCTCGGGATATAAGAGCCAAATTGCGCTGCTGGCATAGACTAGTTCTGTATCATTAAGGAATGAACATAAATTTAAGAAGGTGAATGTGATGATTAAGGCAAGTTTCAGGTTTGACAGTGTTTCCTAGAAATTTTCAGAATAAAATAAGGAGGATGGTGAGATGAGGTTGTAAATTTAGTTTACTTTCCTGCGTGGATTATTCCTGTGAGGTTGATGCACCATGAAGAGTTTTGAAGATGCTTTCAGTTCCACAAACTGCATCCCAAAATGCAGGCCGAAGAAGATTAAAGATTTAACTACAAAGTCTCATTTTACAACGCAGACACAGCCCGAATCCAGAATAATCTGATACAGGAGACGGGTGTACACAATTTAAACAAAGAAAAAAGAGTGATATAAAAAGAAATCAGATTTGAATTAAAACGTCTCTGTGATTTAATTCCTAACTCTTGCATTTCAAAGTGTTGCATTAACTGTGCGACACCCCCACTCCCCATGGGACGTTAAGTGGCTGACTCCACCACAGCTCTCCAAGAGTTCACTTCTGAGTTTCTAAAACATTATTTAACGTTCTCTTGGTGGGGAGGGGAAGATGACGACCAATCTGTAAGAGTTTCATGCTGGCTACTTTGCGACTGTTGAAAGGAGGGGGAAAAAACCCAAGAAGTGAGAAAACCGATTCCAACTACACACATAAATGTAAAAGCAGAAATGACCATTCAAGAAGATGTTTCCACATCTGTGGGGAAAGTATGTGACAAGGTCAAACTCCAGGCTCAGACTTATTGCTTTCTGTAATCCTGATTCATCGCCAGTATCCTTTATTCGCCATTCAAAGCCACTTAATTAGCTGAAGGGCTTGTTGCTTTTGCCTTCAAAAGCTCTCCACACCCTCAAGGGCCTCAGCTCTGGTATTGTCCTAACTCTACCCTTTGAAACCAAATCTGTTTTTCTTCTCCACGGTCTTCATAAAAAAGTAATTAAAAAAAAAAAAACTTTTCTAAACAAGCCAAACAAAACCCAACCCCAAAACAAAACCCAGGAAGAACGTCTTCCAAAGTGGCACTGAAGAAAATAAGCCGGACGCTTTTCAAAAACATTAATAGAAAACACAGATGAAGTTGACCAGCAGTGTTTAGTCTGATCAACTAGAGGTTTACTCAGGCATGACAGATTGGACATCCATGCAACATCTGGGCATTTTAAACACTGGGTATTTTCCTCTTAAGTCACAACAGAGTTGGGACACACAATAGAAGCTCAGAGTTACCAACATCTCAGGAACGGCACGTGTTTGTAGCTCTGAAATGTCCGTAACTCTGAACAAAACATCATGGTTGTTCTTTTGAAACATTGACTTCGAAACTTTACTCTGCAGAAGAAAAATGCTGCTTTTAACCATCTGAATTTAAATGAAAGCAGCACAAAAACAGTTCACTTGTTAAATATTTTTCAGTCCTGTATTTGCTTTTTTTCTTTGGCTCTGTGGCTGCCTGGCTGTATACTTCCAGTTTCAAATGAGGTGTCTGGCTGACCAGTTAGTTCATAACTCTGAGGTTGTACTTCACTTTGATTCAAGGAGCCTGATTCTCCACTGCTTTTCAGAATGCTGATCCATTTACTCCAGAGCTGCTACCCAGCCAGAATAGTAACATTTTACACCCACTTAAGGCTGACTTTCCACTGGTGTAAATGACCACACATGGTGGAAGGCGCTGGGAGAATCAGGCCCAGGGTATTCAAATGCTCGTGCCTAGACAGATAAAAAGCAAATGAATATAATGTGATGTAGAATATAAAACGGCAGCTTTAACACCATAGGCGGCACATATAAGAGGGTGGGGGAGCCCAAAAAGGCTGGCCATGCAGGAGGGCAAATGCTACCTATGAGGCGTGACTCACTGCCCATTGGAAGTGCAACTCCCTAGAAGTGGAGGGGACACTGGTTCCTGGGCTGTAGCCCTGCCTGGGCGCCACCCTGAGGTTCTGCTCCTGCTCCGGCTTTTCACCTTCAAGGCCCTGCCCTCTCTCCACCGCTTTCCTCAGGCTTCCTCCACCTGTAGAGAGGAGCAAGCCAGCAGGCCTCAGGCGAAGAGATGGAGTGGGGCGCAGAGCCACAGTCTGGGCACCACTGACTTCCCACTTCTATAGAGCTTCTGGTGCTCACGAATGAGCCTCTCCAAACGGAAGACTCATGCACCACCTGCATTTATATAAACGCATAAAGAAAAAAACAACTTAACAAAAAATCTAGCTGAGGGGTTTTCATTCTTCTATGCAACCTATAATTTGCATTGCCAACTCAGACACCGTATTACTAGCTTTCCCCACAGCTAACGAAACACCATCAAGCCCCTTGAATCTTTTCTCACTCTTCATTTCAGTCTGCTCATCACTGTCTCGCTCTTCTCTGTGCCCCACTTAACAGCAAGATGCAAGTCTGACCATTAATGCTATAAATAGAGTTGTTTTCCCGCTGATTTTACTCTTTCCCATTCTTTCCTCCCACGGTTCTGGCAACAGAGCTGAAGCCAACATACCTTTTGTGGACTCCGCTGTGTACAGCTCTCCCACATGTCAGCAGGAATGCACAGAGTTCTAGGAATAGTGTTTGGTTTCTGTAGAGCAAATGGAGCTGAGGAATGCGGAGTGTGTCACACCCAAATGATGGTGATCTATTATTTATATCCTCCACAAAACAATCTGTAAAATGGTATTTTGTTTTTAAGATATTTACATAATCTAGATGCCATTTCCTTACCGGATTCGACTGTTTTGTTATATGGCAAATTTTGGACCTAGAAAATTGAAAGTGGCTCAGTGCACGCCCTTTCAAAGCAACCTGAACTCAGCCACTAACATTCCAGGCTCATTTCCACCACTTTAGCCTTCTGGGGACCTTTGTTTCCTCATGAAGGACCCAGTTCTCTTCTCATGCCCACAGGAATCAAGAATAACTCCACCGAAGGCAATATTACATTCACAGGAGAATCAAGCACTACATTTTTTGACATGGCAAGAACACAGATTTGCAAGTGGAAACTGCAAATGCATGCAAATCAGAGAGATGCAGAGCTATCCAGTTCACGTGGGCAAATGCAATTCGTGCTCTCCTTTCCAATCTGCCACATGCCCCCAAATCAACACAACTCTCTGACCACCAAATCTTCTAAGTGTGGAAAACTGTGCATATTTTGGGAGACTATTTGGTCTTTTAATGTCTTTCTCCGTGGTATGGATTTATGAACCCACATATGCATGCAAAATTTCACTCTGCACGTATTTGCACTGCAGGAACGAAATGAAAACCTGAATGTATCTACAAGAGCGATGGGCGCATTACCTGGCTTCACAATATCACATAGTGCAAACTGTCAGAGGCCGAATCAATAGCTGTCAATGTTCAACAATGAAGACGCAGGGCTTCAGATGAGAACAGATTAGAATGATCAGATTTACCAATTGTCCAGGCACTATGCCATTTTGAAAACAGTCTAAGTTACAGAGGTATAAAATATACCAAGAAGTACAAAAATATATATAGCTGCAAGACACCAGTAGATTACTCCAGCTTTTGGAATGCAGAGTCTTCGCTACAACAAAACAAAGCAGCTCACACTTTGGGTCTGTGTCACAGCAGCTGCTCCCGTCCCCATACTGTTCTGCCCGCTGCAAAGATCAAGTTTCATGCATTATTGTTCTTCCTCCACTTGGCCACCATCCACTTTCTTCTTCTCCTGTACAAAGCCACACCCCTTGCTTGAAAGATGAAAGCCCTGGGCCTCCTCCTTATAAATTGTAGTCACATATGCAAACACACGCATGCACGGAGTACAGGGATGACTTCTAAACACCAAACAAGATTCCAAGGTACTATATTAATTTCCTCTTAACATATTTCCTTGACCGGGGATAAAATACTGTTCTCTATCAACAGTGACTGCTTTTAAAGGTGGAGAAATTAATCACCCTCTATCCCTTTCCCAAACCTTGAACTTTTTCTTCTCCAATGAGACAATCACTCTGCATTCAAATAGTTCTACTGGCTACTGCCTTTGATAGACAAGTAGTGGTAATGAACTATAAAGGGCCCAATTCTGCCCCCAGCGACATCCGTGTTCTGGAATAACTCCACTGCAGTGAACTCAGTTACAGAGGCATGAAACTCTCAAGATCAGTGCCTTTGACCCAACTGAGAAAATAATCACATACAACACAGCAGAAGTAAATACTAATGTTCCAAGAAATTGAACTACACTGGAATTTTGATGTTCCATGTGTCTAGAATATGCTCTCTCCAAGGTTTTTGTTTTCTGGTGTTTTTTTTTCCTTTTTTTAAAAATAATTTTGCATGGAGGGGCCACTTTTAAAAATGTCAAAGTTATTAACCCCTAGAGTAAATATCCTGATCGTTACCACTCACCATTGATCAACAGGCAGCGTAACAAGCTACAAAGCCTTGACTCTCAGTGGTTTCTAAACTACGGGACGTGACCAGCGGTATGCAGGCCACCTCCCAATGGTACATGACCACCTGCTGCTGGGGGGCTGGCCAGGAGCTGCTCAAGTGCCATTCTGCCCCTCTTCCCTCCCCCCGACACACAGTGACTGGCCAAGAGCTGCTCCTGCACCCCACAAGCAGCATGACAGCTGCTCCCCACTTCCAGCCCCATCCCTACAGGTGATGGCATTTTATGTTGCTGGAACTAACATGGAAGAGTTCAGAAATCACTGGTTTGGATTATAATTAGTGTAATAAATTCTATCTTATAAAAATCAGCGAAAGATTCCAGAGGGAATCTCTTCCAGTTTTTCTTGACTACAAGGATAAATCAGTGATGCGGGAGCCCAAAAGGTGTAAAGCAGGGAAAACTGGGGCATTGGGGTCTTTAGGAATTCAACAGAAACATGGCGATCCCATACTCCAGGGGAGAGTGCTGGGGCCGGGGGAGAGACACTCTTAGGCCATGATCCAGCAAACAATGTCACTGTGTGCTGAACTTTAAAAAGATGACTATTCCCACTGAAGACAATAGGGTTACTCACATGCTTAAATTATGGATGCGTTGAAGTACTTTGCTTGCCTGACATTTGTAGCCTGGCTTTTTTTTTTTTTTTAAGGCCTAATTAACCCCTGAAGTGTCCTGTGGTATAGGATACATACATCTGGAGAAGTAGCATCAGAAAGTTTCTTCCCTCCCTCTTTGAAGCAGTTGCACCATAAGGGGCTCTGGAGAGCACATCTTTGGAAAAGGGTGAGTCAGCCCTGAATGGCGCTGTGGAAAGGAGCCCCATAGTTACCATTAACACAGCTGACATTTACCAACAGCTACCTTATTTCTTATTTTAGCACAGGAAAAGCTGTGGTATCTAAGAAACTACTGCATGGGAACTGCTGGCATACGCTGGACATTTGACAGCTGACCGCCGCACAGCGAAGAACAAAGCAACGCTCAATTTTGTCGATCGTTCGTCAGCTAAAGCCAGCGGCACCTCAGGGACCACCTTCTGCTCTGCTGAGTGGTGGCCAGCGATAAGTGATTAGACTCCATGCCGGCTGGTATCTGGTCAGAGTCCACTGGACTCTGTGCCCAATAACACAGCCTGACAGATTCTACTGCCAGCCTTTTGCTTCTGGTTAGCAAAGGAGTGAATTATGGCTGGGAGGTGGCATTTTATTTTCAGAAGTGAAGATACAGACATTGCTCCCTCATGCCCGAGTGCACAGAACGAATCCCGTTCCCTCCGCTCTCTCTTGGTCACAAAGAAAGTCTCTCAAGTCAGGTAGGGTACAGATAGATGCCACTCTGCACCTCCCCTAGTGTCTGCCAGCAGGGGTGACTCACGAAAAAACGAGTGGAGTTTCTAACCCTGCCAGCTGCATTCCTTTACCCCAAGGTTCTCAAACTTTATTGCTGGGACCCCTTTTGAAAATATTTCAGGCTGTGATGATCCCCAACATGCCATGCCACCCTTATTGATATGTGTGGGGGCTGACAGCTCATGACTCTCCTATAATAACCTCAAGACCCCCAGTGTGAGAACCCCCTCTGCTCACCACATAAGGAAGGACATGTATCTATTCTATAGGGAAGGGCAAGCCCCAGTCAAAAGGTCATCTTTTTTTTTGGTGGGTTTTGGTAAAAAGTATTTCAAGTCTGCCTCCTTTATAATCAAGAGCATCATTGTTTCATCTGCTAGAGATACCAGGGCCACATTTTGGCTTCACTTTCCATCCCACCTGACCCTATGTACAGAGGTGTAACTCAGGATGGAATTTGGTCCAGATAATTAAAAATTCTTTTAACAGAGAGCAACAGATGATGGGAAATCTCTCACAGCTACCAAAATAAGCTACAAAACCATTCACTTAAAAAGTGAGGCAAGCGGTTTGAGACATTCTTTGTACAATAGTGTAAAACTGTCCCCTTAGCTAGGAGATACAACTCGGATGTGTCTGTTGGAATCACAGAGTGTTTCAAGTGAAGAAATAAATAAAATTACTCTCAAGAACCCCAGGATGTTCTTATCATTGTCTGTGCACATACCCAAAGGCTTGTGATGCTATATTTGAAACACTGATGCGGGGGAGGGAACGGCAACCAGTGCATCCCTTTACGGTAAAAGAAAATGTTCTAACCTGTCTGGGTTGAGATGGCAAAGCAGCAGGCTGCATGTGTCTCTGCATCCGAGGCGGTTGCATCAGCTGTCGAAGATGTTGCTCAATAAACTGGGTATTATTAGCCTGCGGAGACTGTTGAGCGGCTGGGGCTTGTTGCTGGAGATATTGGATGAGTGACTGCTGCCCTGCACTGGCACTCATGGGCGACATCTTTGGAGTAGTTGACTCTGATGCAAAATGGGATAGTGGTTTGGTGTTATTGAAAGAAAACTGTTCTTGAGTAGCTGGATTCTCATTCTGCAAGCCATTAGATGGCTGTTGCATAATTATGTTCATGGTTTTGGGCTGGTTTGTCGTCATCAGTTTAAAAAGAGAGCTCTGCATATTGGAGGGATTGCTAGTGGGAGTGAGGTTAGGAATTAATGTATTTTGAGGACTAAAAGACTGCTGGTGCAGAGCGGGGCTTGACAGTTTTTCTGGCCTGTATGGCGGGGAGGGTCCAGTATTCGTAGAGGCCAAGCTGGAAACCAGATTGTTCTGTGGACTTTTAATATTGTTGGTTGGGATGTTGGTCGGAGTCATGTTGGACAGCATGGAATTCTGGGGACTGAAAGGCTGCTGGTTGAGAGCTGGACTGGAAAGCTTCTCTGACCCATATGGCGGGGAGGGCCCGCTGGACGGGTTGTTACTGGAAGCCATGCTTGAAAGCAGAGTGTTTTGAGGACTCTGAATATTGGCTCCTGGTAAACTATTAGAGGTCATGCCAGACACCATGACGTTTTGAGGGCTGAACGGTTGATGGTGTGGGGATGAGCCTGGCCTGTAAGGTGGAGAAAGACCTGGAGCGGGCATGGTTGGCCAACTGGGAGTCTGTACTTGCTGTTTAGTAGTAGACACTTGTTTGCTTGCTGCCAGCTGCTTCAGTTGCTGTGCATGCCAGTTAGAGCCAGGCAGGCTGCACAGCATAGACTGTGCCTGGCTCTGATTCTGTGCTGCTGCAGAGATGGGGGATGCAACAGCTTTGCCTGGAGGAGGAGCCGGATAGTTAGCACCAGCAGACGAAGGCCTCATTTGAGGAGACCCTCCACTACTTGGATTGCAACCTGGAGAAAAATCTTGGCTCGCACTATGGTTCTCCAAGCGAGATGTCTGCGGCGGGGACTTTGGTGTGGTGCTTATGCTCGACTGTGGATGGCTCAGACCAAGCGGCTCTTCGGCCTTGCTTCCCAAAATCTTCTCAAGATCCAGCTCATTAGGAGAAGGATCGGGCATTTTTGTCAGTTCTTCCAGCAGATCTTGCAATTCTTGGTCCACAGACTGCATATTGTTTCCTTTCTCATCATAATGAACAACATTATTTTGTCCACCGATTGGCCCCTTCTGGCCTATTTCTGTGTTGGGTGGTACTGAAAAGGGAGAACCGATGCCACTGCCATTCATGTGATTGTTTTCAAGCAGCACGGCATGACCAGGTACTCCCATGGAAGAAGTGCTGTGATTGGTGGAGAATGGAGAATTCTGCATATCTGGACAGGACACATTGGGATGAGTGTCTGGGCCCATTGATAGAGTTACGTCGTCAAGACAGAGTCTCTTATTGTCGCTTGGGAAAATGACATCAGGCATGCCACTGGAAGCAGGGGAGCTGTCATCTTCCAGTTTTCTCTTAATGGATCCCTGTAACTGCAAGAAAAGGACACGTTATTGGCCGTAGACCACATTCGAAAGATGCAAGGTGAAATGCTAGCCAGAGCAACAATGAAAATTAAAAACTTACAATAGAAAACCAGAGCTACTGGGACAAATTAAACCAGGATAAAGTGGGTGCAACTGTACTGAAATCACCAGACAGTCAGGCAAGTGCTAAATTTGTCATGTTAGTCTTACAACGGATGTTGAAATGGTCAAATATTGTTTTCTGACTAACAGAATTTTAAAAAATCATTTCTGGTACTATTTCAATGAAGACTGTGCTCAGGGCATAACACACATGCCGATGTTTCTATTGAAACGTGTGTGTGTGTGTGTGTGTGTGTGTGTGTGTGTGTGTGTGTGTAAACAATGGTAGAGTTGAACTATGGATTAAAGTTGGTGACCTACTGCCAATGAGTGGTATTAAGGTCAGACCTGAGAGAGCGAAACTATTTTATATTCTTTAAGGAGAAGGCCTCTGACATAAGAAGCATGCTTTCTAAACAGAGCAAAACCACCCTCAAATACCTAAACAAATTTTAAACGTTCAAGCTCCCCAGCGACAGATGTGTCAGATTTCACAAACAACAACTAAAAAAAAAATCTTAATTTCTGTTTCTTATAAATCCACGCTGGCCTAGGCTTTGCTCATTTAAAGGACTGCAGTTTCTTCGCAAAACCTACAGTGCTTGCAAAACACACAAAAACCCCCACCCATGAAAAACTCCACGCTCACTAAATGTTGAGTTATAGAACCAGTAATTGCCAGCCTTGAAAAATATTAGCTCACTTCCTACTTTATGGAAAGAAAGTGAAGCTAAAACACCATGGCAATGTAATGTTCCATTGACATCACATGCCAGTTTTTTCTAAGTGTAATTATCTGTGGCCCTCACTTTAATAACCAGGGCCTGTGGGTCACAGGATTAATCAGTCATGAACACTGCTGTGCTGCTTCAAGTTAAAGGTGTTAAAATTATGCTATTATTTAGCAAGAGAGAGATTGCATTTGGGGGTTACCTAAATATCAACAGGCAAATAATCAAAAAATACGGCCCTTATCACAGTGATCAATGATTTTGTAATCTCCCAGCTGTATTTCTTCAATGGGCTCTACATGAAAAGCACTTGGAAGTTAGACTTGGTGAAGAATGCAGGCTCCTGCTTGTTGAGTGCGTTAATTAAAAGGAACAAACACCAGTTTTTTGACAACTGTACTGGATTACTGCTGTCTTCTGGATTTTGTCTATAGCGCCCTAGAAGCTTGATTCCTGACCTTGCCGTGGTCTACACGTAATGTGTTTTTTCACGGCAGTTGAAGGGAGATATGCAAGTTACGTAAAATAACTTGCGTATCTCCCTTCGACTGCCTAATGCCTACTCACAGTGGTATCTTCGGTGCAGGGAGTCGAAGGGAAATGGCCTGTCAACTCAGCACTACTTTTTCATGGGGTGGTCTTACCTGGTCAGCTTCCCGATTGACTGAGCGGGTCTCCACCGATTTGGAAAGATTGATTGATGGCAGCAAATTTGCCACCGTAAGTGTAGATCTGCCCTATGTGAGACAACTTCTCTCCTTATGTACCATACTCAGTGACAGTTAAAGCACTTAAGCGTCTAGATGTAAGCATCTTGGGGTTTCTGGCGGAGCACGCTCATTGGAAGATTATAGATTGTCATTTGCTTATTCCACTGACCTGACACAGCCTAAATTTGATGATTGTTAGAGATGCAAGTCCTGGTCTTTTCTGTGTTGTTTGCCTGACGATAGCTGTAGGGTGGGAGATGTATGAAGGGCACCATTTCTTGCTCTAATAAAAATAGGCTAAAGTTGTACTTCTGAATAGACGTTGTCCATGCTCTCTGAGACATGCCAGTAAGGCATAGTTGGGTAAATCTAAATGTGCACATTTAGAGAACTTTTCATTGCTTCCTCCCCATCTCCAAAATAAACACATTGTGATCCCAAACGGCACCCCAGGAAGCCTTGGGCAGGAAAACTGGGGGGTGGCCTCCCATACATGGCCAGCAGAATGCTGACATGTCTGGCACTCAACACTTCTTTTGCCTGGGACATTCCTTTGCTCAGTTTACAGCATAGAATTTGGGCTGTCGAAGGTCTTTGAAAAACAAGCTTAACTGAGGAATAAAGTGTGAAGGGAATAGGAAAACCCCATTACCACCATGAATTACTAGAAACAGGCCTGTATAGACTTAGGCCAGAATTTTCAAAAGGGCTCAGCATCCACAGGGGATTTTTAAAACCACACAGTACGCTGAGTGCTGAACTCTTGTGAGAAATGTGGCTGTAAGTTTCCCAATGGGATCTGCTGGGTGCACAGTCAGCTGATAAACAAGTTTAGGTTATATGGTAGCTGAATCAGAGCTGAGGTCATTTGAAAATCCACCTTCAATTGAGTACTGAACCCTTGAAAATATACCTCTGAGTCTCAAGCTACTCTGTAGCACTCGAGGTTTTAAAATTGCTTTTTTAGTATATTAAATGTCAACTTTTTTTTTAAAATAAACAAAAGACCATGGCATTTCTCTTTCATGGTGAGCATTTACAGCCTGTGCCCATAAAACACAGGGTGTAAATGGGTGCAACTCCACTGAATTCAGCTGGATTATATTAGTTTAATGACAGCTCTGAATACAGCTCCATAGGTGCAAGGTTAAATACCACCTTTGAAGCAACCCAAGTAAATAAAAGATGGCAATGTTATACTAGGGACTTCTTTATTAGTTATCAGCTAGGGGTGGAAATCTCTCACTGGGTTTTATATTTTATTATATAAAGGTTTGGGTAAACATTCCATGCTCAAGCACACGATTCATGACTCATTTACCATACACACCAGGCACCTCTGGTATCTCTGTTATATTCCTACTAGGCTGTTCTCCCGAACTCCCATTCGAATGCTTTCATCGGAATAGGTAATACATTAACATGCCGCTGTGGCAGTTCTGACAAGTACAGGGGAGGGAAATTCAGCTTCCTGGTACAGAGACACTTGCTTTCGTAGCTAATCTGATTCCATCATGGCTATGCTAGGTCTTCCATGTCCAGGAACTCCGGGTTAACCAATTCAAGAAGCTGCTCATTTTACCACAGCTCTCTTCCCCTTTCCTTTGAGACAGTGAAAAGTGATCTCAAAACTGTCTGGCAAGAAATAAATAAGAATAGCAATCAAAATGTGTTCTGCTCCGGCTATTATACAGGCAAGCTCTGTTGGGCAATGAATGCATATACATACATAATTGTGCTGACTGAGTACGGCACATGGCTAATTCTGTAAAAGCTTCATTCACACACACAAAGGGCTAAACAGAGAAGCAACCAATGTGCTCTCATGTGACCTTGTGAAAATTCATTAAAATGCATGAGAGCCTCTTAAGAAAGCAGCCCTTCTGATTTTTGCCCAGTTAAACCATGAAGTTCTCTATTATCTCTGGTTCGCTTTTAAAAACGAGACTATGGTGCTATCCCAGGTTTACTTTTCTCTCAGAATGAGAAGGCCACATTTCTGGGAAAGGCCTAACGTTACAAACACGTAGCACAGCTAGCTCATCATGGTAGTACAATGAGAAGAAATAACTGTTTACACTACTCCTTCCAAGGAAGCTGTATAAACTGTGGTTATAAATATCGGATTGGTCAGATACTACTGTACCTCTAAGCGGAGAAACCATTCTCTGCGTGTGCGTGTACATACACGCGCTTTAATCTCATCTGTGCAAGGAATGAAGGTGGGGCCGGCCCAAGAGTTTTTGGCGTCCTAGGCGAAATATGATTTTGGCACTCCTTCCCCCCCATGTTATAAGAGATAACGTGTAAAAAATTCTCTTCCGTCTAATTTGCTGCCCCTTTAAAGCTTGGTGCCCTAGGCGACCACCTAGTTCACCTATAAGGTTGGACCAGCCCTGAATGAAGGGCACACTCAGTGAGATCCAGCCAGACTTTCCCTGCACCAGTTCTGGACCAAAATCTGACTGGATACTAAAAGTCTGCAGGCAGGAAACGGAGCTGCAAGGTCATCAACCCACACCCTGCATTTACGGGCTGGCAACCGAGCTCTGGCGTCAGGCACCAGCTCCCGTCCCAGCCCCAGAACAGAAGGAACCCAGCCGTGGCCACTAGGGCTGGAGGGGAATTGGAGAGGATTGAGTGATGAGGAAGGGGGAGACGGGAGAGTGAGTAGCAAGCAATGGAGAGAAGAGGAAAAAGGAGCGAGCAGGGAGGGGGTCCGGCTTTCAGAAGTTAGAAAGTTGGCAAACCTACATTCACACCAAGGTGGACATGGCTATCGTGGAATCCCCAGTCTTTGCAGTGTGTTTCCATAGATCAGTGTTTCTCAAGCAGTGTTCTGTGATCCACCTGGACTTCTCCCCATCATGAGGAGCTGAGTGGAGAGGGGGAAGGAGCAATTTAATGCCCCAGCCACAGCAAAGTTTCCAGGCATGTGCTTTTGCTATAACTGGGGCATTTTAGTTCTCCCGCCACTGTTACCAGCTTGTTCGAGAATGTTTTCATCAGGTGTTCTGCGTAAAGTAATGAATACCTTCAGGTGTTCTCCAGTCCACTCACGGTTGAGAAACACTGCCCTAGATCATTAGGATCTTGATTACTGCAATTCCCACTCTTTGCCAGACACTTTCCAAACACACAGAGGGAGACAGGATCCCTGCCCCGAAGAGGTTAGTCTAGAAAAGCGGAAAGAATTGCAGGCTGCAAGTGGGAAACACTGAAGCAGGGTGACCAGGTTGAGAAGACACACAAGTAGCATGGTTCCAGCTATTAAAACATCTAATTAAATAAACCACCCTCACCTGCCTGTCTGCCTAGTCCTCCAGCTTCCTTTAAGAATATGAGCTATGTGTTATCCAACCTTCTCCACCCCTACTGTCATCCTACATTACCCACTACTGCTTGTTCCTCCACCCACTCCGACTCTGAAAGGAAAGTGGTGCCATGGACACAGTGGTGCTTCACTTCTTCTAGGCTGGCTGCCATCCTACCCCGCCTTCCATTAGAAACACACTGCTATAGCAATGACGAGACTTTCTTCATTTAGGTCAACAGGAGGTAGAGATTAATCATGACGAGAAAAAAAAATGTAACCACGAAACTTGAATGAGACAGTTCTATGCCTCTGCGTGACTTTTACAGCTCTTGCCGATTCAGGCCCTGATTCATGGCAACCACAGGACACAGATTGCAGATCCTTGGCCCCAGCAGCCCTTTCTCCAACTTCTACATTTCTTCCCTGATGTTCCCCCGCCCCCCAGGGTTTTTTTTGGTTATTTTTTAAAAACAAACAAAAACTCCACCCCCAAAACAGATAGGCATAAAAACCCAAAGGGAAGATATGAAACATCAACACTACTGCATTTTTCCTCGCGTGGCTATGGGTACAGAAGATGTATGGAGCACAAAGAAGCGGCTCTGTGTCTGGAAGGAAACAGTAAACACACATCATGGGGCGTCGCTACTGAGATCACTTAGGACACATTAGAAGTGTCTGGCTCCTGTCCCCTTCTTACCTTTTGCTCATGAATGTTGAACACGTTGCCAGCAGGTGTAGACCTAAACGGTGTGGATTTTTCACACCCCTAAGTGACACAGTTACTCCAATGGAAGTTGGTAGTATAGACTTTGCCTCAATCCTCATAAAACATCTGCTGGCTTCTTGATCAGCTAGTGCAACCCCCCACCTTCAAATGCTGGAGAGCTCCCAAGTAGGCTCTTAAACGCATCTTAGATGCTTTCCAAAAATCCAGGACATTCTCCCGCCACATATTTTCTTTTGTTTTCTTCCTCTAGGGCACCTGACTGTGGCAAAGAATTCAGTTATGCAAGTCTGCATGTGTACCATTCCCACCTCCTGGATGGCACCAGAGCTGCTCTTCTGTGTGTCATAGTCCTTTCATGGCTAACACCTGAAGGTGATTTTCCTTAAGCTGAAAGGTCTAAGGGACTTGTGCCTTGCCAAGAGAATCTAACTTTTATCCCTGCTTCTGTCTCCAGCACCGTCATGGCACCCAGCACAATGACCAATGTGAGCGCCTAGCCGCCACAGATCTGGTACTTTTTACAAAGCAGCATAAACTTGGTAGCAACAGACGCTTCGATTTATTGCCACTGGGGGCGATTCGGCCAGTACCAGCAGTTCAACACCCACACAGTCTGTCTTCACTGAGACACCGCTTGGATAGGAGACCGCAGTTTTAAATGGTAGCCTCGTGCACTCCTCTTTCAAAACCATTTCTCTTTCTTTCAGCTCCGCTCCTGCTCTCACCCTGAGCTGTAGGACAGGGAGATGCCTTCTTCTCGCAGTTGAACAGTGCCACACAAATTGAACACACCCCTGGGGATTTTCAAAGGGATGAAGAGAGTCACCCAGCTCTCACTAAAGTCAATGAGAGTCGGGCCCCTGTTTGAAAATCCCGGTGTGGTTGACATTCATGTTCCTTCGGTTAAAGGAAGGACCGGCGTGGCTGGTAATGTAGAGCAGACCACCAGGAAGGAAGTTAGATTCTCTGTGTAGCCATCAGCCTTCTGAAAGCTTTACACAAAAGCTCTCTAGGCACCACAAGAGTGCTTCAGAAAACGGGGGAATTCAAGTGGCCAGCTAGCTTCTGAAGACACAATGCACCTGCATAATGGTAAGGAGGAGCACGCTTAACTTTCGAGGAGAAGATCCAAGCAATGTAACCTGCTAAAGAGAACGGAACAGCTACACTTGGCACAATGAATTGTGAATTATAACACTAACTCAGGACTCCCCGGTAAAGCAGCTTCAAGAACAGTTTTTCTTTCAGGAATGACTGCAAACAGTGTGATTATGGGGCTGGTTGGTTTGTTTTTGACTGTAGAATCAGAGAATCTAAGATGTGCTTAACTGACTGACTGCATCACCCGCTCTCTTTTCTGTAAAACGCTAAACACTGTCAAAACTAGAAGTGGTATGCACTTGCCAGAGGCAAACTGCAGCACTCAGCCATCAAAACTTCAGTCTCTGTGACTTCAACAAACTTCACCAAGAGCTATCTGCACACCAGCCCCAAATGTTTCTCTCTGCTCCGACAAATGCAGCAGTGTAATGTGAAAATGAGACTGGCAAATTTCCATTTATACAGAGAAACCTCATTGAATTCCTGGCCTTGCTGCAAATGTATAGATGGGAAAGGTCTGTACCTCTGCAATGACTCACAAGTCCATGATCCAGATGTAGTTTAATGATCTACTAACCTGTGAGGACTCTCCATTGAAATAAGGATAAGAATTCCACGAGGCATTTTATGATAAAGTATATCTACTGTGAAGTGGACAGGATATAAATTCAGAGTTTTTTTAATGGCAGTGGTTACTTAGAGCTCTGCCCAGATCTAAAAAAAAAAAAAAAAAAAGTACAGTCTGCAGGTGGAAAGTTGGCTTAGTGCACGTGGGCAATGAAAAAAACAAACAAGATGCCTGCAGAAATGTTTCGGGAGTAGGGGCCCGCGATAGTCAAGCAGGGAAGAACCGGTCAACACATTAAGAGGTAAGCATGCTTAGTATATCTCCAAATATCATTTGTGTGGGCCCAATTGCAATCTGGTGGCCAAAGTTGACATTACAGGCCTGCATCCAAGAAGAAATACTTCCTCTTGAATAGAGAATAAAGCAAGACTGAGGGGAGATTTGATAGCAACCTTCAACTACTTGAAGGGTTGCTCCAAAGAGGAGGGAGCTAGGCTGTTCTCGAGGGTAACAGAGGACAGAACAAGGAGCAATGGTTTCAAATTACAGCCGGGGAGGTCAAGGTTGGATATTAGGAAAAACCTTTCTCACTCGGAAGGTGGTGAAGCATTGGAATGGGCTACCTAGGGAGGTGATGGAATCTCCATCTTTGGAGATTTTTAAGGCCCGGTTAGACAAAACCCTGGCTGGGGTGATTTAGTGGGAATGGTCCTGCTTTTTAGCAGGGGGTTGGACTAGATGACCTCATGAGGTTCCTTCCAACCCTATTATTCTATGATTCTAAGAAGCCACGGAGGCTCTATGCACAGTAGGAAAAAAGGTGTTTTTACTGTGTGTTAAAATCTTAGTGTATACAAGGTTGGGGTAGGGTTTTTTGTTTTGTTTTTAAAGGAAAATTTACAATAAAATATTAATATACTATGTTGTACATAACCTGATCTTGAATATGTAAATATTCAAAGAACCTGGTTAACGATTCCGGCTTGCTGGATGGGGAGCCTCATTCCTCTGAACGCCCTGGAAAGGGTGACCAAATTTCTAAATACCTTTTTTCTTTCTGGCGCTTCTCTTGAATATGTACTTGGTGTGAAAGCATTGCCATTACAAAGACAGTCCATATTTTGATATGTCATAATGCCATAGATGGAGATGCCACATGTTTCTAATAACATGCAATACAAAGTCCAGCTGCTAACAAAAAAGAAATGAATGTATTCTGTTTATAATCTGGAGCCTTTAATGAAGCAACAGGTTAGCAGGGTCAGAGGATATCTTGGAAGTCAGTGTTTTGTCATCAGATGAATCTCTCCAATAATTTCCTCCCCAAATCATCTCATTTCTGTACATTACCATCACTTGTGCAAGAATTTTTGTTTTAGTGAGGTTTACATTTTTGTGCAAGTCTATACAAGTGAAATAGATTTGCTTTCCCTAACTTGGTTAGCTGTAATTTATTTTAGCCTGTCCTAGCTAGGCAAAGTAAACTTAAGAGGAGGGTTTCATGTGCTAAAAGCTATGACTTTCCTTGTCTACACTAGGATTATAACATGTTAAAAATACACACACCATTTCTTCTTGGTTAGATAAGCCACAGAGACAGTTTGGAGCTAGAGAAAGCCTTGAACTTCAAGAAAAGTCAGGGGATCAATCTATTGTTCATGTTTCATGCGGGAGATCAGGGTGAGACTCCAAGTTCTCAAAAGAAGTTCTTCACTTTGCTTAAAAAGAAATTCCAATTTCTCAGTGAAGAACTTCCTTTGGGACCCATCGGGTATGTCTAGGTTGGAAAGATGGCTGACCCAGACGGGGTGGAGGAGTTATTGAAGGATGAGGACTGAGATGATTAAAATTAGAGCAAAGGGTCTCCATGGATTCATCATGCATGTGGAAGTACCCATCTGGAGGGGTGTCTGGGGAGCGGGGCTGAGAACGTAACAAGTAATTTTTACAATGAAAGAAAGTTAGATATTAACCAGGGGTATACAGAGCATTGGGCTTTGCTTATTTGGACACATGATGTATTCCCACTTTTAGTTTACGATGAGACTGTGAACTCTATCATCTTCTAAACAAAATATAGCGGGATCATCTATTACAGTAACATACGCATAAAATAATCCCTCAATGCAGTTTTTATACTGAGAATCCAACCTTGCATCCCCTGAACTCACTGGCAAAGATCCCATTTACTTCAGTGGTGCAGGAGAATACCCTTCTCCTCCGTCTCCACTTTTAGCATCAGCCATTATAACCAGATTGATTTAGAGATGGTGAGTAATCTTTATCTGATCACGTATCAAGTTGGAGGGACCCAAAACTGTATTAAAAAAATCTGTTCTCTCTACTGTTTTATCAGCCACTGGAGTGATATCACTTTTATTGCTTTAAGTTTGTATTACAAAAACACAGCGACAATTAACGCATACTAAAAAAAAAATCTGATCAGATTTACCTTTCAACTCTCAGTCTGCTTGTGTCGCATACCTTTCGTCTGTGCCAACGTGACAGACAGATGAAAGTTATATTCTAAAAGCCCACAACAGGCTTTAAACCATTAGACCTCCACCTCTGCCCCAGGATGGATGATTACAGCGTCTCTTCTTATGTCCAGTTGTACCAATTCGGAACACAGCACCTCTCCTCCTACTCATTATAGATGCATTCTTAAATGACGACTAATTTTGTCACTTCCGGTACTCTAATTAATCATCTGCCCTGCGTAACCTTACAACACAAAATGTAATCCCAACAGGAAGTATTTAGGGTTCTGCTGGTAAACGCACCATGGCTACTGGCAACAAAGAGGTAACCTCAGAACATGCTCACCTAAACCAACTGGAAATTCAGTATGAACTGCCAAGAAGCAACTTCGTTAGCAAACTGAGCCTTACATTTTACCTTTAAATAAGCTTTTGTCTATAAACCTTGAAATCTTTACTAAAAATTCAAGGGAAAATAATATTAAGAAACCTAGGGAAGTGACTTGATTTTCATGTTGATATTTGTGTGCAGCTAAGTCTCAGGAAGACAAATGTCTAGTTACGCCACACTCTGTTTTCATTCTAAAGCGCTAATGTGGGCCAATTGGAAAAGAGTCAGTGGCTACATTCTCCTCCCACTGGTACTGGTGTAATATTAAGAACATAACCAATGAGGTGTGTCTGTACCAATGGCGGCAAATTTGCCACCGTGAGATCGATTTTTCCAGATCGATTGTGTGGTCAGTAAAGACACGCTCAGTCAATCCAGAAGTCAAGCTAATAAAATCACCTCCTCAAGTGGCATAGCACTGCATCAACGGGAACACATTTCCTGTCAGCACAGTGAAGATGCCGTGTAGAAACCAAGTTATAAAATCGGTGGGAATTACACAAGCCACTCTGCGTAGCTGCATAACTCCTGTTGACTGCCACTGAATTTTGCCAACACTGTAGACCGAGCCTCAAATCAATGCAAATTTTACCAGTGTACAATCAATGCATGTGAGAAGACAATCTCAGTTAGTACATATCTACCGGTACTTCTCCACCATACTCTCTTGAGATACCAACAAGCCTTATGTTTCATTTCTTATGTACCCTGGCATTACACTGAAGGAAAGAGAAAGCTGGTTAACCAAAGTTGGCTCTGCTATTATTTAGTGGACTAGTCTGAATTCCCAGCCTCATGTTCAAGTGCCACTCCCACAAAGAGTAACAAGCCTGCTCCTTCAAGACTGATGGATATGTCCTTCTAGTACGTCCTTCTCCAATAGTTTGATTGCTTTTGGTGCTAATTGCATTGGTTAAACCAAATTTTCTGTAGAAAAATTTGCATTTGACAAATGTATCTGGAAGAGCAGGACACCGCCACTAACTCTTGAGTTGTTCTGCTAGCAGGAGATTTCTATACAGATGCCTCTTAATTAGTCATCTGAAGACTTAAGCAATCACATCATGCATATTGTTTAGCTGTAACTTTCACATTCCATTTAATGACAGGTGTTATTAACTAGACAGCTGAAGAAAGAAGTAGTTCTTTGCTTTTCATTTTTTTAAGTTGAGGTACACGAGTATTTCTTTCATATCTGCCTGTAAATCAAATCAATTTCAGACATTGCTGTGCCATCACTATTACATCTTACCTCACTTTTAATGCCTAGAATATCATTTTTTAAATAGTCCATTAATTTCAAAGTCCTATGGCATCTTTTGCAGTCATCTCTTAGCCCTAGTCTACACTTGCCACGCTTTTCGGCAGCAGTCGATGGGAGATACGCAAGGTACGTAAAACACCTTGCATATCTCCCGCCGACTTCTTAAATGCTCCCTACGCATTACACTATGCCAACTGGAAATGGTGTCCGATCGGTATAGTGTTACTGCGGTTACAGAGCTGGTGTTACAGCTCTGGTTCCGTGTTCGATTGAGCTCATCTACGCAGACGGCTCAATCAAACCCAGAAGATCACGCTGACGGCAGCAATCTTGCTGCTGTCGGTATAGACTTACCCTTAGACTACACTAATTTCTTAAGGCGACTGCCAGGATGGTGAAGTGTAGAAGCCCTCCACTGAACAAGAAGGGGATGTTTTCGCTATTTAGGCCAACTGGGATTTCAAACATACTCTTTATTTCCTTTCTTCTAGCCATTAATGGTGGCCCAGTGTACAATGATCATAAGCTAACAAGAACCAAGTCCTAGTGATGAAATGCACAAGTCCATGAAACACGGATTCAAACAGATCCTTCACCATATGACCAACCCCTTCCCGCAGTTTTGTATTAGTTTCTGCCTGAGGTTGCTGCTCTCTTTTCAATCCTGATGGTCAGTCAGACAGACAGACTCCTGTTGTTTCGTCAGGGTTGCATTTTGTCAAGGAGCTATGGTTAGAGATTAAGCAGCCCGGAGGCAAAGCCTTTGATTGTGTCAAACTGTAACCTGACTCTCTCCAAATTCTCAGCGCCCTTAAGATTTCAAGTGTTAGGAAATAGAGAGAATGAGGTATTTTTGGCTCAATGCCCAAAACATTTATGCTTCCCGACAGAAAAGAATAATGGTCCTAACCTTATCTTCTTGGTTGCTCTTGAATGTTAACGTTGCCTGGCCAGCAGTAGGTGGGCTCATACCCGTGTGCTACATTGAGACACTAATGCATTAATATAATATGAAAACTCATCACTGGGCAAGAAGCAAATGGTTGACAAGTGCAGTTTGAAGAAGGTCTCTCCCCACTTCAAGTGTGCATGCTTTCCTAAAGATAACTCCTAAATCTCTGAACTCCTGGTCTACAGTGTAAACCCAAAATACAATCTCTTAGGGTTTCTGTATTGCTACTTCCGGCCTAACCAAAACTGAGGTACAGAAGCCTGAGAAAATGGGGAGAATGAAGAAATTTGTGGAACTTCCTTCTTTGACTCACTCCAACACCTTGTTGGTGTAGGCTCATCTCGTATTTCTGTGGGTTTGTGCCTGGTCTCTTGTAGTCTCAAAGTAAACCCCAGAACCCTCAAATGAGACTCTGAATTCTGTTCAGTTTTAGCAAATCGCCAAACCAGCCCAAGTTAGAGTGAAAAGATCACAAGCTTTTGCCGATTCCTTGCTGAATGGAGAATTTATAACACAACAGGAAGCAGACAAATTTTGTGTGGGTTCGTGTCTGGTTGTGAACATGTCACTCAACAATAGCTACCTCTTTCATCCTATCAGTTTCATCCTTCCCCACACAGCAGAACCACTGTTCTCTCAGCATATTAACTAGAACTGAAACAGAGGTTGGTTGATTGTCTTTATTTGTAGCCTTCCACCTTTAACATCTGTCCCGGAGACCACACACACACACACACACACACACACACACACACACACACACACACACACAGAGTGAAGGCTACCAGAAAATTCAAGGTACATTTTTATTATAAGGTTCCCAAAACACAGTAGCATTAAAAAAATCCCAAATTCCACACTGTGATTGGACTCCTGGCATTAGTGAATTACAGAGGATTAGGGCTGGAAGGGAACGCAGGAGGTCATCTAGTTCAACCCCTCTGGTCAAAGCAGGACCAACCCCAACTAAATCATCCCAGCAGGGCTTTGTCAAGCTGGCCCTTAAAAACCCCTAAGGCTGGAGATTCCACCAGCTCCCTAGGTAACCCATTCCAGTGCTACACCAATCTCCTAGTGAAGTCAATAGGAGTATTTAACATGGTCTTCAAGGGGGACAGGATTTTATCCAATATTACTATGGACCAACGAAGCATAAAACAAACAAAAAGTTTGGGATATGGAGAATTATCCCTATCAGATCATAAAAATGTTAGAGTAACTCAGTTGAGAGAGGTGCTGTCCTATAAGCTCAGTGTTAATCACACATTCATCACTGCAAATTGCCAACATAAATGCTGACTCACGCAAGTGATGTTAGAGAAAATGGTGTTCTGGTTACAGAAATGAATTCAACACTCTTTCAGGTTTTCTACATTGTAGGTTTTTTGTAAACCCTCTTTTTTTATTTGCTCTGCATTTGAAAGGCTACCCAGATGAAAGCTGTGAAGCACAGGATGTGTACCCCCTAATATTAAAATACTCCTTGCTAAATCTCATGTATAAATGTATAAAGACACTGCTGGCAACCTCAGTTGTTAAAAGATGATTAGATAATGCAGTAAAAGTTTCAATATGCGGAATTAAAAAAAATCGACTTTAATTCACCCCAAAAGTGGTATTTTTATCTTTTACAGCAAAATCTCTGTCCCACAAAGATAACACCGGCCTTCGATCACACATCGCACCTGTTTGAACAATTAAGCCCCTGACCTTCCAAGCACTTAACCTTAAGCACATGAGTGGTCTCTTTGGATTAAACATGGGTTCCAGCATTTGTAGAATCAAGGTTTAGTTTATATGTCCAGATAGCAAGTCTGTCTCTCTTTGTGTGAGTAGCACCGAATAGAGTACTAGAAATGCTAAGTAGCTGTCTAATTAAGACAATTTTTTTTAGCATCTCTGTGGTGCACTTTTAGCCTTAGCTATTCGTGTTAAAAAACCACTTGCACAGGATGCAGGATAGCTGGATTAGCTCAGTGTCATCACTGGTTTATTTCCCTCTCCAAACAAGGAAAGGGAAAGCAGACTAAATAATAGGTCGTTTTAGGGATCGTTCCAGTGTGCTCTCGGATATTACAGATCCCAGCTATGTCCTGTGCAAGGAAGAAGGCTCCCCAGGGATTGAGATGGAGCTCTGCATTCTGGGCCCTCCGCTGACACCCATCTATATTACAGTGGTGTAGCAACAGGAGGGGGCCAGAGCGGGGGCTGCAAGGCGTGGAGTGGCATGGGGCACCCTGAGGAGCATAAATGTGGGCTTGGCCCCTGGGCGCTGGCCACCTTCGCTACGCTACTGCTGTATTACAGATGGGAAGAGTTCGTCAGACGGATGATGCGATGGGCGATATGATGCTGGTGGTCAGTTTTGAACAGTAGTTTACCCTCCTTCCCTTGCACTCAAATTATTATTCTTATATCCAACTACATCTTGTTTCAAAGAGATGCATCTTAACGAGTGAGCTATTTAACCGTCCTTACGCCCATGTGACAGAACCATGAGTGTTGGCCATCATGCTGGAAGGATATCAATCCAGTAACTGCCTTTGCAGCCAGGCTGGAATTATCAGTCACAATAAAAGCAGAAGTTTAGAATGGCCAAAATTAAGCATGTGGCTCTGTTTAGGATTACTCCAGATGGCCCAATTCCCCTTCTGAAATTCCCACGAAAGGAACGGGACAAGGAGGAGAAAAGAGGGTGTGAAACTTTAAGCTGACTTTGTGCTCCGCAAAGTAAATCAAATCAAGCTGCGTCAGGGGAGCTCTCTGAATGGACTGTGCGTGGCTGCCCACTTGTTTCCATTCTTTCCTTGCACGGGAGTGGCTTTGAAAATGACTTTAGCATTACTAACCTCAGTACATAGCGAGTCTCCATGTGCAAGGAGCATTTCAGTGTCTGAGGTCTCAAGTGTTTCGGAACGACAGGTTTGCCACAAAAGGAGAATGAATTAGCCACGTGAGTGGCTGCGTTAATCAGAAAACTGATCTTGGCACCTTTAAAACCGAGATGCTCTTCGCTCAGGGCAGGAGCTCCACATGGCGACAAGAGTCTGACACCTTGATTTATTGACGAAGTTCTCCTGGAATCCATCCATCATGTTAATGGGTCGGGGGAAGGGAATGGTCAAGGAATCATTTTTATTCATTCAGATTCTTAGCTGGAATTTTCAGTCTATAGGAGTTAGGTGCTCAGCTCCTACTGATTTCAATGGGACCTAATGCCCTCGGGCCCCTTAGGAAATTCCAGCCCATGCAAATTTTACAAATGGAATCCAAGTCTCCCCATTTAAAATCTGAGGAAAGCATTCCACTTGTCTACAATCCAGTAACTAAATACTATTAATTACTCTCGCTAATTTTAAAAGGTTAATGCTTTGGAGATGGTCTTTCCAAAGAAAAGAACTTCTGTTCATCAAGTTTCTCTTCCCTGACAGCTTCCAGCTGCACAGTGATGCAACCTGATCACCACGCAGCGTGGAAAATCAGAACCCTTTGCAACGTGTAGGTGGGGCACAGGGACAAAGGAAAGATGAGACAGCTTCTACAGTGATATCACCAGTTCTGAAAAAACAAGTCAGAGTTGTCTCAAGACGTATGTCAATACGATGAATGAGTAGCTACACTTACTGTGGATTAGGTGTGTTTGAGGTTCCCAAGTTTACTGCCAGTTATGGGCCTTTTTAAAATACAGTACAAGATCTATCAAGGAACTTGCAGTTGTTCTTTTGATGTATTCAGAGTATACAGAAGTACCGGGGTAGAGAAAAAAAAATGACAGATGGTTTGAGCTTTCTAAAGCCCTTTCTCTATAGGACTTAGTTTTAATCCAATGATATATTTCTTCCAAACCTAAGATATTCTATAGTGAAATACCAGGACAAGGTTTGGTCCTCACTTCACACAAGAGCTCCTCCTATGGAAGCCAAGATTGAGCTAATTTAGGAGCACTGAAAAGATACTACAGGAACATGATGCCATCTTCTTGAGCATCATTAGAAATTACTCCTCCCTTTCCTAATACAGAGATGATACCCCAAGCTGAGCACACCGACGGCTGAACATTTAAGCTGTACATAGTTAATTTAGGATGAAGAAAGAAAAACAGAACTGCTGTTGTCTCTTTGCTTTGACATTTCAGTTTACCTACCGGAATTGGGCCGCTCTCCATGAAAGCTTGCCAGTCCAAGAACACATTTCACTCCTGATGGTGGAAAGCCACAAAGGTAAAATACAAAACCCCTTTTTCTACATTAGCTTATCTCACCTGTCAACGTATCTGCTGATTTGTCATGACTACAGTCGTTTCTTCACAAAGGTCTTAACCTGCCGTCAGATATGGGTGTTGGGAACTGCCCTGTATTTTAGAGGTGAGGAAGGGGTGTGGGAAGAAATCAAACGAGTCTGTATATTAGCTGACTTTCAGAGATTCACAGCCCATCTTTGCCACATGTTGAGGGCAGGACTGAACCTGAAGGCATGGAAGAAATGTAACATCATATAACAGACAGAGCTAAAGCAGGTATGAGGGAAATTTCCCCTGTTTGGTCATGAGTAAGTGGTCCAGTGAAAATATAATAAACAACTGGAGAGAGATTGTTCAATTCTGATGCGGGAAAAAATGTGGGGCAAATGTTTGAATTTTGCCAACATTTATTTAAAGTGCTGTAGCCTGGGAAGCATGCCAGACATAGTTAGCAAATTTTCTGATTTCTGTTGCCAAGCAAATCCAGAGAGTGTAGAGGAATGACAACCGTTCAGCACTCCCCCAACTCAGCTGAAAAGCATGGAATTCCACTTCCAGATGAATATTAGCCCTCCTTACTTCACTCAGTACTGTCATCATTAGTTCAATTAGTTCAGAAGGGCCACGTGGCCTCCCACCTGCAATGCGAGTCGTACGCCTCCTTAGCTCAGGTCCCTGGCCAAGTTTCCCTGCTGGGACAGCGGGCCTCACAAATTCCAACAAATCTTTAAAAAGTCTCCTGGGTTTCTGACTTCCTAACCGAGGACCAGGATTTGCTCTCAGGGGCACCAATGTGATCCAGAAGTAAGTGTTCAACAGAGTTACTCTAGATTCTCATCAGCGTCACTGAGACCAAATGATGCATCCAAGCCAACAGTGTCTCTTCTGGCTGGTGTGATTGGCTACTCCAGAGGGTGTCAACTACAATGTCTATCCAGTCACCAGGGAAGGAACTGCAACCAGCTTTGTTTTTAAAAGACAGATATGATGTAGCATGATTGGAAGCGGGAGGAAAATGTCACTCCAGGAAAACTGAAATATCCTTCCTCACTAGGAAGGCTAGATCAGAGAAATTTGCTAGACCGGAGCATGTGTTTTTTGGTAGCGTTGAGCACAATCCATCAGACTGATATTTGATTCACTTGTGGGACTAAGCGCGCACCAAGTTTAGTTCCTAAACATCAGGGATGGAGTATGGCAAAAACCAATTTTCAGGCCTATTCATCCCCCATAAAACAAAGATTCCAGTATCCCTTCTTTTTTAAAAAGAGATAATGTTGCAGGACCCACCAAAAGATAACACATTTTGTGCTCCTCTATTGCCTGTGCAGAAATCATTAAAGCTCTCCTCTCCCCTGAGCACTGTATAAATATCAAAGGTGCCGATGCACAGAGATATTCTGGCATGATTAAACACACGAGGTCAGAGGTTTCAAACGTTAGGCTTTTTTCATTTTTAAAAGTCATCTTAATTTTTGCCTCTATTCAAAACCCATTGCTCTTCTCCCCTGCAGGTCTGATTTTTCCACTTTCTTGGACTCTGTGCCATCATTTGGTTCCATGTAAAGAGAGAGTAAGAAAATGCTGCTTTTCTGGTAGCATTTTAGATCCACTTTAAACAGGTGTAAATGTTACCAGAAGGAGTAAGGCGGTGGAATCAGATGCTACACCTTCTTTCACTCTCCTTCCCCCTCTCCCTTCCCCCCCAGGATAAAAAATACTGGTTTATTTCCATTCATTTGAAAACAATGAAAGATGGATCAAATAAGGTTTTTACATTTAAAGGACCACCATTTGATTTACATGGGGAAGGGGAGGGGAAAAACATCTTCTTGATGGGTTAAGAAATGGACAGTTTATTACCAGACAAAAACAAGCACTGGCATTTATTGATTATCCAAAAGTGTTATCATTTTATTTAGATTTCTGATCACTGGATTTTTTTCTTTTATTAAAACTATATTTAACTTGTGTTTAATAGATGTAAGAAGGAATGCATGGGAAAGAAATGTGATGACCTCAGACTCAGAGATGTGCTCTTCGGTTTAAGACCACCCCTCTTTCGGCATCTTATTTCGTATTCCTTTATACAGCCTTTCCTTATTTTTGCATAGCTGGAGCTGTATGACCATTGTGCAATAGGAAGGAGACAAAGTTTGAAGTGTCAGAATGAGTAAACCCCCAAATTAACCTGCTTGCTCATTTACAGTCAAATATTTCTAATCCGGAGAATCAAAACTGAACTACTGGGAAAAGAGAGGCGATTTCGAATAAATGCAGTTGGCATTTGCCCAAAGTGGTGCCATCACTGCTTAACGGGTTGTCATACAATGTACTGTACCAATGGCAATGGAGAGAGGCTAATATTCAGCGGGTTTTGGATCAGGCTCTGGCAATCATTTGGCATCTTTGTGTGGCTTTCAGTGCATATTGCATCAGGCTCCAAGTGCCTGGGCCATTATGTAGTTCAATAAGGAAGTGGTTAGGTAGGGTCTGATCCTGTCAGAGGCTAAGCACCTTCTACTTCCATTTGAGCAGAGGGCACTCAGCACCTCGAAGGACTGGATTTCAGGTCTGTGCATAACAACAATTTACAGGCATGCTCAGGATTCACGCTCTGGTTTTAGAGGCTCTTTTCTGAATTTTTGACAAAGTTCATTATTCTAATTCCAAAGGGTAGCCGTGTTAGTCTATTGTAGAAAGACAACAGAGTCCTGTGGCACTTTTAAAGACTAACAGATTTATTTATCGCATGAGCTTTCGTGGGAGAAAATCCCACTTCGTCAGACGCTTTGAAGATGGGAAAGTTACAGAATGGGAGGAAATTAAATGCAGGGGAGTGTGTGACATAGGATCAGGTCAGGCTGTAACAGCAAATCAAAATAGGTGTTAGGATTCAAAACACTGGGGAACAGCACATAGAGGAGGGGGAGGTCAAATCACTTGTTGTAATGCGAGAAAAATCCATAGTCCCTGTTTAACCCCAAGACAACTGAGTCAAATTTGCATATAAATTCGAGTTCTGCAGTCTCTCTTTGAAGCTGTGATTTGTTATTCATCTGTTTCAACACAGCTATTAACAAGTCGTCAAGGGAGTGAGCAGGGAGATTGAAGTGTTCCCCTATTGGTTTTGCAGTATTGCAATTTCTGATGGCAGATTTGTGTCCATTTATTCTTTGGCGCAGAGACTGTCCTGTCTGTCCAATATATAAGGCAGAGGGGCATTTCCGGCACATGATGGCATAAATCACATTGGTGGATGAGCAGGTGAACGAACCCTTGATGGAGTAGGTGGCATGATTAGGCCCTGTGATGGTGTCATCAGTGTAGATATGAGGGCAAAGTTGGCAGCGTGGTCTGTTGCAGGGATATGTTCCTGCTTTAGTGTTTCTGTTGTATGATCTGTAGTTGCTGGTAAGTATCCTTTTAAGGTTAGGGGGCTGTCTGAAAGCAAGGAGAGGTCTGTCTCCTAAGGCTTGAGAGAGTGAGGGATCATCTTGTAGAATAGGCTGTAGATCTTTGATGATGTGTTGAAGAGGTCTGGCTTGGGGGTTGTAGGTGGTGACCAGTGGCGTTCTGTTGTTGTTTTTCATGGGCTTCTCCTGCAGTAGTTGACTTCTGGGTACCTGTCTGGCTCTGTCAATTTGTTTCTTCACTTCTGCGGGTGGGTACTGTAGTTTTAAGAATGCCTGGTAGAGATCCTGAAAGTGTCTGTCTCTGTCTAAAGGGTCAGAGCAAATGCGGTTATATCTTAGGGCTTGACTGTACACAATGGATCGTGTGGTGTGTCGAGGATGAAAGCTCGAGGGATGTAGGTAACTATACCGATCAGTAGGTTTGCGGTATAGGGAGATCTTTATGTGCCCATCGCTAATTTGCACTGTAGTGTCCAGAAAGTGGATCTCTTGTGTGGAGTGTTCCAGGCTAAGTTTGACTGTGTTGTGGAAATTGTTGAAATCTCTATGGAAATCTTCAAGGGCATCTTTACCATGGGTCCAGATGATGAAGATGTCATCAATATAGCGTAGGTAAAGTAGAGGTGCTTTGGGATGAGACGTGAGGAAACGTTGTTCTAAATCGGCCATAAAGATGTTGGCATATTGTGGGGCCATGCGGGTACCCATAGCAGTGCCACCGACTTGAAGGTATAAATTATCTTCAAATCTGAAATGGTTGTGGGTGAGTACAAAGTCACAGAGGTCAGCCACAAGTTTAGCTGTGTCATCATCTTGGATAGTTCTTCTAATAGCTTGTAATCCATCCTTGTGTGGGATATTAGTGTAAAGAGCCTCTACGTCCATAGTGGCCAGGATGGTATTTTCTGGAAGACCGTCAATGGATTGGATTTTTCTCAGGAAATCTGTAGTGTCTCTCAGATAGCTAGGTGTGTTGATAGCATAGGGTCTTAGGAGAGAGTCCACATTGCCAGATAATCCTGCTGTAAGCGTGCCAATGCCTGAGATGATGGGGCGTCCGGCGTTTCCTTTTTTATGTATTTTTGGTAGTAGATAGAATATCCCTGGACGGGGTTCTGGCGGTGTGTCTGTCTTGATTTGTTCTTGTGCTGCTTTGGGGAGTTTCTTGAGTAGGTGTTGTAGTTCCTTTTGGTATTCCTCAGTGGGGTCAGAGAGGAGTGGTTTGTAGAACGTTCTATTGGACAGCTGTTTATAAGCCTCCTGATCGTAATCCGATTTATTCATGATGACGACGGCACCTCCCTCGTCAGCCTCCTTAATAATAATGTCAGAGTTGTTTCTGAGGCTCTGGAGGGCATTACGCTCTGCATGGCTGAGGTTATGGTGTACGTGATGTTGTTTGTCCACAATTTCAGCCTTTGCCCGGTGTCGGAAACAATCTATATAGAAGTCTAGTCTGTTGTTCCGACCATCAGGAGGAGTCCACGTTGAATACTTTTTCTTGCAATGTTGGGAGGAAGGTATCTGAAGGTCATTGCATTCTACATTGGTGGTGGCGAAATACTCTTTGAGTCTGAGACGGCAAAAGTAGTTCTCCAGGTCACCGCAGAATTGTATCTTATGTGTGGGGGTGGTGGGGCAAAACGAAAGTCCCCGAGACAGCACAGATTCCTCTGCTGGAGTAAGTCTGTAGCATGAAAGATTAACAATGTTGTTGGGTGGGTTAAAGGTGCTGTTCTTATCCCTTGTGGTGTATTGGAGCTTAGATAGTTTGTTGTCTTTTTTCTTCTGTAGGGAAGCAAAGTGTGTGTTGTAGATGGATTTTCTCTTTTTTGTGAAGTCCACCCAGAGGGAAGAATGTGCTGGATGATGGTTTTGTAGAAGAGATTCCAGTGTGGAGACTTCGTTTCTAATTTTTTTCTGTTTACTGTACAGGATGCTGATAAGGTGATTTTGTCTTGGGGACTTTCTTTTTCCCTCACCACCCCCACACAAGCCGGGAGCTGAGCTGGGGGGCCGGCTCGGACTGGAGCCGGCCCCCCAGCTCAGTCCAGCTGAGACTGTTCCGCGATAATGCTACCACTCTCATTTTGAGTGGTTTAACTGTTGCGCGGCAAGAGGGTGCTGCCGCGCAACAGAGAAATTGATCGTGTGTACTCTATTTGCTTTATTGCGTGGTAAGGAGCCTTACCGCACAATAAAGTGATCGTGTGTACATAGCCATACACTCCCCTGCATTTAATTTCCTCCCATTCTGTAACTTTCCCATCTTCAAAGCGTCTGACGAAGTGGGATTTTCTCCCACGAAAGCTCATGCGATAAATAAATCTGTTAGTCTTTAAAAGTGCCACAGGACTCTGTTGTCCTTCATTATTCTAGGCATAGCACTAAAAAAAACAAACAAACAATCTGGATTGCTTATTAATTATGCCAAAGTGGAATAGCAAAAGAGGGCAGCATCTGCTCTAACACTGCCTGTGAGTGCAGCGTGCAACTCTCTCTCTGAAAAGATTTAACTCTTTCCTGAAATCTCTCTTTGATTGAGGCGAAATAAATGGATTCTACTGCTATACATTTCCTTCCTATAGAACTGTTTACAGTTAAATCTGGGGACACTAATTTATGAACCCACAAGGATTTTTTGCTGCCTCTTAAAAAAATGTAAGGTCATCTCCAGATGAGAAAATGGCCACAACCTTAGCCAGTATGTAATACATTCAAGGCTATTACAGACCAGCACTGGCACACAAGTAAATGCTTACCAAAAATGCAAGCCATCAGCAGTGTAACCCATAAAAGCAATTTTTTTCATGCGACAATGGCGAACAGGGCCAGATTAAGACATGCTGAAACTCTAAGCTGTGTCAAGATTCAGAGGCCCCATACCAAATAAAAAGAAGTGTATTACATCGTAACAGAAAGGGTAATGAGGCCCCTCATAACGTGAAGTCCTACGCCACAGCGTATTTGGCTTGTGCCTAAATCCGGCATTGATGGTGAACAACCATAGGAGTGGCGCTTTCTTCCAATGCTGAATAGAAGTCTAGTGGGAATTTTGCTACGGATGTCAATGTGCACCCTAAAACGTGTGACTCGCAGTCAACATTTTTGCCTTTAACTTAAGCCATAGGTGAGCCGGCAAGTAACAGCTCAGAAAGGAACAGGATGAAGCTGAGACAAAGTGCTGAGTTCCAGCCACATCTGTGATGCGCCATGCTTGTCTGACTTTACATGCTTTCTCCTATAGCGAGTGCCCGTTAGTATTTTTTCACCATGTTTGAAAAATGAAAACAATTAATACCAATTTTAGAGATTCACTAAATCAGTATATCTAAGAGTAAATTCTGGAAGGAAATCTGAGTGAAACGCTTTCTTCAGTTCTCCGCCTTTCCACAGCAGGGACAGTTCTCTTGCAGCCGAAACACCAGGCTACAAAAATTGCTTTCCCTCTGATTTACAATTAAAGTGTTTTTAAGTAAGCAATCTAATTGTTGACTCGATAGTCCATAACATCAACCCCGTCAGCAGGATTTCCAAATATTGACAGGATCAGCTAACCCTCCAAATGAGGGAGTTATTAACATGCAAATTATCTGCCATGTGGAACTGCCCTGTGCTCAGCCTTACACTAACCGCGTCAGCGGCGGGGATAAGAGGGGGAGATGGAGTACAGCTGGGAACAGCACAGAGGCCACGGAGAGGGCCCCAGTCCAACCCTCGGAGTCAGAAGAGACTTGCATAGATGGATAAGGAAGGCATTTTTTAAAATTTGTTTTGATTTTTTGTGGGGGAATTAAGTGGGTCTAAAACAGGTCTTCAAGAAGGTAGACATGTAAGCGTTAGACTCTCATTGGATTTCAGGTCCTACCAGAAAGCCCCCTGCAGTTAAGCCGGACAACAGCTGTGAGGGCTTGGGAGGCCCTTACTCTGCAGAGGAAACGCCAGACATTGAAAGTTTAAAGAATTGCTGAGTCCTCACGGGGAGACTTGTTGGAAATGCTTGAGAGCAGTTGAATTAAGACTTATTCAAAATGGGGCTTGGCAGATGGGGGAGGGAAATCCTCCACACTGCTAGTGAAGACCCTAGCATCCTCCTGGTCTTCTCTCACCACTCACCAAAGATAGACCCTTCCACTGGACTGGACGGGACTCCAGCAAGAGCTTGTTATCTATTTGAGTTAGAGTCCTGTCAGTGAGATACAATGAGGCACATTTCCCCCACTCCCCGGACTAATTAATTTTTCCCCTTCTCTTTTGGCAGGCCGTGTAATGGGTTGACCAACACTGCACATGCTCTAAAATTTGGGAACAATGTGCTTATTATTTTTCCTTTAAAGCACCTTCTTATAATGCAAAACTATTGCCTATGGTTATATGCCTGCTTGTGTGCATCTGCACATGTACCTGCATCCACACAAGACAACAAAATAAATCCCGCTACTGGCTGGTGTGGCCTGACGTAAAGATCAACTAGGAGATAATATGTACCATCAAATGAATACTGCTGCTACAATATCGAAAAGCGACACCAGTTTAGTGGGAACATCCATTTACCAGGCAAATTCTAACAGGGAGGATAGTCTCATGGTATAATTAGGTTAAAGAATACAAAATTATAAATGTACATTGGCCATCTTACAACCGAAAGTGCAGCAATTCCACCTTTTTCTACATTATCCTCCATTATTTGTGTTCTCAGAATGCGTTTGAACCCGAGACATGGACGAGGACTCCACTGTGCTAGGATCCATTCAAACACAGAACAAAAAGGTGGTCCTTGCCCCAAAGATCTTACAATGTCCTGGAGGCTAAGATGGTTCAGAACCTGGATGTGAGATTTTAAGGAACAGTAAGGTGGCACAAGATGTGGGCTCATTGATTTAGACGGGCAGTCTTTCCTCTGAGTCAGTATACTCGTCCATATTGGTAGAGGGCATTAGGCTGCCAGAGGTCTGAAGGACGGTAGGAGGTTACAGAATGACAGGACTGGAACGGACCTCGAGCGGACCACCAGTCTCGCATTTGCTTGGCTGCAGCAAGGAGCCTGCACTGGTCTTTTGGCCCAACAGAAACATGGGCTGTCTGGGACCTTAGATGGTGGCTATCTTCTGCAGCCAGAAGAAGGGGAACCGCGGGCCACTTTGAAAGCCCCCATGGACCACTTTTGGTGCCCAGACCACAGGTTGGGAACCACTGACCTGTCGCTATTAGGGATCACATGGAGTGCAAGCGTGGAAACCTGATGTTCTGGCAAAATTCCAACACAGGTAATTAAAAATCTCTTTGACATTTCAATTGCATCCATAGATTTTTCTCTTCCACTTCCCATCCTAAATTGTAGGGTAGTGTTGTCCCATACTGCTCCATTTCACCTCAAAGGCAGCAGCATTCTGGTGGTGGGTGACATGACCCACGTACGTCGTTCACCCACCTTGCTAGAAATGGGACATAACTAGTCGTTTCTAACGGGCTTTGCTATCATCAGCTGAAATAGACACTACAGTAATACGGTTTCCATTGAGTAAGTGACCTGTTTTGTAACATGTACACTCAATGTGGAATTAGGCAGGCAAAAGCTGCCAACCCTCACTGACTGTCATAGGCCCACACTGAAACAAAGAAAACAAGGAGCCCTGTGGCATTTTTAAAGACTAACAAATGAATTTTGTTGCAGGAGCTTTCGAGGGAGAAAATCCCACTTCGGCAGACCCTAAGTGGGATTTTCTCCCCCAAAAGCTCCTGCAATAAATAAAACTGTTAGTCTTTAAAAGTGCCACAGGACTCTGTTGTCTTTCTACAATAGACTAACACGGCTACCCTTCTGGAACTGACACAAAGAGAGCTCTTCATACGGTCTTTAAAAAAAAATCCAACAGTCTGAGTTTAAACACACACAGATAACAGCAAGATATAGAAACAAACTGAAAAACACCAAAGTGCACTTGAATCTGCCAGGCAGGACAGTGGTACTGCTGTATTGAATTTGCACAGAAATTAGATGCCTCGTTAACTGTGGATAGATGCACAACTGTTAGAAATTTAAACTTCCTCTTTTCCCCGGATCACAACAGTCATTACAAATCATGCAGAGGAATGCACGGTGAAAAGCCGTGCAGAGTTCTGCAATTTTGCTCTGATATCTCCAATAATAAGTGGTGGGGGAGCGGGGCGTGGCGTGGCAGCGGTCGTAATCGTTATAACCCACACCACATTTTCATGCTGTTGTTCGTGTCTAAAGTACATTGTGCTGCTGTTCGGTAAGAAACTCTGCTGCATTTTGGAGATAGAGTTGTTTTATTACAGATGCCCTGATTATTGACTCAGAACACAAATAAACAACAAGCCCACGAAACGGCTCTGTTTTTTCTTTTGAATGACTGCTGAGAAGATACAGCACAGCTGGCTTAGTGTGTTGCCCCGGTGGTTCAAGCCCTTTCATTTCTACCGCATAGTATTATGTATGGAAATTACTAACAAGAAATTAGAGGAACTGAAAGCTGAAAAAGCAGCAGTGTCAAAAACCCGATTGGAGGACGAGCCTGCAACACACTAAACATCTTTAGTTTGCAGCGAAGTCAACGGGAGCTGAGGGACACGGCACCTTTAACTGCATCAGGCTATAAAAGTCTATTGTACTTTCTCCCAGGCCCCTTTCTTCCTCCCCAAAATCATTGCAGAAAACTGAATGTTTCTTGGCATGCTAGGCTTTCCTATTCTCTCACTCCATTTGTCTTTCTGCCCAACAATGGGTAGGTGTGGTGCAAATCTCTGCTCTACTGTTTTAAGCAACCGATCTTCTTCCTAAGGCTAAAAAAAGTTACCAATGGCTAGGAGTAACCCTGACCACGTGCAGGAAAACCTAGCCTAGGCTTATCAGTTGTTCTGGCCCAGTACCAAGAGTAACGAAGTAACATTGCCATGAAGGGTCATCACACTGTGAAAAAAGGAGTCATTCTACCAGAAAACACTCAGTTAATTCGGGTTGAGCTAACATTCTCCGAGGATATTAGTTTAAATTGAATCTGCACCCTTGTACTAAGCGGAAATAGAACGGCAGGCCGGTTTCTCTCTCATGACATTGGGGCGACAATATTCAGCCAAAAATGCCATCTCTCAAATAGAAAAACTGTGACACCCTCCAACTTTCACAGAATAATCTTTACCAAAACAATGCCTGTGATTTCAAAAAAAACTCCCCACCACCGTCGCAGGAAAAAATATTTAAAAGTCAAAAATTCCAGGCTCGCTACACTTACTGTAATTGTCCTTTATAAGAAGAGCCCTCTAGTTATGTGAAATGACATTAACTCACGGCCCCAGGCTCCCAATTCTATGAACAGGAAGGAAGCAGACACACATCTCTTTAAGAGCTGTTTCCTCTCTGCTCTATTAATTTCAGAGATTAAGCAAGCCACTCCTTTGTGGCATAATAGAGCAAGATAGAGCCATTGTGTTTGCAAAGACTCCTGCTAACTGTTTTTCTGCATTCGGGGGGGTCGAAGGGATGCCACAGCATTTTATTCAGAAGAAAAGACACAAAACTTCTGACAGCTTTACCCCCTCTTCTTTTTAGTTGCAAATACAGCACCTTTGAAAAAAATATATCCAGTCCTCCTCCCACCACCAGGAGAATTTCAGTGCTTCACTGATACGGTTCAGGAGAAAGAACATGGAGTCGGTATCAAAATTAGTTTATTTATTTATTTTTTAAAAGGGCCCCTGAGTTATTTCACTCAGAAAAGCTTTCTGGACATACACATCTTGCCCACCTGTCTTCAATCACACTGATAAAGCGGAGGCAGTAAATTTACTGCCTACAATTCTGTCATATTCTCACTTAAAAAAGAAAAACAATATATTGCCCTTTCTCCTTCATGGCACAAAATTCCTTCAGTTTGTAACAGACACCTGATAACCTCTGATAACATGGAGGCCACTGCCTCTCCTTTTCAAGAGCCACAGCACAGTTATATTCTAGCCAGGAGTATAAACACTACATTAACCCACCACTCCAGCAGGGTCCGATTGATTCCTGAAGTTTGGGGGTAGACGAGGGTGGTTTGGGGAGTAGACGAAGCTTCACACAACATGAACACACCTCCCTGTTCTAAGTCTGTGTTTTCAGATTTCCTTTTCTATGGTCAAGCAGACGATTGATCCTTATTTGTAACGTTCCAGTGTTTTTTCCAAACTGTGTGGCGGACTAGCTTGGAAACGCAAGACCATTTTGGAGTCAGGCAACTGAGAGAGGAAATACCACTTTCTGGGGGCGCACAATGTAGCAAAATACTTCAGACCAGTTCACATTTTTCAGCAGTCTATAAACACGGCTGCTACTAAATAGAAATGTCATCCATGGTGAATGGATTTCTTTAGAAAAGGGAGGAATAAAAGATAAATACAGGTAAGTTGTTTTTGAGGTTTTTTCTAAAAAAATAAAGACAATTTAAGCACTAAAATTAGATAGAAACATCTTGTAGCTAGAGCAGAAATATATGAGTTGGAACACTCTTTTCCCTGTACCTTCCTTGGAATACAGACAACGGACTAAAAACCCATCTAGATAAAACAATTTGCCTGTTTAGCAGCTTTCTTTTCATGAGCTGTTTCATCTTTTACAGGTTGCCCCCCCTTGCCTCCACCTTTCCAGGCCTCCTATAGAAAACGTGAGAGAAAAGAAATGGGTTCTTCAACCAAAGACCTGATTCTCTGGAACAGGAGAACACGCATGCTAGGAAAGCTCAATATGGTAGTTTGGACCTGGTGTTTGTGAAGAACTCAGCCACTACCTTTAAGACTTGATTGCACAGGCTCGGCTCGTGGCTTCTGGTCCTTGAAATAACCAAAAAGGAAAGAATTCAAGGACAGTGTCCCTCTGTCACCAGCTTTTTCTTTTTTTAAATGCAACTTTCCAAGCATGTTTCATGCCGGCAAAAGGTGCCAGCTGGATACTTGTTACACAGAGAACAGGTACATTAGGAGCAGCTTCCATGCAAAGTTTTCCATACCGATTTACCAATGTTCCTTAACACTATTTTAATTTCACATAGGCTACTAAATCGCTGATGGATAGCAACAACTTTCAGTTACTATTCATCTCCATAGAATTTGACTCAGCAACCTAGAGCTAAGTAGGTCTGTATTCCACTTCTAACCCTCTACTTAAATCGAAACTCAGCTTTCATGGTTTTGCTTCCAGTCTGGCTTAGCTTTTCATGCTACTCTTCCCCTCTGCTGCAGCATTGTGACTAAGCTTCTGAATCATATATACATTTAGAAGATGCAAAGGTTGTCTCATGGGCTCTTGATTATTCCATGAGTGGCCCCAGGCTTCGTATAAGCTCTCCCTCCTGCATCCCCAGAATTTCACCTTGATTATAGAACTCACGTTGCTTCTTTTATACTAACACCTGAACATAGCTCCCTTCACTTTCTCGGCTTTGGGAAGACGTCCACAGAAAGTGCCACCGGACTCGTTTGTTTTGTTGACCTAGACTAACAGGGCTCCCCCTTTGGATCATGTCTACAGAATTTATTTTGTTGTTAGGAACTGCTGGGGAAGAGCAAGAAGAAGCAGATTACTAAATATAAGTGGCGCTATCAAGAAACACATTTGAGCTTATTTCGTATTGTGTTTCTGCTCTGGGGCACCAAAAGTAATAACTGTGTGGACCTGGAAACATGAATCTTTGAAGCTGGGTGAACAGAAATGGCTTGGCTGGTCAGTATTGGTGCAGTGAGGTCTTTGAATGTGAGATAAGAACTCAGTCCTATGTTATATTTGCTGGGAGGCACTGTGTCTGGCTCCTGAAAAGACCGGTGATGTATCACTGTGCATCACCCTCACTGGAGCAGTTCTGAGTGGCTCCAAAGAAGCTGTGTTCAGATCTGCTGGTCAGAAGGATGTTTATTTTTACATAGACTTTAGGTGGAGGATGGAAACAATAAAGAAAGCCACCTGAATGGTCCTGGGAAAAAGACTAGCCTGTGAACAGGCAAGATTTATTATTTTTAATATAAAAAAGATGTCCAAATCTACTCTGATCATAAACTCAGAGCAAACTGGCTTGAAGTCAATGAAGAACGAGACCCAAGGGTTTTAAAAAACAGTGTAATTTTGGGGCTCACAAAATCTGAGTAAGTGACAATATTAAAATGATCAGTCAAAACAACCTATCCTCAGCACACAAACTTCGTTCCTTTCATCTGTTAGGGGACATTTCCACAGGCGGCCTTTGGCTATTGGGGGCCCTAGGTGAAGGCCAATTGTGGGGCCCCCTGTCAGCCTGCAGGGGCCCCCCGTCCCCAGCTCCAGCTGCTCGGGGCCCTAGGCATGCGCCTGCTTCGCCTACCCCAAAAGCCGCCTCTTCTCCTTTCTGTTCCCAGAGCCACTTTCCGGAGCGCTGGCAAATGGAACCAGGATGCCCTTAATGCCTGAGACAGTCGGCCAAGTCATCGTAAGGTACCTCCCCCGTCCCTCCCCCCACATCCCAACACAAACTCAATACTGTGGGTGAAATTCACCCCTGTAAAAAGAACCTATTCACCACTTAAACACAGCCTCATCACATGGGCTTCAGCAGAGTCCAGTGGTGCAACGGGAATGCAAACTGTGCACGGGGAAAAGTTTTACACTCATTCTGTACCTTTTTGGCTATGCATAAAGGGTTCTCAAATTCAGGAAAACCAAAAGTAGGTGCTTAAAGTCTTGCCTGTAGAAGAAAGTTGCCCCAGTTTAATGAAAGGTGTAAATTTAAGGTATTTTTCATCAAACAGGTGTAGACCCCTTGTAGACACTCTTCTTTGGATTTCAGAGAGCCTTTCTACAGTTTAGCTTAAACTGACTCTTAATTAACAAACTAAATTGAATAAACACATCCACCCAGACTTTTGAACCGGTTTAACTAACTGCTTTAAAAATTAAATTACACATTTACTTAGGCCAGTGTAACTTTCGCATTAGACAAGTCCTTCAATGATACTCAGGATTTCTATGAATTGAAGTTAAATGCAGCATCAGACACCTTGAGAGTGTTAAATCCATTAAATCTCAGACAAGTTAAAAATAATTAGAATAACTATGAAATTTATGAACATACGTACATAGCTTTATAATCTATACAGTCCCTTTAAACAAGAATTGCAAAATAAATGCAGACAAATAGAATAGATCACAGCATGTTCAGAGTTCAGTAAAAATTGCCAATCCTGTTGTGCATAAAGAAATCTTTTGTCAGAAACAGAAATGTAGATAAATAATTACAGCAGAGGGCTAATAAATATTTCATCTTTAAAAACAGCTTATTGAATTAAAAGGGAAGGGGGAAGACACACAGTGAAAGCATTAGCTATAAATGAAGTTTCTTAACCTAATTGTCAAGGCTTGAAAATGGGCAGGCTGAAAGCTGTGCAACCTTTTTTTGAGAAAATAAAGGTTTGAAAGGTTCCTCCTTTAGCGTGACTGAATTCCTTTAGAATGTGACCTCAATATGCCTTTCCTCTGTCTTTATCTGCCGACACAGCAAAACAGTTAACCTTTCACCAACGACCTGCGCAATCAATAAACAACCTACAAACTTTCTCAACAGAAATGGTCCAAGCAATGGTTTGTCTTGTATCTCGGAGGCACCAACCATTGCTGTTACTGAACCTTCCCCTTGGATCCATGGTTGTGGTCTCAGTCACAACTGCCAGGAATGAAAATGAAATAACAACAGGATGTGAAAGAAAATAAAACCATGATCTTGTGACCATTCAGCTCATACTGGTGTTACCCTGTAAATACCATTATAAAGCTGCTTGAAAAACAATTAATGCAAAGTTTATATGTTGCATAACATAAGGAAAAAACTGCTTGACTTTTCAAGGCTATTTAAAACGGAGGCGAGGAGGTATTTAGCCTCAACTTTGACCCACTTAAAAAAAAGTTTTATGATACTTAAGACTAATAAAAATGTTTTCATGTCTTTTAAAGTTCCAGAAAAAGATTAAGCATGACAAAAGGTGTCAGTACAAATATTGCCGCATCGAACTAGTCTACAAAACTAAACTGTGAAAACTATTTAATTAGAGGCCAACTATAAAAAGAAACGAAACACTTTAGTTCATATCTATTGCCAAACTGGGTGAATACAGAATCACCAGCATAAGCAGTGAAAAGTTATCAAAGAGAAAAGAATGGTAATCATCTAAGGCCGTGGTTCTCCACCTCTTTTCTATGGCCACACAGCTGACAGATGATGTTCCCCTGTGTGACACACTACAGTGTGGGGGGGCGCTTGGGAGGCTGCGGTGCTCTGGGGGATGCAGCAGTCCGGGACCTGGGTGAGGGCAGCGTCAAGCCAGTGCAGGCTGGTACCCTGATGTTCTGGCTCGAAGAGGCTGGGTTTATTTTGTGGGGCAGGTGGTGCCCCCCACCCCCACCCAGGATCTCTGGGTTGCAGCCCCTAAGTCCCTTTACTCATCTGACCCTGGCTGCTGCCCTTGCTGTGCAGCGGGGAGCGGGCTGTTGCGGGCGGCAGGAGCCCCAAGCTGGCTCCAAGCTGAGCTGCCAATTTTCCGTGACACACGTCCTGGCTCTTTGTGACACACCTTTGTGTCCCAACACAATGGTTGAGAACTGCTGATCTAAGGTGCCTATTCTCATGACAAACAACACTTCAGATGCAATGGATTTTTTTTGGAGGATTTTTTTTTTTTTAATACAAAACTTAAAAATGTGAAGGGATTTTCAATTCAAAGTGTTCCTCATCCCTATCTCCTCAAAAAATCCCCCCAAAATTCTGCTGAAATGTCTCCCAAATACCACGTCTGATATGCTACCTGTATTTCATCATCCTAGGGCACCAATTTATCATTTAATATCTCCTCACCTTTGCCAATCGTTTATAGCACTGTGCTGTATTTTTCCTATTGTGTGCTGAGTAACTCTAGAAAGAGGATAAACTCTAAAACAAACTCAGCCATGGGTGTAATGTGACATTTATAAATATTGCCAATCATTACACTTTACGTATGTAATTAAATGTGCACACGTTAAATGATCTAGCTCAGGGGTCAGCAGCCCCCAGCACGCGTGGCAGCTGCCTCTGTGGCATGCGGAGCCGCTCAGGCTCCCCCGCTGGACCCGCAAACCGCGCGGCCAGCAGCTGCAGCGCGGCTGGGGGCCCCGTTGGCCCTGCCCCTGGCTGGATGGCAGGAGAGGAGGGGAGGGGAGTGGGTCGTGTTGCGTTGCCCCAGCCTGCCCAGAGCCGTATCGCTGACGGCAGGGCAGAGCTGGCTCCGGTCATGGCTGGCAACAGGGCAGGTCGGCTTGGCTCTGGGTGGGCTGGGGTGACCCGCTCTGCTCCTCTCCTGCAGTCCAGCAGGGGGCAGGACCAACAGGGGCCATCAGCCAGCCCCGGGCGGGGAACCATAGGCCGCCCACCGGCTGATGCCGGCCCAGACCCTGGCCGGCAGGGCACCTGAAGTATGGCCCCGCCCCTTTTGGCCCCGCCCCTGCTGAGGATGCGGTGGGCGGGGCTGGCACAGGGGCCGGCAAAGGTGGCTGACCCCTGATCTAGCTCCTTTAAAGAACAGCTAATAACAGCAGTTGTTATCTGGAAAGAAAGTAAGCAAAGCCAGCCAATGACCGACACCGGTTATTAAAAAACAAAGCGAGTGTGCTTCTACCACTGCACCCGTCCAGAACTGAGCCAAAAGAAGCAACTCCATTGGGATGTATTTTTAAAAAACAAGCCAACGAGAGTGGTTCGGGTTGCAGCACCGAAGAGATAATATTAGCCGTTTAAGACAGTATTCCACTAATGCTAGACTTGGAGCAGACTGACAGGAATGTGAATCAACATCCCAGTCGCGCCCATTTTAGGCACAGATTCTGGAAGCTGATCCAGTTGGGCAGGATTCTGAACCACTGATTGCACCAGAGTTCTGCAGAGGCACAAATGTCCACCAGTGCAGAGCACCCTCAACTCAGTGGTCTTTTAGGTATGCCGAAGCAGCATCTTGCTACATCTTCCTCGGCAGCTGCCTGAAACTGGTTATTGGGAGGCACCTGTTAATGATTTAGGAGAATAGAAAGATTACATACTCCTACCTGGTAGACAATTTCCAGAGAGGTAGCTGTGTTAGTCTGTGTACAGCAAAAAACAAGACTGACTAATTTCTTAGGACATAAGCTTTCGCGGGCTCCAACCCGCTTCGTCAGATGCACGGTAGATATGTGGTAGAGTTTCTCAACATAGTAAAAGTCAGTCTCCAGTTTTGGATAGCTTTAGTAAATATAAACAGGTACAAACTTCCAGACAGTGGCCTGTACAGCTTGAGGACAAAAATAACATTTTAAAGGAACCTTCAACACAACTACCTCTCTGAGTTCTAGTATTGCATTAGCAGGTAGGATACTGACATCTAAAGAGAGGCAGTAGGGATTAGGGAACAAGAGAGAGAGAGAGAGAGTTGGGTATGGAAAAGGCTTGGTTGGGAATGAGGAAAAGCTCTTGAATTCTAATCTTCATCCCATACTAATTCATTCTGTGGCTATAGAAAACACACACAGCCTCCCAAATTGATTTGTGAAGGAGACACATTAACCAGCACAAAAAGCTGGTGCCTAAGGAAATGGAGGAAGATGCTTGCAAACTTTCATCCTCCTCCTTTTTCCCTGGACTTGGCATTGTGGGCCTGAGGTTCCCACCACAAAAGCTACATGAGGGATGTTTGTTACACTCTGGATAAGAGATTCCATCAGACTCGAGGGATTTATAACAAGAAAAAGAAAAAGAAGCTTGTTTAGATACAACGAATGTAAAGTGCTGCTTAAAAAGAAAATAAAAACAACTATGAAGCAGAGGAGTGAAGTTCCATAAAAAGGAGAATTGATAGATGTGACTGAAATACCCAATTTCCCTTTTCTGATCTTATTCAGTACTATTTAATAATATTTTAAACGCTCTCAAAAGAACCAGACGTGTTTAGGAGGAGATAGACAGATAGATCCTTGATGAAGCAATTTACTGATAAATTGTATCTGAAGCCAAGGGCAGCTCTAAGGGCCCTGTTTTTAAAGCTAGAATAAATTCTACCCTACCTAGGAACACAATGTTTTTGCAGATATTTTACATATTATTCCTAAATTAAAAGAGAGGTTTTTTTAGCTGCTTCTAACAGCTAAGTAGGAAACAATTAAAATTTCCAAACCGTTTGTATATTGACAGTTGGCAATGATGGCTCTAGTTTATAAGGAGAATGGGAAAAGAGCTATGCATTTCTGAAATGCTTCCAGAAAACTTCATTTGAGAACACATACAGTGAAAAGTATACAAACAGGCACTAACCATGAATGTAACATAATAAACATCCACTCAGCTATATGGTGTGATAAATAGGTAATAAGATTGTAAAATGGGCATTTAGCTATCAGCTTCCAAAGGATCTGGAAGCTAAAACAAATAATACTTTCATTAAACTCTCCTGCCCAGGATCAAGAGCCAATTTCCATCTATTAATATGGATTTCTAGTACCTGCTTTGTGAATACTGTTAACCCATTTATCAATCAACAAGCCATACGTTTGTGACTTATTACAAGCAGAGAGGCAGCAGAAGGGTTGCTAAACCCATAACATTAGAGCATCAGATTAAATTATTTGACCTAGAAGCTAAGAACACTCCACTTAAATTAAAACGATAAAATTGCTCACATTAAGGCTAATAAGACCTCTTGCAGGCTCAAATCTTTCCTTACTGCATGAAACAAACAAACGAAAAAAGCCCAGTCACTGGCTGCAGACTAATTGTAAACCCAGTGCATGCGTAATTAACCATGCCTCATTGGTTCTCTTGATATGTCAATAGTGGGTAGGAGTGGTTGATTTAAGCTAAATGAGTGAAGTCTCTGCGAACATTGCCCCTTTCTGTGTCCTCTAATCAAAGCTTCACATTTAATGAAATAGCTGCAGACAAATATGAGAAGCCCACAATTAACTATTTATTATTCCTACTGCAGCAGCACCCAACATGTTCCTGGCACTTTCCAAGAGCAAAGGGGATTCAGGGCCAGATGATGATCTCAATGGAATGACTTCAGATTTTCATCGAGAGCAAAGGTTGCTTCAGAAAGTGTACCCCTCCAAAAAAGGCATTTCACTGGGAAGGGATGTAGTATCTATTCAAATGATTGGGGTGATGACAATTTCTTTAAACTCAGCAAGGAAATATTTGATCCTGCAAGAAGTCTTCTTAACCTTAATGTGTGTGGGGTAATTTAAGTAAGAAAGAATCTGTTGCAAGAGAGCTTTTTGTTTGAATTACATACGACCGTACGTACGACTACCAACCTTATCATACTTCAGCAATTTCCCTGTATTTTGCACACAGCTCAGCAGGGCCATGAGGGCTCCTACATGTAAACATCCAGCTAACAGCATCTCTCCTTCCCATTTTGTTTTAAACCATGCAGTGTGTTACTGAGCTGTATAAGATGTCATAAAGCAAATAAGGATTCGCTATGTTCCTCCGTGACGTTAAGTACCACAAAAAACATCTCAGTAGGGTAGATGGTTGAATCTCACGCCATTGAATAACGCTGTGTGCTTTTCAGAGATGAAGGAAATCCTGCTGCTTTGTGAAACAGATTTAATATACATAGACAAGGAGGTTGAGGTGCTGTCTTTTATTGGACCAACGTCCGTTGGGGAAAGAGTCAAGCTTTTGAGCTGCACAGAGCTGTTCTATTGCTGAAACCACCAAAAGATACTGAATTACACATCTAGCCTCTATTGTGTGGTACCTCTTGCTGCACGGCAGCTCTTCCGAACATGCTTTTTATTCATTCATTTATTTAAATGGATTATTTGTCTGGGCCCTTAGTCCATTTCTGTTCATGTTTTGGTTGAGTGCAAGGATGGACTGTGTCAAACAGATGTCGTCTTAGACAGTATTTGTTTATGTGGGTGTGTCTGTACACTTACATGATGTACAGAAAACCCTTTGAGAATGTAAGAGCACAAAGTTGCTGATAAGGCAAAAGGAAAATCTTTACTGGGAAGATTTACATCATAGGCCAGATCGAGATACAAGTCTTCTGAATTCAGGGGTATCACTAAGTTCAGCAGAAAAAGGGTTGAGGCCTTATGTTGACAGAGAGCTAGCGTAACAGTTCTCAAAATTATACAGTGTGGTGCCTGAAAGACCAGATCCTAACATGCACTCTGATAAAAGCACTAGAGATCTTTTATTTTGCATTAAAATGGACCCCAAGGAAGCCTTGCCAACCCAGTTCTCCACTGGTCTAGCAAGCCTAATCACAAAATGACTTCAGTGACCAGCACTCAGAAGGACACAGGACTGCAGAAAGAAGATGTATTTTAAAAGGTCCCATTACAGCAGTGGGGAATTCAACCTACACGCGCCATATTGATACTTAGCTCATGGTACAGTGAGAAAAAAAAGCAGCTCAGAAACTTTACCCTGTGAACTTGCTCTACTTATTGGAAAAATCAAAGTCTCTGTTACCAACCAACGGCTTTTCAAATTCAAGAACAAATGAAGTCCAAAGACGTTAACTCTGAAATAATGAACTGCGCTAAAGACATATCCTTGATTAATTCCTCCTCCTCCCAAAAAAACTGTAGGCACACCTTTTCTGTTGAACGTCTAAAACCCTTGACTTTTAATGAGCACACCATTTTAATTACAGATGTGTTAACCCCCTAAATTTGACTAAAAATGATGCAATTTACAAAGCAAACAAGCCAGTTAGACAAAGCTAATTAAATTCACTAGAGACAGACTTGCTTTTCCCCTCTGTGAGTGTTCATTTCAGCTCCCATTGCTCTGATAGCTCCTGACAGCTTGCTGGGACACAAGAAAGAAGTAGGTCAGGGTAAGCCGGAATCAGCAACAGAGGCTCCCATTAGACAGGCTTGTAGAGTAATACGGAGGTTGAGGAAGTGTGTGATGTAGTGACAGTGTTAGAGACACATAACAAACAGCCTGAGGACAGCCTCCAGCAAAACCGGTACATTTATCTTCTCTGTGTTATAATGACCCCTCACGTAGCTTATCTACTTTGCGATTCCTAATACAAGGGGCACTGCAAAAACCGAATGACAAAAACGGACTTGCAATTTGCAATATTATGCAAACCCAGAGGCAATACTCGCACACGTTCTCCTCCCACAGAACCCTTCCCCTTCAGGGCCCACAAAACATGCCAGTTTCTATAGGCATTCATATTCTGCATATATTAATAGATGTCCACCCTCACTCCGATTCGTAATATAGCTAGGTATCCCAATCTGTACACAGATCAAACAATAATAGACATATTTCTCTTAATCGGTTTTTAAAATACTGTGTATGTATATGATTATGCTTGGACCTGAAACTATCTAACAGTCAATAGGAAGAAAAGCTGTTATGGCAGCCAGTCAGGGTGGTGAAATTGTGCTATGATGTATAAAATGCTGCCACTTCCTTCTGAAGTAAGAATAAAAACGACTATTGATTTCCTGGCTTCTTAAAAAAAAATTCCTAAATGGGATCTATATTGGGCAATACAGATCACAGCACATGTAACGGCTTGGAAAGTGCATTCTTTCACCATCGCTCTGCTGGATTTGAGAGCAGTTATTGGCAGATAGGACAAGCAAAGAAGCCTGTGGTTTTTACTCGATTTCTCAGCAGGGATTGTTATGTTATGAAGAAACATCAGGAGGACTGGGGAAGAGAACAATTTCTGTTTAAAATGTCAAACTTATGTCAGTCTTTCAGATATTAGACTTATGAAAGGAGGGGGGGAGGGTTGTTTCTAATAGATATGAAAGGAGGGGGGAGGGTTGTTTCTAATAGATATTCCCATGTGCCTGGAGATTTGTTTATGCCACTTCTCCCCTCTTCAAAAGAGTATCTCAGCAATGAGAACAGAAGACACAGCCTCTTCAAATTTGCCATGTAATATTAAAGTTGGAGGTAAGGGGAATAGCGGAACCTGAACTCCTCTGGTTCTCATTACTACTGTTTACACCAGTAAAAGTTCAAAGTCTATCTGAGAGCAGCTTACACAAAGCAAAACATTTCAATGATCTGAGTCAATTTCTCTGGCTTATTTAGAAAAAGATATATATTTCTTGAACTCAAAGCTATGTACTTTAATTTTTTTTTAAAGCGATATCTTGGAAAATAGATAAGTCTGACAGAAACTATGTGAACTGCCATAGGCATAAACAAATGCAAATGGAGAATGTTGTTTTATTTTGTTCTGAGCGCCATACATTTCCTGTGCTTTGCAGAGTGGTTGTCTGAGATTCCTCTGAAAGTGCCTGAGCTATTTGATTTACAGAAATGGTGGCATCTGGGATGGTAAAACAGCTTATATTATTTTAAAAGGTTAGTTTCTGCCACCCTGACTGCTGCCCTATTCATTACTAGGGTGGCCACCCTATTCGTTAATATATCTTAGTCAGTATTAGCATGTTCTTAGCCTCTATTTATAAAACTGAGTACCACACAATCTACCTGCCCCCCTGGCATTTGGGGTGGATCACACTATATGAACATTTTTATCCATCCCATATTAGCAATCAATAGAAGGGCCTATCCCTGCAGGTTTTATTAAGAAAAGAGTCCTGCTAAGCTGAGGGATTTCTTGCTTGAATGAGGTCCATCTGACCAGACCCTAAACATCTACATATAATCCTTACCCAATTAAATGCCTAAATAAAACTGCAATCTAAAGAAAATATGCAGCAAAATAAGAGTATTAAAAAAGAGATACTTAAAATGATCAAGGTCTATAAGGAAGGAAGGAAGCTTTTAACAGCACCAAAGTATAAAATTGATTTGTATACATAGTTGATAAAAATCAATACAATTAGCAAATAACTGAATACTAGAAAGGGAAATTGATTGCACAAGGACCCAGAGGAATATTGGTCCATTCTTCTGGATCCTCCACCCTTCATAAAAATTTACTTTTTCATAATCCTGCCTAAATCTTTTGCCCATTAATATCCCTATTAAACAGCTATTCTTTTACTACTATTATGGACAGGCCTACTTGAATCACATTTAAAAGCAGTTTGGAGTGGCCTATTCCATTCATTTTGCGATCAGCCATCCAAAGCGCCAAGCAGCAGCGCAGAAGAATACAGGCTGTTGAAAGACAAGAGAAGAGCTCATCAAATGAAATACACAAAGTTGAAATAAATGGACTGCCCTAGAACGGAGCTGCTTCATCTGTTTAGTCAATTTCTGCCGATCCCCCGTTTCATTCTCAAAGGGTAAAAGCAAGCTTGTCCAAACAAACAAACATTTGGAATCATGAGCCAACAGTGAGAGTTAGGGCGGAATAGCTCAACTATCCTGTCCTTCCTCGTCTCTTGAATGATACCTCACACAGACCATGAAGGCGAGAAGCAGTTATTCCAAGTACAGCGAGAGACTGAATTTATAGTCAAATCTAGACTAAACAAAGGGGTTTCTGCTAGTTTTGCTCCAAAAAGCTTGAGCCCACAAGAGAAGGGGGCGTTCTCAGAAAGTTGTAGAAGATACTCTATACCAGTGGTTCCGATGTCTCCAGACTACTGTACACCCCTTTCAGAATCTGAACCCTGAGCCCACTACCTGGAGCTGAAGAACGTAACTTAGCTTTGGGGGGCCTACTGTGGCGTGGGGGTCCAGGCAACTGCCTTGCTTGCCACCGTCTAACACTTGCCCTGTCTTTGCAGCTCCTCTAAATCTGTCTCAGCACTCACCCTGGGTTTGCAACCCCCAAATTGAGAAACGCTGATCTCAGGAGCTGATGAACCCTCAAAAGACCTCTGCATACCCCCAGGGGTACAGGTACCCCTGGCTGAGAACCACTGCTCTGTCCCCTGCAGGATATGGTCCTCAGCAGAAGATGCAGGCAGATAGATGGCTGAGGGCTGAATCAGCGGAAGGCACTTCCTTATTGTGGATCTTGCACAGCAGTAACCTGGGCACAAGTGAAAACAGAAACTAAATTGAAACAAAGAACATTTTCTTTGAGTTACAGTTTAATGCTCCAGCCACTATCCCAGAAACAAACTAACTGGTGCAGAGAAACTGGTGTCAGGCTCCTTTTCTGCATCAGTGTGGATCTGGAGGGACTAAGAGCCAATAGTTCTACCAAATGGAGTCAGACACCTCAGGCTCAGCTTGGAAGGGCCTTCTCCCCAAAGAGAGGTTTCATGTTACAACCAACCAATCTGTGCAGTCTGACAAAACTTGGGCATCATATTGTCACTTTACACAGTCTGCAAAGGAGGTTTCTCCTCCGAGAGTCCTCCTCAGTTACGAATCCTCCCAGCTGGGAAGCTTTCTCCATTGACTCATATATCTAAAAGAAGTTCTCATAGGCTAGAAACTGTCTGCAAACTTTCAACAAATAACCCACCATTTGTCATTCAGTGCAGCACAGTTTTAATTGTTCATGCAAGGTTCTGATCTAGCAATGCACTTTGAGCACACGCTTAACTTCCAGCACATGAATAGTCTCACTGAAATCAATAGGTACTGAATGCCCTTCCCATAGTCAATGAGATAACTCACATTCTTCAAGTTCTAGCAAAGCACTTAAACACATGCTGATCAGGGACCAAAGGGATAACCTCAAGAAATCACAGATCTAAAGAAAAATACAGGTTCTTCTGTGCCTAGGATCACCATGTTTGCTTCCAAGGGAATTTCTGAATCATAACTCTCTCCAGGCACTCAAACCTCAAGTTTCTCTCATTCCTTGACCATCCTGTTGATCTAGTACATAAGGCTAAGGAGGTCCACAGAGAGAGTGTTCAATACCAAGCAAAAGAATCCTGAGGTGAGGAGCTCCATACGATTGAGTCAGAGACAACAATGTCAATGGGGCGAGCCAACTTAAAAACCATTTCTTCCTGAACTGTGTACAGCTAAATGAATACTAATCAAGAGTGCTCAAGCTTCCTGAGCATAGGAAGATAATACTGCCATTCCTAATATCTCCAGCGGCTCAGACTGAATGCCACCTAAAACTTGGTAGTCTCAAAACCAGAGTTCACTCAGACATTTGTTCTGAACCATTCATACTTATAGATTAGCCCCTATTCTCTAGTAAAACCTAGGGATACTCATATTTTCTTCCACATATGAAGAAAGACTTCTATGGCTCTCCCTACAAGCTTTCTTCCCGTCCCTTCTGCCTTTTACACTAAATTAATTACTGTTCCTCTGAGGAGCTACAGATCAGGGAACTGGAGGTGTATCAGGACGTATTCCTACATAATTTTTTTTAAAAGCCTACTATTAAGCGGGGAGAAAAACAGCGTTCTGATCCCCAAGACAGCAATGCCTAAAGACAGTTTATGACTCCCAAATCCTGGACAAGAGAAGGGTTGGCAGCTTTTCTTCCATGAAGTCAGTGCATCAAGCTCCTCATAACCCTCAGCAGGGGAAGGACTTTTAGGCAGCCATCTCATTTGCAGCTCACATAATCTTCAGAGCCATTTCAGTGGGCCTGCTTTATAGCAAGACTTACAGCCCACAATGAACACTAGTTCAAAGCCAAATGGCACATATTGCAGGCTCTGCACTAATGCCCAAATTAATAGATGCCTGCTTTGGACAATCATCTAATGGATGAGCTTTAGATCAGTGAGAGAGCCAACACTGCCTGCAGAAAATTCCTCCTAAAAATAAAGTTGGGATGCTTACGGGGCAGTCTAAGACTTCTGTCAAGCGAGACAGATGGAACAAAGGTGCAAGCCACCCTTCCTTTTGTCCCCCTCATTTAATACCTGCTGGCAGGGGAAAAAGTTACTGCACATGGGTCGAGAGAGGGTGCACTCACTCATCTTCTGCTGAAGAAAGTGTCTAATCACTCTTGCAGGACCAAGGTGGAATAGAAAGGAGGAAAAGAATAATTGTAAAGCGAAGAAAAGCAAACAATGAAGGACAAAGAAAACCCTTTATCTGTGGGTCCATTAAAATCTCTGCTGGAGGAACTGAGCAGCAAGTTTCCACACACAGAAAGTGTTCACAGTTCAATTAGAACCTCCCAAGGAATAAACTTTGCTTACGCTGGAAATCAGAGCAGCAGCTGAAACCCAACTGCCATACTGGCTCTGATGGAAGTGACACAGTCTTGCTTAGCTGCATTTTTTAACGACACACATGCGCACCAAGACCACTTTTGCTTTTTAATCATGTGAACGTTCTGAATTCCCATAACAGTAGGCTCATTTAATGTAACCGAGTGCTTGGTCCCATAAAAAGTGTAACAGTTTGCTTCCCTGTATTTTGTGTGGCAGATGGGAAACCATTCAATGGTATAATTTTCCACAATCCCGGTGTGAAGGCCTAGAACTATTTCTAGTCACCGGGTGAATAACAACAAAAGGATTAGTCTGGGGGCCGGGCTACTATGGCGACCATTTTAAATGATGAAATATTAGAAATGCAGTAACAGATATAGACACTTAGAAGGAAGGACTGGCCAGCTGCCAGCATCAATCATTTTAGTCTGCAGTTTGCCACCGCTGCCATTCTTAGATATGATAAAATTAAAGCTACTGGTTTATGTAAGACTTCCGATAATGAATTCGCGCCTTATCTTCACAAAGTAACAACATCCACAATTCAGTTCCATACAGGCGAGTACTGCAGGTTTCCTAACACAACAGCACTTGACATTCTACATTAGGACAGCTCACACTATTTCTCTGCGTGCTCTCCTTACAAAGTGAATCCTGACCGTATGCGGTTTGGGCACAATTTACAGCAGCTAATTTGGACTTCAGAACGTCTCTACGGAGAGTCACTCAACAGCTGTGTATCTGGCCAGCTTTGGGGAGAAGAAAGAGTGCTGTCATGAAAAAGAAGGAATTGGCCAAAGACGTTCAGAGGTGGATGGACTTAAGGCAATAAGGCTGCCTGAATCAAACTCTTTCCAAATGAAGCAAAATGGGGTGTTTTCTAGTTCTGTCTACGACCTTTAAGAACTTAACAGATCTGTTGCTAATAGAAGCTTCTCCTTCAAAACTGAGCACCCACAGCATCCAATTAACAGCACAATGTTTAATTAATATAATTATTACCAATAGACTGTCCCAAAGACATAGCTGTCTCCAAGACCTTTTAGAAATAGCATTTTTCCAGCAGCTCAGTGCAGAAATGCTTCACATTTATTAACTTGTTTGCTTTCTGATTGCTGGATCTGTTCCCCATTCCCAAGGCTAGATTTATCCTTTTAGTTTAAAGCAACAAAGTAATCAAAAATTACTCCATTACAGCCGACAGACTTTAGGAGCCCTGAGGGGCTAAGGAAAAGCATCCCAATTTTCACTGACATCCTTCATGCTTGCCTTAAACTTTACATTTCACTCATCTACATCCATGGAATTTGAGAATACTGAATTTTAAACTGACGTGAGAAGTTATTTGAGGACACAGGACTTTCGCTTGAAATTAAGACTGATCTACCTTCTGGGGTCTCTGACCAAGATTCACTTCTGAAAAAGACTGAAAGCCATTAATGGCCTCACTTTCTGCTTCAAGTCAACAGCAAGTGCTACCGCAATCACGAAAACATCTAGTCAGACCAATGTAGGTTCAAACCACCCAAGCCCATGAATAAGAACAGAAAATGAGACAGAGAAAAAAAATTAAATTTTTACCTATTCTACATATTTGATGGGGATGGGGGAGAAAAGACAAAGAAAAGTTTCAGAGAGCCAAGAACTCTGGATACTGAACAAAGGAGACTTCTTTGGTCGGATTTTATTTGTGACTCGAGTACAGCTCACGAACCGCTCTGTGTGATGAAATATTAGAGAAAATGCAGAGTACATCACCCTGGGTAATAAAAGGCAGAAAGACTCTTCCACATTAGACAAATGCCAATTTCTTGCCGTTACCCATTGCAAAGTTGTTTTTTTTTTTTAAATGTACTAGTGTTTAAAAATAACTCAAACAATCCACAATTAAAGTACTCGAAAGACCCCCCCACCCTTACTAAAAAGTAATGTATCTGATTTAGATTAGATTTTAGCACCTCAGTTTGAGTCTAAATAATAAAAATCAGCCTTAGAACGTAAAAGGAATTTTTTAGTCCTTCGTTGTGAAACATCTTAATGCAGCTTGTGATCAAATAATCTTGAAGAATTATGTTTCAGTACATCAGCAATGTCAGGCATTTCAGAGCAGTAGCATCAATACTAGATATTTGCTGCTTGGTAGTAAGTAACTCTCTTTGAAGAGGGAGGAACAAAAATTCTTTTCTAATGAGTCACCATTTGGCAGTCGGAGATCAAAACCTTCTGCCTGTATATAATTGTTTTTGCAGCCTGCATTGGTTTTTGGTTTTTTTAAATCAAAGGCTTAATTATGAAAATAAGTATCCTTAGAGAAGCAGGCAAACCCCAAGTCCTTAAACACCATCAACTGGGTTACGGAACTACCAGAAAAATTCTGAGATTATTTCCCTACATAAATTCTGAGTGCTGAAAACTAGTAAAAGCAGAAGCAGCTGGTCATAGCAAAATAAAATTACCTTTAGTATCTACTCTGTATCTTTCTGTTAACCATACCAGATGAGTTTTTGATAGTTTCAAAATAAGTATTATCTGACTGTATAGGGAAAAGTCATCTAGGGTTTGAGTGGAAAAGTACGAACTAGAATATCCATTTAGTATATTCACATAATCAACTGTGGCAAATATAACCTATGAAAACCTCAGCTGGTGAGCAGACCATTATAATGCATTTCTGAAAGCAGGTCCCATTTCCCCATCCCTTACTGAGCGTTTTCTTCATTACAGCCTCTACCACAGAGGAAGATACTAGTAAGCAATAGCCATTTTAAAAGAGTTCAGCTTAGTTTATTTGGATCGCTGGAGCCAACTCTGTTTGAAGGCTTCTGCTGTTAAACTTTTTTTGAATGTGAAGTTTAAAACAGAGCTGATTTGAAAATGTCCGTATTTAGTAGGCCTACAGTAATATGCTAAGTTCCAGAGGGGTGGCCGTATTAGTCTAGTTCAGCAAAACAAACAAGGAATCCTGTGGCACTTGTAAAGACTACCAAATATATTTATCGCATGAGCTTTCGTGGGAGAAAATCCCACTTTGTGAGATGCTTGAAAGTGGAAAACTTACAGTGTGGGAGGGAAAGATATATCCAGTGAAGTGTCAGTGACAGGATCAGGTCAGACTATTTCAGCAAATCAAGCAATATGTCAGCTGACTTTATTTTAAATATAAGTTTCAGGCTTGTGAAAGGTGCCAGATTTACGGCACTGGAAAACGAAGACCTCAATGAGTCACAAGCACTTGAATTAGTTAAGCTGTCACAACACAAGCATCAGGTGAGATTATCATTGTCCCCATTTCATGGATGGAAAAAGTGAGGATGAGTCTATACAGAATTTCGGAGCGAGCTTCCAACCTAGGATGACAAACTTGGGCTGGTGGGATTGGTTGTAGCACTCTAAAAATAGGTGTGAATCGGGCTGGAGCTCTGAAGCCTAACAGGGGAGTGGATTTCAGAGCCGCAGCTTCAAAATGCTGACCATACAGGTCATTTTTAGAGCGCTGGTAATCCCCACTAGCCCTCGTTCAGTGATCCGGCCTGGGAAGCTCGCTCCAGACTGCTGTGTAGACATACCTTGAGAGGCTGAGGCCTACTCTACCCAACGGTGTCCGTTAATTTTAGCTGCTTTCATTTTTGGAGGCCTGATTTGAGAGAGACACAGCTGGATCTTCAGAGGGAGAGCACATGGGCGGCTCCCGCTGAAGTGAGAGAGAGCCCAGAAATGGAGGCAATGGAAAGGAGTGGACCCTGGAAAAGGGAGTGAGCGCATCGTTCAGTCTCCTTGCTCAGTCAATCCTTTGCCAAGACTGCAGACAAAGACGCCCAATGTCATGGGAACATGTGTCCACTAAGAACCAGAAGGGGACCAGCTTGTTCCACATTAGCTATCAGGCTGCTGTGAAATGTAACTTTTGGTTATTAAAAGGCTCCATATCTCTTACCAATCCATCGAACCATCCAGTCCCTTACATGGATTGATTTTAAGTTACGTCCAATTTACCGTCACATTAGAGGAAGTGGTACAGTAACTGGTTACATTTTGGGAGTGGGAGGAGGGGAGAAGAAAGCAGTATCATTTCCCCTGGAAATAATCAGATTTCTCTTCAGGATGAAGAGGATGGACTATCTCTTCCTATTACTTCGTGTGCCCCAACCCTGGGTGATGATGCCATGTTACTTCCCATACGCAGTAAAGTCAGCCCCACAATCCAATTCTGTCTTTCCCCTGTCCTTATTTAGGGGAAAAGTCCTATCAAATTCAATCAGAGAGGTTTTGCCTAAGCAAGGACTAGATCCTCACTGCGCAACTCACATACATGACCCCAAAGCAAACAGTAATCTTTTGTTTCTGCTAGAAATAAAACAACAATATGCGACCAATTATTTTCCAGCCATATGTCATAAATTACACTTTCCAAGTAACTTCAACAAGCCTGCTCAGAGTGGCCAACGTTGGGACGAGGCAATGCCTGAAAAAGATCCAGCAGACAATACAGTTCTCTTCATGCAGCGCTGCCAAGGCTATCGAAATGCTATGTGTCTGCTCAGAGCCAGACCCTCCCAACCTAAAGGAGAAAACTTCCACTGTAAACATTACAGAGCACAGTACATGAAGAGAAGAGATTCATAATGGGATTCATCACGAAACGAGACTCTCTGCCTTCAGCGGGACTGTACCCTGTTCTGAAAGCACCACTTTTGAGGTCACCCTGAGTTCTACGTTCAGACCGAGGAGACAGCCTTGTGTGTTGTTCCTGAGATTCTCTATTAAATAAATAAATAAATCTCCAGTCTGGAAGACACCCAAATCGTCTTAAATGCTTGTTTGTTGCAATTCAGAAGATCTTTTAAAGTCACACTTATAAACCTGAAATTCACCCCAAATGGTTGTCTGGATTAAAAGCAGGCCCATGCAGTACTTTGGAGGAAACAAAGGGTAATGATAACTTTTCCCCAGCTATAAATTATTTCTATTACTGTGGCTGCAACTAACAAGATAACAACACTATTTACACCAGTACCATGGTATCATTAGACGCAACAAGATTATGTACTGTAATTCTAACGCCAGCACAATTATTTTAACACCAAGTGTGTCAGATTTGACTCTATACCCCCTAAATTAATTTCAGAGTAGTGGCTAAATAAAATGGCATATTTCTTTGTGCTTTTGTTATAACATGCTCATGTGCAGCAAACTGTGAAGAAAATGTAGTAATTAGAGGTTAAATTAATCCTTGACAGACAAGCCACTTCGGAAAACGGGGCCCTCTTCACAAAACATAGCATAAAGCTGGCCCGTCTTTCAGAGTATGCACAAAGAACATGTGAGATTGGCACATATGTAATACAACTGCAATTCAACCAAACTAAATCCAACTGAAGTCAGAATAAGGCTTCGAGCAGCCAGTATTAACACCTCCATCTTATTTAAAACATGTGGTTTAGAAATCAATTCTACTGTTATTGTAGACACCCTAACTGGCTGATCAAGATCACAACTAGAAACTAAAGAGTCTTACATGGCAGTATAGGCTTAGACTCACAGCATGATCAACCTCTCAAATACTCCAACGCTATTTTTGTAGTTCTGATTTTAAAGTAGTAGATCTTGAATGCCAAAGCTCTACCTTTTGCCTGCAAAAATAAAACGTGTTGCATGATCCTGGAAAATTAAATAAGCGTGGCTTGGAAGAGCTCAATTTGTTTTTAAAAAATTGTAGGTATTTAATTCAATGACGAGAAGAACCTTCGCTGGGACAGAGTTGGTAAAAAAACAAATACAAAATAGCAAACACATGGACATATGATGCTGATACTCTCTATTAGTTTGCGTGCGCATCAAGTTCAAGTAAATATTTCTCTGACCTCGTGACCGATGTAAAACTGTCCCATTAACCAGTTTTTAATTTAATTAAAATAAGGTTTCTTACTAGAAAAGGAGAGGCAGAGATTCATTTATTGCTTTTCTACAGCTATTCACCCCACACCCACACTCCTTAAGTTCCATCGCACTTGGTTTTACACATTACCTCTGAAGGTGGAAGTTGCAAAAAAACACTAGCTTCCCTCCGGCTAACTGGTGCCACGCAATAGATTGCCTGACATAGAGTGAAACAATAAGGCAGTTAACACCCTCCCCTGCAAAGGTAATCCATATCAGGTCGGCAACAGACTGAACTTCCAGCTGTCTGTATTTGAACTGGAGAGCAGGTAGAGTCAAAGGAAAACATCTCACAATCAAAGCGAAGGAGAATTGCAGACTCTCTGAGTTGACAGATCCGCTTGGGAGGACATTCATAACACCGACTGGCCCGGAAACATTAGCGCATCCGTTCTTCATGAATTAGGATGTGCCCGAGGAGCACGTGTACAGTGCTCCCTTATTGAGAAGGCTGCCAGCTATTGCTGTTCCTTGCCTGGGATAGGGACGCAAAGAGAGCAGAAAGAGTTTGAAACGGTCCACGAGAACTGGGTTTGCTATGGCTGGTGACAAAATATCATTAGCTCATAACGGTATTTTACAGCCAGCTAAATAAATATATGATTTTTGCTTACCAGCTTCCTGTCAATGGCAGCCCTTTAATGGGTCAACACTCATCAATGGCTCATTGTGCTGAGTAGAGAATGCCTGGTGCCAGGAAATGCCATTGCCCCAAGATGGGCCCTGGGAGGTGCAGAAGCGGTATCATGCCCTCTGATCCATCCTTTTCCGAGGCTATGTCTACACTTGTCAGAATAAGTCGACTTTGCTGAGTCAACTTAACAAAGTCGACTTTAAGTCGACCTAGCATGTCTACACTGTAATTTTAGGTCGACTTAAAAGTCAACCTTGCTAAATCAACTTAGAGCGTCTACGCTGGACGCCTAAGTCAACTGGCAGGGGCTAGGTGGACCTGGGAGGGGTGCATGGTGGGAAGGGGGGCACCCGAGAGGTTCCCCCCTTCCTTGGGCACCCCTTTAAAAGTGGCAGGGAGCTCAGCACGTTCCCCATTGTACTTGGGTACATGGGGCCTGAGCAGGACAGGGGCAGGGTACAGGAGCAGGGTGGGCAGGGCTGTGTCCTACCCTGTGGGTGGGCACGCCAGGCTCTGGCTGTGCCAGGCACCCTGGGAGGGAGGTCAGTGGGGGAGCCCTGGGGGACATTTAAGTCGATTTAGGGCTACTCTGCATCTACACTGGCTTAAGTCGACTTAATAAAGTCGACTTAAGCAATAAGTCGACTTAAAACGAGGTCTTATTAAGTCGACTTAAGAAGCAGCTTAAGTCAATTTAAGGAAACGCCAGTGTAGATGCAGAGTAAATTAAGCCTGCTTAAATTGACTTAATTTACTAGTGTAGACGCACCCTGAGTGTGGGGCCAGGGGCAGATCTGGCACTCCAAGGAGACCACTGAGAGGTTCAGAGGCACACAGAAGGCGATTGAAAGCCCTTTGGGGCAGGGACAGTACCTAGTGCAATGTAGTCCTGAACCATGACAGAGCCTCTTAGGAGCTACGGTCAAATAAATAATTAATAAGAGGTAATCCCTGCTACACCATTTGTGCGTGTTGTTTCCTGAACCTGGCACATCCAAATTAGCCAGCGCTGCCGGATGATGCATGGGAAATGGGCATGGCATTGTGCCACTCCCCCAACTGCCATCTTTGGAGCACCACGCGTCCCCAGTGGCCCAAGGACAGAGATGATCAGTGCTACTCATGGCACAAGGGGTACAATTCAGTTTGGCCTTATCCCAGCTCACCAGTCCCCCACAACTCTCTCACAAAGGCCAGCCAAAATTTGGTCTCCTCCAGTTATGCAGCCTTTTCCCCTTTCCGTTCCTCCAACAAGCAGCCACGAGAAGAGGGAATGAGACACTTCCCACTCCCCTTCTTCAAGGACACGGGCTCTGATCTGTGAGCCCTTCCTCAAGATAGAAGATCAAAATCCCTTTTATAATAGTCCCATGGCTAAGTGTTACCAGAATGGGCCTACCCAGAGCGCAAAGAGCCTTACTCTCCCCAACAAAACACATTAACGAACACAACCCATTGAAGAGATTTACATGGGGAATAAAGGATCTTCATTTCCTAAGAGCTCGTTTACCTCTTTTCGTTATCCTCCTCTGAATTCATCACCTCTGTGACAATGCAACTGGAGGCCTTGAAATTGAAGAGGTCAGACATAGGGAACCATGGTGCACCTAGTTCTGTTATCCCTACTCACACTGAGAGATACCTTCATCTGGAATTAAGGTGGCACAATCTGACTCTTCGGTGACAAATATCCAGCAGGAAAAAGAGGAGAAAAGTGACAAAGCATTTGGTTTTCCATTCAAAGTGTTCACAATAACAAAGAGCTAGAGAAACACAGAAAGTGATGTAATAATTTTCCAAAGTTCTTCCAAAGCTGTCAGAAGCATGAAATGCAAGGAGGGGGAGGAGGTAGGGAAATGCCAGAGCAGTTCTATTGCCTACCACCAAAGTAATCAATAAAATATGATATACCTCCACTGAAAATAAAGAAATATTTCAGGATCTCAGATACCATTACGATAAGTGTAGTTCAAGTGGCCTCGTTAGTTTATTGGAAACAATGACCTTTTTGAGTGCGCCCTTTTTACACGTGAAACAAGATGAAATTCTGAATGACCATACCAAAGTCTCTTTTCAATCTGGCATTCTAGGGCAATTTCTGAAATCCTCCCCCCATCCCAAAGTTACTGGCAAGAAATGAAATGCAGCATCATTTTAAGAGTCAGCATCTGAAAAAATTAGAACTGTCCCGACTGTTCTTTGAGATGTATAAAGGAACAGTTGAAAAAACTTACAGTTGACTGATGCTACCCAGGTTACTCATCAATGGCATTGAAACTGGTATATTATTAAGAGAGGTGTATGACGGGAATTGGTTTATTGTGCTGATCCATAGTAACCAACTCCTGTTCGCCCATCATTTATCTCTTTCACCAGCGACATATGGGTTTGTCTATTCACACTCTCAGCATTCTATCTGCTCCAAGAAACAGTCAGCCTTTTTCGTTTGGTAAGGAGATTTTTTTTAGTTACATCCATGATGTGTGTATCAACATTTATGGCAAGAAGAGAATTGCCAAAGAGCTCAAGGGAATAAAAACTCCCTCCTTATAACAAACACCCCCTTTTAAAAAAAAAATCAATATTGGTATAAACCATTTCAACGCAAAGCTTCGGTGTATCTTCTGCTTCCCAAGTTTGAAATACATTTTTCTAAGTGGCAAGTCAGAAAGGAACCCTGGACAGAAAGCCCTACTAATGAATGAGTTAAAATACCACTTGCTCCACTGAGAGTAAAAATTAGTAGCGTACAATATTAATCATTCCTTAAATAAGTGAGTGGTGAATCTGTCAGATATAAAGAGCATTTCTTTGGAAATGTGCCATCATTATTTCACTTGATTTAACTATCTTTATCATGCCAATTACTAATGAATCAGAACTTACCAGCACCTTCATCTAAAGGTTTCACATTGCTGAAAACTCACAAATGATCAGCAAACAGAAACAATGAAAACTTTGGGATTTTGCCTTTCCTTCAGATTTAAAATCCTCACACAGCTTCCTATTTCTCAACCCCTCCATTCCCCTCCTGTTTGCAAAAATCTAATTACCCCACCCATTGCTAGATTTAAGTGATCCTTCTACAGTTTTTTTTTTAAAGTTATTGTAATGTTGCTTTTAGGTGAACAGAAAGTAACATAGGACATCTATCAAAGGACTGGGAATCAAGCTGTACAATCTTTAGCCTTCTTATTGGTCCAGTTATTCTTCACTGCCCACTCCGATTATTTTTGGCATTCATTGCAGCTAGTTTCCAGTTAGGTCCAATCCTGCAATTAGATCTCTGTGGGTTGCCTCTTGTTCCTGCAGAGATGCGATTGAAGGATTGGGAACTTTGATTCTGAACTCCCTCAGACAGTAACTACACCTTCCTGTGGGTCTTTCTAGTCCTGACTGGGATCTCTGGCTGCTATCACAACATAAATATTAAGTAGTCACAATGGAATATTAAGAAAAATTGACTGCAAGATACCTGATACAATTGTATTTATAAGGCACCTCTTATATCCGAGCACCAAGAGAGCAGAAGAGAGTAGTATTTAAGGGCTGCATGCAGTAACTCTTCCAAAACACGTTAAGAGCTACCTTAGTTCTTCAAAGTCTAAAAGAGTTTTCCATTTCAAATTACTCGGTATCAAGGATTTAAAAGTTGAGTCTTGTAAATATTTGCCCTTCTATATTTAAATTATTAGTTGGAAGGCTTTTATGTTTTTGTAATCAGAAATCCAGTTAGAAGAGAACAAGATTTGCTTTGGGCCGCTCAGCTATAAACATTAAATAGCTTTTCACGCCAGAGGAACTGTTAACTGCATATCACCTGTTTTATGATATACCGTATTTGTTTTTCATCCCTCAGCAACAGACTATTTCCTGGTTGAGTTTAAAAACTCAGTGACGTTCCTGTTTCAACCCACACATCTGTGTCACTGTCAACGTCAGTGGCAGGAAAACATTAGAAGTCAACCTTTGCTAATGGTTTCCTAACATGGAATTTCCTTCTATCGCTGTCTCCTTCAACCCACCTCCTCCCTCCAAGCAGACATCTTTCCCAAATTGCTTTCCTTCCCCACTTCCAAACATATGGCACAGAGAAACAACTGAAAGTGGTCACTGCCAGACAAGGGAAGATTATGATTATTTAAGATGATAGCATAACTTATTCACACTATTCGTGCCTGCCTTTGACTGAGAGGCGTGTGTGTGTGTTCAGCCCGCCTTTCGTCTAAGCTTCTCTTACACAAAACACATATGCTTCTCTTGCAAGCATCTGGCAGCCCCCATCCCAGTATTAGTGCCTCCCATCCCTAATATCATACTTGTAATCAGCTCACTTCCTTACATAAATGTCTATGAAAATATAATTCTCAGGCACAGTGTGGGGGCATGTTGCGCTGGGGAGCGTGCCAGTAGAGAATAAAGCAATATGTGAGCCCATTACTTTTCCCCCTGTTGAGAGGATGCTATTTAGTATGCAAACTATGAGCACCTAGAGAAAAAAGAGAGAGGTTTCTTTAAAGGGAAGAGCTGATTAGCTGCTCTGGCTGGCAGCAAACAGCTGGTCAGTCGGGCAGGTTCAAGGCCATTTCAGCTCCCTCTCTCCTGGAGGCACCATATGTTCCCTCTCTCACATCAGCGGCTTTATTTCTCCATAATCTTGCTCCAGAAGGAAAGCACAAAGGAGGGAGCCCCCGTCTTACACTTGGCTCGTGATGTGCCAGGGTTAATTTTGTGTGTGGACCCGGCCAGCCTTCCCCTCAACCTGGGCTACACCCAGGGGCGGGCAAGGCACCTGCAGCTCGGACCCTTTCCCCACCCGGGAGGGTGAAGGGTTTGGGGGTGCAGGAGCGGACGGGGCCAGGCTCTCTCCTTCCTCCAACAAGGGGAGATGGGAGGGAGGCGGTTACATAACAGGGGATCTCTTCCCCCAGACTGCCTCCGGTGATCCTTTGCTGTCTGCAGGCAGGGGCTGAGCCAGGCGCCGGGGCGGCCCCAAGGAAGGAAGGAGGCGAGGCGTCCGGGCGCAGGGGCCGCGGCTCTGCGCGGATCATGCGCCCCCTGCAGGACGCGCAGCGGAGATTGCTCCAGCCGCGCTGACTCTGCGCCTTTGCAGCGCGCAGGCTGGGGGAGGTCGCTGGGGGTCACCCCCAATGGGGAGGGGGCGCCTTGTCCAGCAGCAGCGGCGCCGCCAGCCAGGGAAGGCGCCGAGGGACGAGCAGCCCGTCGCAGGTTCGCCCGCCACTCTCCGCTCGCTCGCTCCCTCCGCCTGTAGTGTGGCAGGAACCAGCCTGAAAGCCCCCCGAGGCCGATGGCTTCCCGGGGCAGCAGGAGCCCAGCGACCCCCATTCAAGGGGGCGAGGGAAAGAATATGGGGGCCGGCAAACAGCAGGTCCCGGGAGGCGGGGCGCGAACCCGCAACCTGCTGCTGGTTGTTTCCCCGGCGCCCGCCGCGGGCTCCCAGACCCCCCCCCCTCTCGCTTTCGGGCCCCTCCTGTTCACAGGGAGGGCGGCGATCCGCGCTGCAAACTCTCCTTTTGTGCAGCGCCTGCCCCGCCCGGAGGCAGATCCCACCCCCGGTAACCCCAGCCCGTGGGCCAGGAGCCCCCCACTCCGTTTACACAGCGCTACTCCGGCTCCTTCCCGGGGCCGGCCGCTTTCTAATCCCAGTAGTCAGCTAGGCTACAAAACCCGAGGGCAGCTGCCCCCCGGCCGGCTCTGGAGCCCTGTTTCGTGAGGACCAAGTGCCCTCGGCCTGAATCATCTCCGCCCAGCGCCGGGGTGCAGGCACCCGCCGGCTGCTCTCGGATCACGACCCCGCCGACCCGCTAAGGAAAGCAAAGTATTCCGGGATCCGGCTCTTTGCCTGCCAGCTGCTTCCCAGCCAAACACACAGGCTGCACTTTGACTGCTTCCTGGGAGCAAATCTCCCGGAGTTTTAAATCCCCCCTGCCGCAGCCCAGCCCGCGCCACTTTCTTTTGGGGAAAACCCCACACCAGCGGAGGGGTCACCTTGATTCAGGCCCATTTGCCACCCCCCAGATCCCAGGCTGACACCAGCTCCTCAGAAAGGAGGGTTCGGGCTCCTCACCGAGGTGCCTGGCTTCCTTTCATTATTTAGGATCCAAGTCGTGGTCTCACAGATCTAAACTAGCAGCACGAACCAGCCCACGCTGGGCACTTTGTGGACACAGCTGAGAACTTCACAATCCCCGGCTGAGAAACTAACTCCGGGCAGGCAACTCTTTGGGACCGAACTGAGCCCTTTAAAATCAATTACTACTTTGCCGGACCATATCAATTTCACACTCGTGCTACTTACTGGAATATGCGGCTCCATGACCCGCTGGGAAACCAGAAGCATCTTGGACTGGTGATCAACCAGCTTTTAGATCCACTTTGGCTGTATTGAGCAAAACCCAGCAAAGCAAAATACTCAAGAATGTTTTCTCCTTTTAGGATCCAGACAAGTTCATCCTGGCGCTGCAGTTTGCTAATGATTCACTCTCTGTCTCAATCTGCTCACTACATTTCCATCAACCCACAGCTTCCTCACTTGGAAGGTGGAGTTTGTGGGGTGTAAGTTACAGCGATAGGCATAGCTAACTGCTGTGTCACTCAAAGAGGAGGAGACACACGCTCTCTCACACACAGAAACCACTCCAGCCTTAAAGGGGAAGTCTCACTTTCTTTTCCCCTTTAGAAACTGGATCCAAGGAATTTTTTGTTCAATGCATGGAGGCTAAGATTATACAGTGTGTACGCACAGCAATTTAACATGCACAGAGCTGCTTAGCATTTTTATAGCCTTCCCCTGGATGCGTAATTTCATTTTGGGTAAAAAAGTAGGGTAGTTTACAACCAGACAGGGAGTTACTGGAGCTTTTTTCTTTTCTTTGTCAGATCAAAGGATACAAATCACTTAAAGCCTAGTGCATTATTTGTAAAGATTGTTTTAGTCCTAAAAAATGGCCATTTCCTGTCTCTTTTTGCTAGTCCAGCTAAGAGATTTAATGGGACAACATTCAAAGAAAGGTTAAATTCACCTCCCAGAGGTGAACCTAGGTTAGCAGCAAGGGAGTGGTACAGCTGTCTCCTATTTGTGTATATAGCTTACAGAGCTGCCAAAAATCAAGACGCTGCTTCTCTTTCGGTTGTATGCCACACAATGTGATCTCTGAATATCAGCTTTGACAATATCCACTGATGCTGAGGGACTGAGATTTTCTTGTGAGCTCCTCTGGGAATGTGCATAAATGACTGGGGGTAGCGAGTTGTGGGCTGTCAGGACAACATCGTGAGTTCACAAATAACTGTGCGTCTAATCTCATTCCATTATCTTCCTAAATCAGATTGATGGTCACTCCTGCACTGATAGCTCAGAGACGCTGAAACCCCTTTTCTTGATTCATTGACCTAATGGGTGAGATGTGGAAAGAGACTCTGAGGTCAGAAGGGACCAATATGAGCATCTAGTCTGACCTTCTGCGCAAGGCAGGCCGCAGAACTTCACTCACCCACACCTGAAACAGACCCCTAACCTAAGACTGAGTTTTTAAAATACAGTAGTACCAGGCGGAGACGCATCCAAAGGTAGTCCAGTTAGTTAATTTACCAAGAGCTTTCCCCACATTCGATCTTTTGATTTTTAAAAAAACAACGAACTGTAACGAGGACCATTACTTGATGACAGTCCTTTTTCTTCGTACCTTTTCAGTGCGAATATTAACATTTTATTTTAGATCCCATGTTAATTTTTAGTTTCTAATAAAATGCCTTTTTTTTTTAAGAGAAAGAGACAAGGTGGGGGAGGTTATATCTTTTATTGGACCAACTTTTGCTGATGAAAGAGCTAAGCTCTTACTTAGAGTTAGCCTTTTTTCTTCAGTCCGGAAGAGCCCTGTCTAAGCTCAAGAGCTTGGCCATCTCATCAACAGAAGTTGGTCCAATACAAGATATTACCTCACCCCCTGTCTCTCTATTATTCTGGGATCAACATAGCTACAACATTGCAAATAGCTATGGAAGAGATCAATTTTTTAAAATTATTTTCACCAGAAATAGTAATAGCTGTAAATTATACCCATCAAGAGAGGTCTGCCCTTAAAAATTAAGAAGAAAATAAAGAAAGTTTTATTAATAAAATCCAAGAAGTACTCTGGCTAAATAAATAAAAGGAGCAGGACTTTCACCTAGATCCTATGACAGGTCAGCTCTCATTTACCCCTGTGCAACCCTCATGAAATTATTACGACTTCACCAAGGACAGATTCGCCCTTATTGATTTCTTTTTACATTTATAATTTGACCTCTATAAAACAAAATAATTTAATAACGAATATCCTAAAAGGTTTGATCGCGGACTCAACAGTTTGTAAATACTAGCACCTGAATGAAGCAGCCACTTCTGCTCCTTTGCTAAAACCTCCAGTGTTCATGGGCTGAATGCTTCAACAGCTAATGATGATCCGACTTTCCTGAATATTATTTGTATTTTATGTTCTTTTTGTTTGGCAATGTCCCACTCGTTTTGTAGAGTTTTTGTTGTCTTCCCTTGTGTGTCTTTGAGAGTTCCTGGGGCATTCTATAGTATTTTCCATATTGTACAAGAAGTAAAATTATTTAATAACAAACTGCAACGCTTGTGAAAAGTCCTAGATCCATTACAAAGACTCTGATGAAATCCCAGCGACCCAAGGTTAATAGTCAAACTTTCTCACTGGGTATGTCTACATTACAATAAAAAACCTGCCTCACCAAGTCTCAGAACCGAGGTCGTTTGATTCAGGCTAAAAATTGCCTTGTAGATAATTGCGGGAGGGTCTCAGGGCCAGGGCGCCAGCCTGCAATTTTCAGCCCTGCAGCCTGGGTCTCTTGAGTCTGAGTCAGCTGACCCACGCCAGCTGTAGCTATGCTGTACCTTTTATTGCAGAGTAGAGATATCCTCACTGAGTTCACTGGGGCAGGATTCCACCCTCTCGATTCTACACTGATCAGGTCCTTTGTAAGCAAACAGCTGACAGCCTACCCGGGTGCTTCCATCTTCTGCTGGAAAAAGGTGGTGCTTGTGTTACTGATAGGAAATTCTAGAGGCCAAGGTTTTTGCTATTGCCCACTGAATCTTTGGCCTTTTTGCTGAGATTGCGAAAAACTGTGCCAATTGCACAGATGGTTTTCCTGAGGTGGGCACCAAACACAGCTCTGACCAGCAGGGATTCATTCTCTCTGTCTTACGTGGTTTTAAAACTCTTTGTCATATTTCCTTTAGCATATTTATCCCAGCTATTCCGGAGAACGTGTGACTTATTCAGTCTGCTTTACAATACCAATGTCCTTTCTGTAGTGACAGACGGAGATGTCAGACTCAAAACCTGGAGTCTGGGAATGTGCAGTTAGGAGAAATATATTTTTTAAAATACTAGTAATCAAGTAGAAGAAAAAGGAAGTGCGCTGAAATGTGTTACTTATTACTCATCATTTTGCAATAACTGAAACCAGCCATCCCTGTCCTGTAGATTTTGAAAAGCGGGTTTCCTCTCACAGAGTCGTACAGGAAAACTGTTAACAAGCATAGATTACAATATTGTTCGAAATAAGTGCCTGGTTTATTGAACGGAAAACTGGTCTAGAGAGTATATAGTGTAGTTGTGTGACCATCAGGGGTTGTCAAGTGAGGGATCTAAAGACTCTGACATCTCAGGTAGGTGCAAACTGAGCATATTAAAGAATATGAGAATAAAGGTCACTGATATTGCACCTTTCACTCCCATGAGGGAGAAACATATTCTGTTTCCAGCCTGGTTCTGCTGTTGTTGAGGTCAATAAGAGCAATGAAGGACTCAACAGGTGGGGATCCCTCCACAGCATGGGGTGGGGAAGCATCTTGAAAAGCAACCGCAAGTGCTTTCAGCAGCATGGATGGGCTGAAAGGGACTCTAGCTGGCCAGTGGCTGCAAGGTTGTTTATCATAGCTAGAGCAACAGGAAGCATTTACTAGTCAAAATGAACCTTGTTTATTTCCAAACCTGAAACATAGGCGAGGTTCACTGAACCACTCAAACTTCTGTGCCCCAAAGTCAAACAGGAGGAAAGCATGAAGCTTGGCCATTCTGCATGTTTTTGACATGAAATCAAATGAAACTCAGTGGTTTCAGCTGAATTTCACTTTGAGGTGGTGTGTTTTTTGGAACCTGAAACTCAAGGGGAGTGAAACCACATAAATAAAAAAAAAATGGCATGGGTCCCTGCAAATCAAACCTCCTGAGTTTTCCCCAACACCCTACAATGCTGGCCTTATTGGATGGGATTGAGGTTTAACGTGGGGGAAGAATAGGCATGATGCCTTGTTGCTCACCCAGGGATGCAAATAACTCCACCCCAGAGCAAAGACAGGAGAGACCCATGGTTACAAGTAGAGCCCTGCAAATCCGCAGATAGGTGCATTATATCTGCAGATATCCTCATCCTCAGATACAATGCAGATATCCACAGACAATTTCTTGCGGATGCAGATTGGATACAGATCCACATATTTGTATCTCTGCAAGGCCAGGGCCCTGCAAATCTGCGGATATCCACGGATATCCACATTATATCCACATCCACGGATACAACACGGATATCCGTGTACCATTTCCTGCAGATGCAGATCAGATGCGGATCCACATATTTGTATCAACGCAGGGCTCTAGTGACAAGGTGTGGTATGAACAGGACTTAAAGGAAGTAGAGAAAATGGGATGGTGAGGAAGGGGAACAAGTCCTGTGATGACAGTTGAAAGGAGAACACAAAAGAACAGAGCCGGGATTGGCTTTGAAGAAACAAAGACTGTTTGGCCTTCCAGGAACATAGGAATTGCCGTATACTGGATCAGACCACCAGCAGTGATAGTGGGCAGTAGCAGGTGCTTCAGAAGAAGTGTTGTTCACGTGAAGCAACAATCAAGATTTTCAAGGAACACTGTAATGAACGATTGAATAACCTGCACTTATTGGAGATTTAGGAAGCTCTTTCCTAAACCCAGGCAGTTAGTAACTGGTTTATGTTCTGAAGCATGAGGGCTAATACCCCCTGACCATTTTTTTCACTATCTAATATAACTGGACAGTTTTTCTTATGCATACAAAATGTTAATTCCTTTCTGAAACCTGCTAAACTCTTAACCTCAACACTATCTTGTGGCAGTGAGTTCCACATGCTAAAAAGGTGTTGAATTATATTTCCTTAGCTCCAATTTAAATTTGTTTACTTTGGTGTCCCTTTCCCTAGTTAAATCACACAGAAAATATATGGAAATTAGCTGAATTATTTTCCTCAATTGCATCCATAAACAGTATTAATTTTCCCTTAGTAATGCTTGTTGTTCTTAGTAAGCACTTTTTTTTAAGCACTGGGGAAAAGAGTTTGCAAAGGTTAATACGTTGATTCTAATATTCTTGGGAATCACTAAATTTGGGGGGGGGGGGGAAAAAAAAGGCTTTAAGAAAAAAAAGCCTTTCTTAGTGAGCAGTTAATTAAAGGGCTTCAGAATGGTCTTCATTGATTTGGACATGAAACAAGAACACAGTTGATGCAAGTCAATTTTTCCTCAGTAGATCATTATTTAACACGAATGTCAACACAACAATGGCATAGGTAAAGTCATCAAAGAATGGATGGACATGTTATCTGTTTAAACGGGTGTGCAAACTGGTTTAGGGAATTACATAAATCAAAGTGAATGCTATTTTGTCTTCCAGGCAGAATAAATAGCCAAAAGTCTAACCATAGCTTCTGTGAAATGCAACTGAGTATTAGTTCTTTTTTTTCAAAAGGAGTATTTTCAGCAAAATGATGCATGATATAAAGTGTACTGCTTTTAACTGAATATAGATTTAATTCGAGTTGTTAATTACTGGGTGATTGCCAAATACTTGTTCCAAATGGAGCTATTTTAATCTCAATTCTTTAAAAAAAAAAATCAGTTGTTTTCCATAGTTAGGAATGTGATCCTGTGTTTTATATCCCAAATATGAGCATTCCCACAGAACGCAGGGAGACTACTCAAGTGCTTAAAGTTAAGTATGTGCATACGTGTTTGCAGGGTCAGCGCCTTAGAGATCAAAGGCTTGCTTACACAGAGTGAAGCTTGCTTACACAGAGCAAAATCCTGGCTCCCTTGAAGTCAATGGATGTTTTGCTCATCTGAGGCAACAATCAAAACTCAAGAAATCTGCCCCAAATTATTCACCGTGAGCTAAATCCTGCTGCCCTCACACAGGAAAAAGCTCTTTTTGATGTCCATGAAAATTTGCCCCAGTAAAAGCTGCCAGTTTGAGCCCTACATTATTTTCCTTCCATTCTGCAATAATGTCACTCATGCAAAGGACTCCGACCCAAGTCAATGGAAGTTTTGGGTTCATATCAATGGCATGATGAAGGTTAGGTAGCAGGGCTGTAAAGAATAGTAAATCCTTTACATTCCTTCTTCAAAGGCAAAATATTCACTGGAAAGACTGAACTATGATTGATAATATAAATGTCTTTGTAGAGGAGATATTGCCATCTCGATTCTAATTCTCTTGCCTATAATAAGATTTTCTATTAAAAAAATAAAAGATGTTACAAGTGAATGGTAGCATCACGTTTAACGGCTGTATTAACAACGAGAGTCCCGTGGTACCTTAAAGACTAACAAATTTCTTCGGGGTAAGCTTTCATGCACTCCAACCCACTTCGTCAGATCCACTTTGTTGTTTTTGCCGTACACAGACTAACACGGCTACCCCTCTGGAAACGGCTGTATTGTTAGCAACAACCATACATTGAAAACGTCGACTAACTAATGGCCTTTCTCCAGTTTTGACTTGTGCACACACCTCTTCTCTCTTCTTTTGTGATATGTGCTTCTTACATGGCCACTGTGCATGGTGCACTGATTGGATCTTGGCCTTTGTTATGCAAAATGTGCAGGCACAGGTCGCTGTGTCAGAAAGAGTTACGACTTTGCATATTATTTATTATTTGTACTGCTGTGGGTGCTAGGAGTTCCGGTCACAGACCAGTTTTCCATTGTGCTAGGGGCTGTACAAACACAGCCCAAAATTCTCTGCATCTTCCCATTGGCCTCATATTGTGGACTAGAATAAATCTATTTTTCCCCGATACACTTAAGTGGCAATGCACACACAGAAACACACAAGCATAAGTTCCACAAATCTGGATTTGCGATGTCTGTCCACAGGAGATGCCTCTTCTACAAATATTACATTCTGCAGAAATCTCACATTTGTCTGTAGCTGTAGCTTACGGAGCCAAATGGGCAGAAATACAGCTTCCAGCCCAAGAAAAGGGGCATCAGAACAGCAGGTGATCTCGTTACTTGTTGTCGACTGCCAGCTTTCCACGTTAATGACATATCCTGTGTAATGTGATGCCTTGATCTGAGTCTTACACTTGCATATGATTCAGATCAGGCCAACATGCTCACAGATGCCCCACTGCAAACGGATTTATTGAAAAAAGTAACATGCCATGTTCACTGCTTTATAGTGCAGCATGTATACATGTGCAATGATCTCCAAGTGTGGGTCTGATTCAGAGCCAACCCAAGTCAATGCAAAGGCACCTATTTATTTGGATGCGCTTCGGATTAGGCTGTACCTGCAGCATTTGGGGATAACTGCATCAGTCAAATTGTAAAATCAGCTTTAATTTCATGCTGACTATTTTTTGGAAGAAAGGAATATGCATGGTTTCCTCCTTTGGGGAAAGAGCAGTCTTTTCTGTGCATTTTCAATTCTGTTTCTAGTAATGTAGCTAACACCATCTTGAGTCTGCCTTGTTTCTTTAATGCAAACTACAATTTTCACACGAGTTACAAGGCAAAGTTGCATTCTGCAACCCCAGGTCCCAGACATGAACATCCTGATGGTAGAATTGTCTCTATACTTTAAAGTCATCAAATCTGCTGAAACAAACACAACATCTCTTTCCTTTGTGGAAGAGTCTTTCAATTGCATGTAGAAATTAAACTGTAGATGTCTATCAAGAAAAACCAAAATTGTGCTCAAAACTTCATCTTTTCTGGTTATTACAGGAGAGCACCCTTTGGGTTGATCTTTAATAACACAGATATTTTGACAACATGAGTTAGTCATTTACTACAGATTATTGATTTTAAACCTTTGTTTCCTACGGCTGCAGAGTACATCTTCTCATATGGGAGGCTGCAGCCAGTCTAGTGGGAAAAGAGTGTGTTTTCTCCAATAGCGTGGAAATGAAAGTAAAGCTCTACTTGCTTTTAGTACATGACTTCCTTGTCATGGTCACATGCCCAGTACAATATCAAGATGGATTGTATAACTGTGGGATGCTAATAGGACGACACATCATTTTTGTTGTGAAACAAAATTACTAGGAAATCACGCTTATGAGAAATTGTATCATCCCAAAATATAGAAAATTGACACTAAATGACTTCACGGAACACCACAAACTTAAAAAAAAAAGTTTTAGTTTCTTTATACCTCAAACTTGTTCAGATTTTCCATCCTTGGAATAAGTGTAGTGCCTGGAGTAGCCAGCTATAATCCTATCAACACAACAGAAACCGTGTATTTCAGTAGCTAATACAGACGAGACGCTGTAAACATGATTAGTTGTGCTCAGTAGGTGGAATTTAAGCACCTCTGTCATATGGATCAATTATTTTTAAGTTATGCAATGTACAAAAGAAAATATATGATGGAAATGGGAACTTTTTGTTCCTGAGAGCCAAGAAGTAATAGATGAGTGTGCATGCCTTGGTTGCTAGTCTAAAATATCTTCTGCATTCTCCTCTTGCCTGGCTTGCCCGTCTTGCTCTTGATCTACCGTGTCCACTCAGCCTGTGTCCCCCCCCCTCACTGCCCTTCTCTCGCTTACCCCTTGCTCTGCCTCTCTATAAAGTCATTCACATATTGTTCTTTTTGTTCACCTTCCCATATTCTCTGTCTCCTCGCCTCTCTCTCCCTTTTTCTGTCATATTTACACGCTCTTCAGTTTCAGTCTGCCCACTCTTTTGATCTCAACTCCAAAAACAGGAACGATCTTCTGAGTCGAGATATATTACACCATGAGCCGGGTCTCATTCCTCACTGCCACCTTCTCCAAGATACCAGATTGTCCAGCGGGGCTTGCTTGATCCCTCTGCTGCCTATCTACCTCTTCTAGTGTCTGGCAATGGGCTCTGGCACATACCCCCAGAGTAAGTCTTTTCTGCCATTTTGAGCATTCGTGCCTTCATCGATTCTGACCATGACTCTTGGCATTCTACAGCAGTTGAGGTCTAAATTGAACGGCAAAGTTCCTGGCCCTGTATGGTGTGCCATTTAAGGAATCTGCTGTACGTTCTGTTTGGTGCACCCAATCTCGGTACTGAGCAGACTTGAAAGGAATATACTCACTTTTCCTACGTCGCTCACACATCATCATAAATTCTGACTTTACCAGATGGATGACCATTCCGGGCTGGCAATTGCAGGAAGTGACACAATTAAGAGGGTTCAATTTTCTTTTCATTATATGTTGTCATTGCACCCTTACTTTTCTTGTATAGTACTTAGAGCAAAATAAGGTTCATTAGGGATCCTGGAAGAAGGCACAGGTTGGAGGAGAGGATGCATGGCTTTAAAGGAACTGACCAGATTTCTAGTCTTTGTGGGCAAAGATTGTTTTAGGGTAGCATCTCTGGCTGGGCTAGATTTCTGAACGGGCTGGCTGATGGCAGAGCTGTCTTCTCTATCCCCCCTCCACTATATGACCAATGGAGCTGAGAACAATAGAAATAAGATGCTTCACGGGAGCTCGTGTGTGCTCCGGTCGCACACCAGAGGGCTCTAGGGCAGTGGTTCTCAACCTGTTTACCGTTGTGGACCGCCCATGCAGCTCTTCATGTGGTATGTGGGTCTGGCCTTGAGGATGTCACATGGGCTGTAGCTGTGTGCTGATTGGGCCACAAGTGGGCCGTGGGTTGAGAACCACTGCTTTGGGGATTCCTGTTGTTGTGCAAAGTCTCCTTGGTCTGTCCCGGCCCCGGCTGTGGCTTAAAGCCACAATATAGTGTTTTCCTACACATCTGAACGGAGAAAAACACTGAAGCTGAGGATCGCAATTAGCGGACAGGTAACATCTGAACACTGGAGATGCTGGACCAGATCCTCAGCTGGTGTAAAACTGCAAAGCTACCCTGGCTTCAAGGCCAATTTACACCAGGGGATCTGGTTTGGAAATGAACCAAAGCTACCAGTTAGGGCTCTTGCTTTTACTAAGTGGTGGGAAGAAATTGTCCCCCAGCCTCCAACAAGAATTTCTTGCTCTCATGGGATGGTGAGGGAGAGGGGAAAAGCAAGCTCTGAAACTTTCCAAGCCACTTCCACACTGCTGAATCAATGCCGAAGGATCTGCCCGCTCCAGTAAGTGTTAACTGCTGCGGTTAAGGGGGCTATTTAAGCTGGCTAGTAAAAGTTATGTCTGCCACAGCGCTTTCAACAAAACATTTTGGCAATTAAATTAATTCAGGCATAGCCTCTCTTTCCATGGGGAAAATGCTGGGAGCATCCAGGCAAAGAGAATGGCATCTAGACACATGAAGTATTACACAAAAGGAGAAAAATAATCATTTTCTAAACCATATGAGTGAGTGTATTTTGCAGTAACTTCATGGGCAAGTTTCCTAAATTGCTGGTAACGGCTGAGAAGAGACTAAGGTGCCGCTGATGCACTCTTTGGAAAAGCAAGCACTTTAGCCATAATTTCCTATTTTAACACCAATGGGGGAGTTACATGAGGTTAGATTCTGCCTATGCAACTATACTGAATGCAACTTCTTTTACGCTCAGTGTGTGCTGCACATCTATTGCCAAGAGCAGAATTTGGCCCTTCTGCCTTCTTAAGATTACTCTTGTAGTTTCAGTTTACTTTCAGTAACAAAGCTTGCTTTTCAGTAGTATTAATAATACTTAAAGTAATGATGTCCCGGGTCAAGATATCTGCAATGACAGAACTCGGGAGCTCTAGATGTAAAAGCATGAGCCTCAGCTACTCAAACTACAAGACGAGGGCCATAAATTTAGAGGCAATAGCAGACTATAAACTTCTCTTATGTGTCACGCAGCAGAGGGGGACGAAGAACAACACTGTGAGTGTGGGTTACATTACTGTTTACATAGCGCTTTATCTCAACATTGTACAAATATTAACTAATTAGTCCTCACAATTCTCCTCTGGGGCAGGTATTATTTCCATTTTACAGCTGGCAAAACAGAGATAAAAGCTATGTCTACATTAGAGAAAGGACCCGCTCTTAGCGTGACCCAGTGGGGCTGCACTATAGTGTAAATTTCACTAGTAACTTGTCCTATGAGCAAGGTTGTTTCAGTTGCCCTGTATTTACATTTATGCTGTACCACACTATTGCAATGTGTACCATTTCATAGTTAATCCCCTGAAGCAATGGTTTCTGGGAAATCTTGAAAGGCCTTTTGGGAGACAGCGACAGCATGAGGGAGAAACCAGATTTTCATGAGTCCTTCGGAACGTGCACTATTTCCAAGCCCCTTTCTCACGAAGTGGTCAAGGATGATTGTCCAGCTGTCACTCCTTGAGTGGCAACGTAGGTTTCTGCTGGAGCTCTGGAAAGGTAGCTGTGAGGTTGCTGCAGTGAGGAGAAGGACAAAGGAATGTGAGGTTGCTGCAGTGAGGAGAAGGACAAAGGAATGTGACGTCAGGAAGAGAACAGCAACATCTGGATGAGGTGCTTGGCTCCTGCAGATGGGCGGACAGCAGGGCTGGACTAATGCACAAGCTACAGGGGCTGAAGCCAAAGGGGGGAACCAGGCGCCAGCCCTAAGGCTCCTGCTTGGTCCAGTCCACCCTGCTCCATGCCGGCAAGGCTTGGGGGAAAGGAGGTGAGACTCTGGGACCAAAGGCTGGGCTCCGTGCTTCTGCCCTGCCCCTGGGCCAGCTGGTCCCACGCAATGCCTGTTTGCTCCACCCTGGGGCAGGGCCAGCTGGCCCATGGTGCAGCCTTTCAGGGCCTGTGTCCCTGGGGGGGCTGCACTGGAGGCCGCACTATGCACCAGCTGGCCCCGCCCCCAGGGACAGACTGGTCAGAGCGGGGCTGGAGTGGAAACACCCGTAGGGCTCCCCCACCAATGGCCCACCTGCAGGCTGCCATTGGGAGGGCACAGTGGAGGGAGTCGGTGGGCAGGGGTGGGGGGAGTTAGCCTGGGGCCCCAAGGTCGGTTAACCTGGCCCTGACTGACGAATATAATGTGGTGTAAATGCTACGGCTGTCATGCCCAAATATTTTATGTCCTGCAATAAAATTCTCCTATTTCTTAGAGATGACATTGCATTTTTCGTGTTACTGACAAAAAAAATCCCTGCTTATCTGCCAGTTTGAATCTGTCCACAGGATGTGACTCAATCAAGCACTGTGCAGTCTGAGCTGGCCACTTTCACTCGAATTGGGTACAGTGGTCTGTCCCATCTAAAAAGGGGGCAGAGGGGCATGCTGAGATTTGGGAACTTTGGGGGAACTGATGCATCCTGTGTTACAGGCATGTGGGCAAACATTTCTCTAGTGTGGAGAGGTTAAATGATTTGCCTGAGTCTGGCTGGTAAATCAGTGGCAGAGCTGGAACCAGAACTCAAGAGTTCAGAGCAATCTATCGGGCGATTCAGACTGTGCTAATCAATATGTCGGCTGGTTCCTTAACCTCTAGACCACATTGTCTCTCTGTGTCATGTAACCATGGCTGGGGATAGGAGTGGCAACAGCACAGTGTCACTATAGAAACCAGGAATACAAGTCCTGGAAGCATCTTTTACAATTGGCAAGGGCCAGCTGGAGATGGGCCTCAGGCAGAGGGCGAGTGACATCTCAGCGGGGATGGGGAAAGGATTTTGTAGAAGAAGAACTTGGATCACCTAGGAAATCTCTAATAAAGAGTGGGGAGTAGGTTGCCCTTGTGACAGCATCAGAAGGGAATTTATTCCCTAGAGATGGATCCTGCCTAAGGAAGGATCACTGAGGTGCCCAGCTCATTCTTGAAATCAAACTAGAGAAGGACATCAGGAGGAACAGAGAGTTTGTGATAGCCTTTTAGGGCTTCTGTGCGTAGCTGTGGATAAGGATCGGTGCATCTACTTAGAAAACATTTCATTACTTATAGCTTGAAGAGCACTTGCAAGAAGTGTTGAGAGGCAGAAATAATAATATATGTAGCTTTTTATCCCTGCCCATCCTGTGACTGTATTCTTCATAATTACAAGGCATTGATTAAACTGGAGGGCTTAGCCTAACAGGGATTGGACCTCAAAAGTGCTTCAATTATAGCCAGTGGAGAAGGAGCTGGGAAACAGCTCTTTGCCTGGAACACCTTAAGCAGTAAAAGAGTGTAAAGAGAAAAAAAATTACTCTCTAGAAAAACCCCTAGACACTTGCCGAGATTTGGTTTTGGCTAGGAGCTGACTAGCTGTACAGACGCAACAGATATTAGTCACTGAAGGGCTGTGAAATGTTGCTCTTCAAAGGTTACTGCCTTGCAGTCCAGAGGTGGTTGTTGGTCAGTGATAAATATATAAAAGATTCTGAGCACCTGCAACTCCCCTGGATATCAATGGGAATTCAGGGTGCCAGGTACCTCTGAGGATTGGGTCATCAAGACCTGATTCTGCCTGGTGCTAAGGGCTTCACGTACCACGCACCCTTATTTCCACTGGGCTATAGTCTGTAGTCAGCCAGTGCAACCCTCTGTGCCGAAGATTCCAGTTACGCCAGTTATTCACACTGGAACACGTGACAAGAGGAGACTTGAACTCGAAATTACCGTGACCCAGGTGTCCGTGACAATAGGTAAGCTCAATATATATATTTTGGGAGGAATTCCATCTGAAGAGTAAAAAACAGCAGCAGTCCCAGTGAAAGATGCAATAAGGCAGGATCCTGCTTCTGAGATAACTGCATGAGCCTGTTATGCCAAGGTAGTGCCTGCCGTACAAATGGCTGGCTTGTTACTGCAGCTCAGAGCAATGAATGAGTCCAAAGGCGTGTGAGCAGGAGAGAGAAAAAGTCACAGCCCCTCTGGGAAGAGCTGCTCCTCTTCTTTAACTTGACTTTTCAGTAGTCCTCCTGAAAAGTCTCATGGGAGCTAGACTCTATCCCGTGCTCGCACGTCAGCTCAGCACCTGCCCGTAGCTGTCTAGAGGCGTTTTGTGTGCCTGCATTTTTGAAAGTATCTCACGGTTTTGTTTCCTGTGAATGTGCATTCAGCCCTGCACACTCGTGAAATGCTCAGCTGAGTTTGGGAGCGTGTACACAGCGGGCTGGAGAGGGGGGTTGGGGGAAGAGGAAAGAAAGAGGGGGTTGTAAGGCGGCTGGAGAACCGACACAATTTTGCTGTGAAACTTTCTGTCAGAGAACAGCATTCTTGGGTTTTTTGGGATTGTGTTTAATGAAGCTCCAAAACTGTAACAGGTTTAAAAGCTAAACACATTTTGTAGGCTCAGCTTCTCGGCAAGGACTCTCTCAGCTGAGGGCCTGGTCCTGAGAGGTACTGAGTGCTCCTGACTTCCTGGGAGTTCTGGACTGGGTTGTAAAATAAACACCACCCCAAGTTGCCCCAATGCAACCAGCAGACATGAAGAAGACCAGAGATTGTCCATACAGTGTAGTGCCTACATTGCAAAAACATTAAATATTTAGGTGGCCATATGCAAATCATTTAAAAGCTGTTTATGGGAAGCATACCATATTTTTTGTGCTGATGATCTGTTTCTAAGCCTTCACCAACTCTTTACTTTTAAACTGTTAAATGACTTAATTAATGGCTAACGGCTGGCTAATTTTGTGTGTCTGATGTGGACATACCTGGAATACTGTCAAATGCAGCTAATGCAGAAGAAAACCAATTTATCAGAGAAAATCCCAGGATTTCAGATATATTTTCAACCCTCTCAGCAAGCGTCAGTTTGATAACTCAAAAAATAAACACCGTTTGTTTAGGAATGTTCTTGTGGATGTTCGGAACCCTTTGGAGCTGAGGGCCCCAGATCTTTTCGTCCTGTCACTGTGAATTTGCTGGTGAAAGTATATGACACCATGCATGGAGCCTGAACAGCTGATCTCATGCTGTAGGCATTCTCCCAGGACTGGATGGGGGAGGGGGACTCTGGGCCTGTATTCCTCCGCCTCTCATTTACACACACACAAATCATGTTATCATAGTGAAAAAATGCAAGAATTCCAGGAAACAGAGGAAGTTTGTGAATTGACCTTAATACATTTTTTTCAGGGGGAGATCAGTCTGAACGTTAGAGGATGATGGACACTAGCTTAACTCACTTACAAATATTTTAATTCTCATTCCAATAATTACCCCCCCCCCCGCTCCCCCCTTTAGCACTAATGTTGTTTGTATTCTATACCACATGGTTACTCTGTCTGAGAAAGGGAGCTTGAAAGCATCTGGTAAAAAGCTCTGTGGGACCCATTTTGACATTAAATGGATTCTTATAGGAGGCCCCAGGGCAGCTAGTTCTTATTTTCATTAAAATTGGGTGGGGGGAGTGGGAAAGACAGGGTGGGTGGACAGGATTAATTAGCATGTTCCTTCACTTGGGGGCCTGGGCTTAAGTCTGCCTTAGAACTCTGGTCTCTATCCTGGGAGGAGCGGAGGTGAGCATTCTTTCCCCAAATCCAGCACAGCATTTAACCACTGCTCATGTGAGCCGTCTCCCTGAAGTCCATGGGACTTTAAAGTTAAGCACGTGCTTATGTGCTTTTGCTGGTCCGGGACTACAGAGCTCAGCACCTTGCAGGATCAAATTGTAGCTTCCGCAGTACAGAGCCTTGATACATACACAAGCCAGGGAAAAATGTAGTTGAATCCTTAATACTTGTTTCCATTCAGACTTTCTCCTGCTCCTCTGTATGGTGAACAACATGGTCATACATAGACATGTACTTGTAAAATGGCAAGTAAAAAAAAACACGCCTCTTGACTGGCTGGTGAGAATTCTAATCAGTGAAAATATTTTCATTTAATTGCAGGGGTCTAACCTCCCTTAGCCTCGTAATCTCACTTACAAACACAGGCGATACCTTGTTCCTGCCAAAGCATGCACCTGAACCTGGCCGGGTATTTCAGTAGAACCGCACAACCCGGCGTATGCTGTGGCGTACGTAACAAATCATAGGCTCAACTAACTTGTATGAAGCAAGTTCTGGCTCCAAGTCCGTGCGTTTAGTTAGCGAGATGGCTGGGCATGAGGCCCGGGTGGACATCACAGAGTTTGAGAGTTCTGCGAACCAATTAGGTTGGGTTCCCAGAACCTTCTCCATCATTGCACTCTTCATGTCTTGAAATTTAAACCCCTGGGCTTGTCAAAGCGCGATTCCATGAAAAACAAAGGAACAATCCTGTATTTCTTGTTAAGGAATTGTATATTAGGGACAAAAACCTCCTCCACCGAAAAACCTAGGCTGACACAAGTAATGACCTTTATACAGTACATACGATGGGGCAGATCCTCACCTGGTGCCAGAACTCCATTGAAGTCATTAGCCTCAGAGCTGCCCCACTGAATTTATTTCTCCATTCAGATTTTTATCTGCTTTCTTCTTCTGTCTCTCTGTATTTGGCTGGGTTTATTTTTTTCCTGCTGCTGTCTGTCCCATTTGTTTTCACACGGCTTTTTTTCAGTCTCTGTCGCTGCCCCCTCACACATCCATCTGTCAGGCTCATCTAAGTGGACCACAGACCTAATAATCTTTGAATTAGGGTTGAACTTTCAGACTGTTCAAATGGATTTGGCATTAAGCAACATACGCTCACCCTTCCCGACGGCTCACGGATTTGAATGTTGCAGTGTTAATAATACCGTGTTAAGTTTATAGCACTTTACAAGTCAAATTCGGCCTCAATTTACCCCACATGGGTGATGCCAATGAGAAAGCCTTACAGAGTATAAATCAAAACAGATGCAAGTTTCCCAATTTTGGTCTGGTATCTCCTTTCCCAAAGATCCAATGGAAAGATGTTAGACACATCTTACAGAATTCTAGTGATTCCAGGCCATTGTTCTGAGTCCAAGGATTTCACCTATAAAACGGGTACTGACAAGTCTGCTCTAGAGGTGCTTACAGAGCAGAATACTGGCAGTATTTCTATCCTGCACATCTCAGCTGCATTGGCAGGTTCAGTATTTCCTGGCTCCTGCATACGTAACAAGTGTGTATGGAAGGTCTGCGGTGTCTCCTTTTCAAGCCGAAGCTGATTATAGGAACATATTTGCCTACCTTCCTTACACAAGCAGGTCAGTTTTCCACAAGATTCAATGTCACAGAACCACACTACTAAGGGGAGAGCCAAAAAAACACCTGGAATCTTTTCTACATAAAAATCCTGTCTTGGATTTTAGGGTAAAGAGGACTCAGATAAGGGAAAGGTTCAGAGAGACCATGTAATACATATTTACTGGCTAGAAGTTGACAAAGGACGCAAGGGGCATCTGACAAGTAGTAGTAGTTTTAGGAAAAACTTTCTCACTAGGAGGGTGGTGAAGCATTGGAATGGGCTACCTAGGAAGGTGGTAGAATCTCCATCCTTGGAGATTTTTAAGGTCCGGTTAGACAAAACCCTGGCTGGGGTGATTTAGCGGGAGTGGTCCTGCTTTTTAGCAGGGGGTTGGACTAGATGACCTCGTGAGGTCCCTTCCATCCCTATTATTCTATGATTCTGTGTTAGTCTCGTTCAGCAAAACAAACAAGGAGTCCTGTGGCACGTTTAAAGACTAACAGATTTATTTAATGCATGTCTGCCTTAGACTTAGAGGTGTCTGGTAATAGAGAGAGTTTTCAGTAAGGAAAGCTGGCGTTCATAACACTTTGGGCTAGTCTTCACTGATGGCGGCAGATTCGCCATCATCAGATCGATCCTCCCAATCAACTGATCGGGTCTATGAAGACCCGCTCAGCTGATCAGAAAGTTGATCTGTGAAGACCCCCCCACACCTGTAATACTGCCAGGGGAGGGTGCATTTCCCTTCGACTCAGCACACTGAGGACAGCGCAGTAAGTAGGGGGTAGGCTGTCAAAGGGAGATACGCAAAGTATTTTAAGTACTTTCTGTATCTCCCTTTGACCGCTGCTGAAATCCTGCCATGGTGTAGTCCTGCCCGTAAACTCCTTGAGTCAAATCACTCTGAATGTGCCTCCACTGAAATCAATAAATCTATGCTCAGTTACTTCAGCTGAGGAGCTGGCTCCTTACGTCTGATAAGAAAAGAGCACTGCCATCCATCCATATTTTGGGAAAGATTTCCTGAACGAGTAACAATTGACACTGTTTTACTGACAAGTGAGAATTCAGAAAAGACTAGGGCCAGAGAAGAGTCACCTGCTTCTAGTGCAATTCGGTGCTTCTTGCTGCTAGTTCATGTTAAAAGGATGAATTTGGTCTTAAAAGAAAAGCATCAGGCAGTCAAGAAAGACGTGATGAAGTAAACATTGTGTGCAATCTTAGCATATTTTACAGAGTAAGACCCTGATTCAGCAAAACCACTTGAAGCACTTGCTTTATTTATGGACCTGAGTAGTCCCACTGAAATCAGTGGCGTTTAAGTGCTTTGCTGAATCAGTGCCTAAATTATTTGGGACAGAGGGACTTTAATGTCTTCCAAGGAATTACACTTATTAAAGGCGACAGCCTGTACATTAGTGTTTAAGTTAAAATCAATTTCTAGATAAGAATATCCTTAAAAGACAGATTGTTGGTTTGTATGAGCATTGTATCAAAACTTTAATTAAACCCTTTTTAAATAAAACCTGTCGTACATTACACTGCTAATTGACTTGACCTGCTACAAAGAGGACTCTGCCCGCCAAGGAGACTAAAGGAGATTATTCTGTCTGGTGCTGCGGCGGTTGTGTGTTAATAAAATTTATTTCTGCAGTCTTGCCCAACTCCCTATTGTGTATTCAAGAAATGTGTGGGCTAGAAGCCAGTCATCACAAAGCAAAAAGTAATAAAACCTCAAAAAATGACTGTGTACCTCACATTCTGCTGGCTTGCTGTGGTACAAAATGCCCAGCCCATTCTGCTCATATGCATGCTGCAGCAGGGTTTAGATTTTACTGTAGCACATTTATTTTATTTTATTTTGCAGCAGGAATTTTAAAAACCTGTGTCTAATTAAACCTGTCGACAGTAACGAGGGGAGTACAGTGAAGGAGTTCAGAGTGATCAGAGATGAACTGTTCTACGAGGGGAGACCATATTTTGCTGCCACAGTGTCGTTGTCCTCAACATCAAGCTTGCTCACCGACCAAAGCAAGAAGATCCTGCCTCAGCTCTCACTTACACCGGTTTTGCACAGGGGAGAGCTAATTCCTGCTCTCACCTGGATGAGTGTAAATCTGGAGTAACTCCATGTAAGTGGGCAGAATTACTCTGGATTGACACTCGTGCAAATGAGAAAAGACTTTGAATTACTGACATCGCCGGAGTTACTCCTCATTTCTATTGGCATAATAGAGAGGAGAATTAGTCCCATGAAGGTTTACCCTCCCTTTGGTGGTGATTGTCTGCCTGGCTACTGAGAAAGGATTTCACAATCTTAAAATCTAACAGAATCATCCCTACTTCCTCACTCTACACTCTCCCATGGAGCATCCAATTCAGCAGTGCATTTCTGGTCTCGATAATGCTTGGTTCTGCCATAAGTGCAGGGGACTGGAGTAGATGACCTCTCCAGGTTCCTTCCAGGCCCCTACAATTCTAACAGCTTAACTGTAAACATATGAGTAATTTCACTGAATTGTATGGAACTACTCATGCTTAAAGTACCTTGCTGAATTCGAGAATAAACCAGTCGCCTTTCCCTCTATCACCCATGCACATCTCAGGAAAACGGTCCATCTTTTATTATCATTAGGGTTGACTTTCGCAGTTTGCTCAAACAAGGACTGATTTTGAAAGCCACTTGGAAGTTGCAGTTGTAGCTACCCCACTTTGGAGTAGGTCTAACTGATGGCAGCATATTCTGCCTCTTCTCCGCACACTGCACTGGCTGCCAATTCAGAAGATGCCAGTCTCTACTGATGGAATCTTGAATGATCTAGATACAAGTTACATCAAAGACTGCCTTGTTTCTCTCCAACCCACCACAACACCTGCACTCGCTGAGAATGTTTAAATTATCTGTGGGCAAAGCTCTTAGAAAGTGGGGCAGGCCATTCTCGGTAACCAGCCAGGAATTAATTTCTGCCCCAAATATAGGTAAACCCAACCCTGGCTGTATTAGAACACAATGCAAGACACATCTGTGTGTCCAACTTTTCCACTAAGAGTGGCCTCTAGAATCCTGGACACTTAGGTTATGGAGTAAGTTTGTTTCATCTTGTGTCCTTTGAAGCTTCGCAGCTACAGACGATCCATCTACTTGGGAAAGTTACAGAGAGAGGTAGCCGTATTAGTCTAGATCAGCAAAACAAACAAGGAGTCCTACGGCACTTTTAAAGACTAACACATTTATTTATCGCATGAGCTTTTGTGGGAGAAAATCCCACTTCGTCTGAAAGCTCATGTGATAAATACATTTTTCAGTCTCGACAAGTGCCACCAGAGTCCTTGTTTGTTTTGGGAAAGTTAGTCTCTCTTACTTTATTCCAATAGCTGGACATCACTTTAATAAATAAACCATCATCGTCTGTGAGCAACACACTCAGGTTAGTCAGTCTGGAGTAAATGTCCCGCATCCCTAGCAGGCCCCCACCACACCCAAGCTATTCTTCATTCGGAGGGAATCTTCAGAGGAGATGGGCAGTTTCTTAGAGCTTCTTCCCCCTCTGCTGCAACAGAATTGCACTCAAAGTAGGTTTTGAGTGCGTGTAAGAGGTGGAGAAGATGGAGTCAATGTTTTGTATTGGGAGAAAAGGGGGTTTTGGCATATCTGGCCCACAGCAGCGAAATAAACAAATACAAAAAACCACAAATGCCCAGCCCAGCCTGGAAGAATGAGCCGACATAGCTGCTGGCAGGATGTGTCTGCTCTTGATTTCACAGTGCCACTCAGTCCTTCGCTGTGTTCCCCTGTCCCATTGCTATTTTGTGACTGATTGTGGGGACGATTGACTTTGCTTGTGCTGCAGGATTCAAAACCAGCAGCAAGAGAGTGGTAGCAGCAGCTGCTCATGGGAAGATAGAGGGAGCTGCCTGGGCTAATTCAAGGAGAGAAGGAGCGGTACCCAGCCAGCCAGCCCCACGGATCTTACCATGAATTAAAAAAACCCGACTTTATTTTTAAAAAAATGAAAGATGTGACTGAGATCACAAACCAGTGATCTGCACCAGCGTCAGCTTTCTGCACCGCACAGAAAGCCCCTTCCTCCCGCACTTCTCACAAGTCGTCCCATTGACTTGAATGAAACCATCCATGCAAGCAACTGCTCCCCAGCAGGAGAAAAGGCTTCATGGCCCAGCCCTTCGTTAGTTAATTGTGGCACTTCCAGAGAGACAGAGAAAGTTACTTTACAATAAAATTCAACAGGGACACTAGCTCCCCGCTGCAAGGCGTCCCCTCCACACCGGCAGCCATTGCATGAGAACTTCCCATAGCATGGGCCACTTCTCCAGAGAGACATCCTGGACGCTCGTTCTCCTGTCGCCAGCTGGGCATTGGAATACTGCGCTCGCCTTTCTCAACCTTTCTAGGAAGCCCATCCTTTCTCTCTGCTCCCTTGCCCAGTCTGGTACAGTCACCTGCTCTCTCTTCCCCAGGGAACCCCTTTCCTTTGGTTCAGCTGCCCCCTCACACACACAAGTGGGACCCACCCACCTTTCTTTTGGCTCTCCCACTCAGCTCACGACAGCTCTTGCTAGGCCCTTTGCGGGCTGCTTTTTGAAGCTAAGTTCCTCACATTCCTGGCTAGTGGCGCTGGCTTGCTTCTCATGGTGGTGGAAGCAGCTGCTTTTCTATCAGCCGCTCTTCTCCAAGCTCACGTGACTCACCAGTGCGCCATAAAAAACACACTGCAAGTATTATGGAGACCATGTTTACAAGGTAACTAGATAGCTTTGGATAAAACGAAGAACCTCCACGTAAGTGGGCCCAATTCATTAACAGTCAATGGGAGCTTTGCCATTCGATGCATTGGTACCAGAATTTGGTGGGGCGTGTGTGTGTGTGAGAATAAAAGTGAATAAAACACAGAGAGAAAATAATTATTTGTTTGCCAGTACAGTGAACTGTAGGGGGGAAGTACAAAGTTGTATTCATCTGGAGGCTCAGCAGATGTTAATGCATGAATGGCCTGATTGATTTCAATGTTATCTGGGTGCTAATGAAGATTTAATATGGCATCTTCGTAGGAGCATGAGATAATCTTGAGTATGGAACTAAAATGATTCAACATGATCTCATTCCTTGCTACAATTTCTTTTCAACACTGATTCTCTTTTGTGCGTTTGGTTGTTTTTGCGACAGTTTTGGAATGAAGCGACTGGTCGTCTCAGTATTTGAATGTCTGTTGTTGAACATACAGTACAGTAGTTTTTTAGAGTTAGGTAATCCAGATTTGAATTTGTGTGTCATTCCTCCTCCTCTTTTTCCAATTATATCTCGAGAAAGCTGTGAATGAGTAGAAATGGGCTGGATAACCAATCGAGACAAAGAATATTGTAGAGATCAATATTTTAATATTAACTATGATTAAATGTTTTAAATCTTGAAGCTTAAAAATGTTGCTACATTTTTCTTGTGAAAAATGAAACATTAAGAGCAGAGGTAAATCAAGATCTGAGTGAATTTTTCTGATTAAGAAATAATAGAAACAAATCCAATTTTCATTTCTGTTTCATGCTTATAGTCTGATTTGTCTTCTTGGAAGACATGCTAGAACAGTGGTTCTCAATCTTTTGCGGGTCGGGACATGCTTGGTGGCATGTGCCACCCTACAGGATGCACCAGCCCACCTCCCTAGGCCAAATCCAACCCCACCCCAGCTCTCTGTGAGACACTTACTGCTCTGTGGCGACACAGTAATGTGTCCCAACACAGTGGTTGAGAATCACTGTGCTTGAGGATTAATGCTTCCTGAGATGTTTAATTTCAGGCTGCAATTTTTCAGAAATCATGGTTTTCTAAAAAGGCGAAAAATAGATAGTTACAATACAGACACTGGGAACTAGGGCCCTCCATCTACTTAGGTTACAACAGCTTGTGTCAAGTTTCCTGCAAATGCAGAAAAGAATCACTATTCATCGTTAGGTGAAGTGCCAGCTGATTATCTGTTAATGAGAAAGTTCCCTGCTCCTCTTATTTAATGAATTCCTAAGGTTTAAAGAAAGTGGAAGCCCAGCAGACCTCACTTTCGACTTTTACGTTTTAAACTGAAATACTTAGTGGATTGCCAGGAATTTATCACTGCCAATTGACTAACATACCAAGCTTAATATTGCCTCTTGTTTCTAAATACTAGAAGTTTGCTTCGGGCATGATCTGAGGCCCACTGAAATCAATGGAAAGACTATAGTTGACTTTAAATCTGGGTTGTGATCCTTCAAGCACTTACTTTACTCAAATCCATTGATGTCACTGGGTTTGTCTCGATCAGGAAAAGTGGCTGAGTTTAAATTTGTTTTAGCTAATATAGGCTAGCTAAGCCTGCCCTAAATTCCACCTGGTTTTTTTTACTCAGGACAATCCCAACAGGGCTAATAATACATGCCAAATGACTCATGTGTGAGACTCTTCTAAGATACCGATTATTATGTGCAGACCTGGTACCATTCAGGATGAGCTGCATATCAAACCATGAACACATGGATTTAGTAGTCTGGCAGTTTCATTACCCTCCCCCCCCCCCCGCCGCCAAAAAAAAAAAAAGATTTTAAAGAAGTTTATGTTGTCTTTAATTATGGGAGAGTCGAACAAGCATCATTTGGAACCAGTTCTGGAGGGTTCTGCCAAGTTCTGATTAAAATATAATTTACTTTCTAAGTGAACATTTTCCTGGCAGTTTCTTACAAATGAAACATTTGGTCCATTTCGAGTAAATGTGAAAAATCTGAAATGTTTACATTTAAAAAAATAGCTACTCTCTATACTCAGATTTGTTGGGGACTGAACTTCACGGAGGCTGAACTTCACGGCTGTCTCAATACTTTCCGGGCAAATTGATACAGTTAGGCGAGGCACTAGGTAATGCCAGAGCATGGGGACCACATGTAATGGCTCACATTGAGATGATGGCAAAATAATGTCTGTGGAGTCACTGGAGACTACATTACAATGTCAAGATGATGGCAAAATGATTTTGATGCAAGTCTTTTGAAATAATGCTAACCTATCAAGATGATTGCAATATGATATCAAGGAAAGACCGGAGCCAAGGCATGGGAAATTTATGGTGAAGTGTTTCAATACAGCGCTATGGAAACATGTTACATTGCCAAAGTGCTGGCATATTGACGTCAGTCCATCAGATATGATACGAAATCGGTGCCCATTCTTTAGCTAATGGATGCTTTTGCCTTTTGTGTGCAAGGACCTGATTTTGGAGTCCAGGCCATTGTTTCCTGCATGTCCAAAACGCAGTGCTGTACGTTGAGATTCCAGTGACAAACCCAGCTATCCCAGTTCTCTTGTGTGGGACACAGCCCAGTGTCAGGTGCCTGGGTTAAGCATTTATCTCATGAAGAGCCAGATTTACTGTGCCCTGTTGCTTAAAGGGTGCCTGATGTGGAGAGGGTCCAGACACTCCTGCGGCCCCTGCTTTCTGAGGAGTGCAAAGACTTGTTCCTCCTTGCGCCTGCTGGAGGGTAAGCCACCCCAAAGGGAGCAGGGAGGAAACGGGTACATAGTTCACAGGGCAGTGTGGGTGCGTCTACACTTATAAATTAAGTTGACTTAAGCTTGCTTAAGTCAACTTAATTTGCTCTGCATCTACACTACACTTTCCTTAAGTCGACTTAAGCAAGCTGCTTAAGTCAACTTAAGGAAAATTAAGTCGACTTTATAAAACCTTGTTTTAAGTCGACTTTTGGCTTAAGTCGACTTTCTAAAGTTGACTTAAGCCAGTGTAGACCTGGAGTAGCCCTAAGTCGACCCTAAGTTGACATAGGGCTTTCCAGAACTTTCCCACTGCCCTCCCTACCAGGGTGGGTGGCACAGGGAGAGCCTGGGATGCCCCCCCACAGGGCAGGGCAGAGCCCTGTCCACCCTGCCCCTATGCCCTGCCAGGGTCCCTGTCCCCCTTTGCCCCATTGTACCAAAGTACAATGGGGCAAAGGCTAAGCCCCCTGGCACAGGGCAAGGGGTGCCCCCCCTGCCACCATGGACCAGTCCAAGGTCCCCCTAGCCCCTACAAGTCGACCTAGGTGTCCAGTGTGGATGCTCTGGGTCGACTTTGTAGGGTCCCCCCAAAGTCGACTTAAAATGTAAGTGTGGACATGCTAAGTCGACTTAATAAAGTCGATTTAAAGTTGACTTTGTTAAGTCGACCTAAATTAAGAAGTGTAGCTAGACATAGCCTGTATGAGAGAGAGCTAATGGGTTACAAAGAGGCACAGACTACACCCTTTGAAGGGGCACAGCAGCAGATACACTGCCCTGGCACACGCAGGAGCCCCCTGGGGACAACGCAGGAAAGGATGCTTTAAAGTCAGAGTTGAGCTCATGACTATTAATGGGAGCTCAGAGTATAAATCCACAGGGGGCTGCTCTCTGGTCTCCCTCTGGAGATCTGGAATAAAACTATCTCAGATCACAAACGGCCACCAGTTTGGTGGTCTTACTTGACTGCCTAGGACTGGGGAAGAGAAGGGACCTTGCAGACTGTCTGCCAGCATTGCACTCAGCTGCAGCCAGTGCCTTTTGTGGACAGTGGGAATTGTTATACACATGATGGCTGCAGCCTGGGCCCTAAGAAGCCGATTAGAGTAATTAGTGCAGAGACGGCAGCATCCCTGGTATCAGAACCAAGAAGAAGCTGCAAGAGGTTTTTCAATAGAAGCTGCCTCGGCTGGTCTAAGTACAGTGGTGAGGTTGGTGATTTTTGGAATGTGGATTTTCAGACTCCTGTGGTTACCGATGCTGCGGGCCAGCTCCGACCACGCAGTAAACGGTGCTGTGCTGCTCTTAGCTCAGCTGGTTTGTACAACCTAGTCACCGTCAGTACAAAGTGTAATTTAGCGGGTGAAAAAAGAAAGCTTTCAGGAGGACACAACAGTCACATTTAGATGAGGAGCACGCTGCACTCTTTGCTGCTCTGGACACACTGTGACCGCAGTGAGGAGCGCTTCCTGTCATCGTCCCGTGGCCAGGAGACCACAGCCCTTTCCCTCAGACAGAGCTGGCCGCTAATCCAGGACATTCGTCACTTCCAAATTACACGACTGCCATTTAGGGTGGCCAGAAATCAAGGGAGAAAAATCAGGAGGGGAATAGAGGGTAATGGCACCTGTATAAAGAAAAGCCATGAATGTTGGGTCTGTCCTTATAAAATCAGGACATCTGCTCACCCTTCTGCAACTCACTCACTCTGGGCTAACCATCACCTCATAGAGAAGCTATCACTTTTGCAGCACATTTACTGATCTGCAAAGGCCAATGGAAACACGTCACAGCACACGTCACTGCTCTATGATCTCAGCTAGTTCCTGAATAATTTTTTGATCAGATTTAAAATCCTAATCCCAAATGACAGGCCCCTTAATGGGCCAGGATTGAATTAGCTCAGAGACTTCCTACCTGTGGATGTCAAACCAGCCATGATAACTGCGCTCCACAGAGATGCTTCAGTTAAACAAAACTAATCCTGTTCACACTCCCAGATAAGTGGACAGAGCAGTCTGTGTTGCAGAAGACCATCCCATAGGAGACCAAATTGAACTGAAGCCTCTGCCCTTATTCAGATTTATATATCAAACCTCCCTCTTCCATAAAGTATTGCACCTCTTAGGCATCCTCTCCCATAGAGTTACAGGAGAAGAGATAGAAAAGGGGAAGGGAAAAAACAAACCCTCCCATGAACACAGAGAGAGTGGAGTCCACTGTGTGCTCAGTTCTGCTAACTTGAATTGCTGTGCGATGCTTAGATACCACCGCGGACTTACCAGTACCTAAGACAGAGGGCCAGATCCTCATTTCTGCTCACGTGCGGCAAAGGGGCAGGAGTTTAGCAGTAAGGCTATGTCTACACTTGGAAATTTAAGTCGACTTAGTGAGTCTACACTTAAATTTTAAGTCGACTTTGGGAGGAATGCCACACTGGATGCCTAGGTCGATTTCTAGGGGCTAGGGGGACCTAGGGCAGGTCCACGGGGACCTAGGCAGGACTCTAGGGAGTCGACTTAAGCCTTAAGTCGAACTAAATCTAGGTTTAATAAAGTCGACTTAATTTTCTTTAAGTCGACTTAAGCAAGTTGCTTAAGTCGATTTAAGGAAACTGTAGTGTAGATGTGGGGTAAATTAAGTCGACTTAATTTACAAGTGTAGACGCAGCCTAAGTGCCCAGCAGAAAATTCTTCTGGTGTAAAGCATAAGCTGGTGGAGCTGTTTTGGTTCCAGCTGCTTTCCCATTTTGATGTAGAGATAGGTTGGGGAAGGAAGGTGTTTTGAGGTGGAGCTGATCAGGATGCTGCTACACAAATTCTTTATCCCAGTAGCATAACTTAAAGCAGAGACCTGTAAGTAGCTCCTGACATGGTCTCCATTCAATTGCACTGAGTAGAGCTCCAATACAGAGGAGGATCCGACCAGAATATAGAATTTACTGTTCTGTCTGCAATGAAGGTGAAATTCTTCCCTCTGTTACACAGGTGGGAATACCAGAAACAAATACCTTCACTGAATACAACAGCGTTACTCCAGCTTTTACAACAACTGAACTGAAAGCAGAATCTGCCTTTCCATATTCAATGGTCAAAATGGGGGTGTCACTTCATACAAGTCACCCACAAACCTACAAGCAGAAAGTAGTTACAGCAGCATCAACACATTTCTTAGCATGAAACTAGCTGACACAGCCCAGCCATTTCTTTTGGTTTGCTGCTTTCTCTAGTATAAACCAATGGTTTTTCAACAGCTGCCATTTCCAGATTTTACTCATCCATTTGAATTGTATTGGCCTTTCCAACAATTATGCAACCTTTTGACAAAAACCCATTATAAAGTTGCAATTTATTCTGCAGCAGGCATCGTTAGTAATATTTACACCCATCCATAAAGAGCTAGTGCTCTTTGCTTTTCTGAAGGCTACTCTACTGCATCACAACTTCACACTGTACTCTCTTCAGCCTCTGGCCAAGGAAAATAAGGACAAAACTCACTCCTTGAACATCATTCTATTTTAACTGCAGACTTCAATATTGCCAGTGTGAAGGTCAGAAAAATGTGTCAACAGAAAAGGGAGTAGATTTTAACTTTTAATGCCATCATTATGAAAGAATCTTGTTATGGATCATGTTCCTACACTAGATGTTGATCGGTTTAAGTCAGAGTTTATTACAACTGCTCCTTAGAGGTATGAAATGTATGCACCCGTACCATTGTTTATCAAACACTCCTTGCTCTTTCTAGGGACTCCATCATTCATTCACAAATGTATCTGTGTCTTGGCCTAGGGGCACGACGGAAGCAGCCTTCTGTCCTGTTATGCTACAGGATGATAGAGGACTTCTCTCCCTCTCTCTATCCCCCTCGTCTGATCTACCCACTCTCTAAACCATCCTCATCCCACCAGTCTCTCCTCATGTCTCTCCATGGGCTTTTAAAGCACGAGGGGGTTCTGCTTAAAAATGAAATGCACACTACAGGTTTTATAGTTCCTGTTAGTAGTTCAGCCTTCGGCCATCAGAATAGCCTCTCCTTTGGGTGCTCTGCAGTTAGTTATTCCAACAATCAATTGTCAAAGGGCCTGAGAAATTGATTCTCTCTGTCCCAATGTGACATTTGACCAGATTATATATGGGTAGTTGAATTCACCTATTGCTACTGGATTTTCATTTCGTTTTGTTTCCTCTTTGATCTCCCACAATATTGTGCACTCAGTTAGATTTTCCTTGTTAGTACAATAGTATTCTTATGACTTTTGTATCGGTATAGAGTCTACTGCACAATTCTGTCCATGTTATCTTATTAGGACACACAGCCTCTTTTCACTCTAGCGCTACTCTTCAGCTCAGTGAAAGCGTATGCTCTCGCATTACAATAGTGCACCAATTCTGGTCATTCCACCACACTTCACAACTATGCGCAAACAATGGTAACCCTGCCTATAACAAAGATATAATTCATGTGCCAGCATCTTAAAGACAAGGTATTTGGATGTAACTAGTAAAGGAGATGATACAATTTTAAGTGGGGGGATGACAATGTTCAGCTTCTGAGTATGTGCAGGGTGAAATCTTGGCCCCACTGAAATCAATAGCAAAACTCTCATCGACTTCAAAGGGGCGAGGCTTTCTCCAGAAGTTTCCAGATGCCTTAGTAAACTCAAGTCAATGCTGTTCATGAAAGATGTTTTGCCTTCTCTCCTGACAGACCTGCCTTCTGAGCACTCATTTAATATTACATGGCATCAGAAGGGCTGCAGAGCAAATGAAGCAATTATTTCCTCAGGTCCACTGGATTGATGAGGGAACGCTAAAGGAAGATGGTGCCAGGTTACAATATGCTGAAATACACCCCAGTGCCATGGGGGCGGCACAGAAATGGTTGGAAAGGCAGGCTTTGACATTCTTCCCTGAGGCGGGCTCAGCGGCATAGGAAGTATATAATGTAAATACAAGGGAGCAAAGAAAAAGGATTTGATACAGCAGTAGCTACTAAGTAAAAGCCTTAGGCCATGTCTACACATGGATAAAAACCCACAACTGGCCTGGATCAGCTGGCTTGGGCTCATGAAAAAGAAAAATCACAGTGTAGATTGTGGTAAACTGAGCACTCTCAGTCCCTGCGCTTCATGTAGTGGGAGCCAGCCGAGGCACAGTACTCCCGCCTCCACCCCAGGGCTATGGATCCTCAGTCCCTCCTACCCTGGGGCTGGCTCTCTGCCCCACAGGCCACTAGGCCTGAGGCCCTAAGGTTCATCTGGGCAAACTTGCCCTCACTGCCTGTATCTCCTAGGTGCACCAGTCAGTAACAGCTACTGGTCAGCTCTCCTCCACTCTTCTTTGCTCTGTTCTCCTCCACACACCACATTCTGCTCCTACCTCCACCTCCAAACAATACGCCCAAACTCCCTCCCTGCCTGGCTGCTATAGGGGCGTTTCTATCTTCTACCCTTAATTGTAGTCAGGTGCCTTAATTGGCTCAAAGCAGCCCCCACCCCAGCTACCCTGGGAACAGGGCCTTGCTGAGCCTGGGGCTAATATACCTGCCTTCCACCACCCTACTGAAGCCATCAGGCCTGGCTCTGTCACAAGATGTTTCAGCTGGAGTCTGAGCTTTAGGATCCTGCAAAGGCGGAAGGTCCCTGAGCGTCTACACAGTGATTTTTAGCCCCACAAGCCTGAGTCAGCTCACTAGGCCACCCATGTTTTTTTTTTATCCTGGGTAGATCTACCCTGAGGGATTAGCTGGAGCAGCTAGTTGTATCTGAACAGAAAACCTAAAGTAGAGTAAGCTAAAATGCGGTGCTAAGGCCAGATTCTCAGCCCTGATCTCCCTCTGTGCCAATGCAGAAGAGATGGTGTAAGCAAGCAGCCACAGATTCCATCCAACCCTGCCTTTGGGAGAACTGGTGCACCAAGCTCTGTGCCCCCACGTCAGACTCCCCTGCTGTAGGGGGATGGTCAAAGCATGCTCTGCTTCAGTATTCCCTGACAGCATACTGGCCCTTCTTCAAAGTCAGCAGAATTTCAAAACGACACAAGCGGCGATGCCCTGGTTTGCGTAGACCAGGGGTCGGCAATCCAAGATAAGAAGAGCCATTTTTAAAATTCCTTCAAGAACCGTGTCTTTTGAGAGCCGCAATGGTGTAGCCTCCTGGTGGGGGGAACTAGGTCAAGATGCCTGCCACAGGATCCTCTGGTGGGGGGAGCCTGGAAAGAGGAGCAGGTCCCCTGCACGGTGCGCGGGAGCTCTGGAGCCAGGAACGGGCCACCTGCAGGGTCCTCCAGTGGCAGGAGGGAACCTGGAGCCTGGGGCAGCAAAGGGGGAGCCAAAGAGCTGCATGTGGTCCGCAGCCCTAGCGCCAGAGCAGTCAGAATCGAAATGGAGAGCATACTCTCTGGTTGCAGAGGCATGGAAGAAAGGAACGCTCACTTAAGTCCTGATTAGCAAGGCACATAAGCATGGGCATATAACTTAAGTACGCAAATAGTCTCTTTGTCTTCAAGTACCCTGCTGAATCGGGGCTTCAGACACTTAGCAATCCAGTGATTGAAAATGTAAGCAATGGGCAAAAGATCTGAGAGTTGTGGCCGGGGATGAATACTCAGATAACATGCATGACGGCTCATTCAGATACATGTGATTGCTTCTGTGGAACAAATTACAGCATTTACAGGAGTGTAGTTCTGCTTCTACATTCTTATTATCTTTTTAAGATCGTATTGTCAGCTTGGGCAATGTTAGATTTCACGATTTCCCAGTACAAATACTTAAGCTTGGAAAACCTGCAAAGGGAAAAATGAAAAGCACATTCCATGATGGATTGACTATTCTGGTCTATATTCAAGAAAGCACACAGCCAGAAATGAAGTGAGAGAGCTTGCATTTATAAGTAAGGCACTTAAAAAAAATATGGCACATAGTTTTCTACCATGTAGCACAAACCATGATGTTATACAATTGCTACATTTCAAAGGGTTAGGCGTATGAAACTGAAAACTTGGTAAGAAAATAGGAAGTGGTGTGCTCAGCTTTTAAGAGAAATAAAACTTCACTCTCCAGTTCTGCTCCACCTCTGTCATTTGTAATTACGTGACTAGCTGCAAACATATTGAGTTATTAGTCAGAAACTAAGATAAAAGCAAGCACATGCTTTGGTTTAAGAGACTGTCCCATTTGCAAGCCTTCCTGTGAACATACTCAGGTTCAAGAATTTTAGACCATTCAGGAAAACAGGCCAATGAATGAAAACTACGCCTGTGTGAAGAAGGAAGACATTGCTAGACTGATTACATCACCCGAGGATCTGTCCCACTGAGCCACAAAACGTCTTGCGTTTTGGTCATGTTTTTATAAGGCTAACCTCATAAGTGAAAGCAAAACTCCCCCCCCCCCCCAAATGGTAGCAAGGTGAAAACATCATGGATTCAGATATGTGGGAAATAATGTTACAGGGTGAGACTGTGACTTGTGCAGTCTCCTGTGTTTAAGGTGACACTTTATTCTCCTGGGAGGGCTACTTGCCTCACAGGTTCCGGTGTGGGGAGGACAGCAACCTCCATGTTTCTGCTACTCTCAGCTCTATGAAGGTAGTGTTAGATAAACAGCCAGTGTAAATTACTGACCCCCAAACCGAGTCACTTGTGACTCAGAGAATCCCCGGGATGGTCCATAGAAAGTGGAACCAAGCACTGCCCCTTTCTCAGGGCTCGCAGCGATTTCACCGGCTGCGGAAAGACACACAGGACAGTGTGTAGAACACTTTATTTAACTGACCTTGTTCAAGATGACGGATTATTCGTGGGCTCTAATACCTGTAGTTTCAGACTCACTGAGAATAACTGTATTAATAATGTGATAAACATCTCTACTTGTTTCACACTCAGACTATTAAAACAATAGCAAAAAACCTCTACTTTTTCAGCAGCACTGCATCGATTACTGCAGATTGGTTGATAGCTGACATTTCATAGCATGTGCTGAGCACGTCGAACTCATTCCATGTAAACCACAGCGTGTCTAATCCCCTCATCAGAAATATAAACTGAAAATGCACTGAAAAAAACTGTCACGCTTCCTTCCTTTTATAAGAATTGAGATATTTGGTGGTGTTAAAGCCTTACTTGGTGGAGGCAAGTTATTAGGGGAAGAGCTCGGCTTTTATTTTTCTAAAAAGCTAATGTTTTTTGCCCTTATGGTTGCTAAGAACAGCCTAACACACTGTGAAGCAAGTGCACCCTAAAGCTCAGAAATAAAGAGACCAATCGAAAGAACCCAGCACATAATAGTTCTTGAAATCTCATGATTTTAAAGCCACTCATGATTATCTGAAAGCCTGGGGCAGGGGCTCTGGAACAATTTTTATAGTGGGGGGAGGGGTGGGTGGTTTGAAAGCCATTGATCCAAACTGTCAGCCCCTTATAGGATGGAAACTACTTCAAGTCAGGGGGTGCAGCAGCACCCCCCACCCCCAGTTCTGGCACTTATGGCTTGGGATTGCCAATATTAAGTGTGTGTTTTAAAAAGTCTGAGTCAAAGTCAGCGCTCTTCCTTGCAGGCTTGATCTGCAAACAAGCACCCATGCAAATTTCACACCTAGGGCGAGATCCTGCAGCAGGATCTGCCTGGGTGCCTCCCTGTGTGGAGTCCTAACAACTTTAGGGGGCAACCACATGCCAGGGAGATCCCATTGCAGGATCTAGGCACTGATCTGTGAGCACAACATGACGTATTTCCACGCTCAACAGTCCACAGACTAGTTCAGTTTTCCCAGCGCCAAGTCACTTCTCGGCTGCTGCCTCATCGACCCCTTTCTGCCATGGCAAGCCCCTGCTAACTTCCTCTCTCAGTGCAATCCAGCTGCTTTTCTTCCTCCCCTTCCAGTTCTGCTGATGTTTGGTGCAGGGTTCTGGTACACCCCCTCAGAAATCTTGCGTAAGAGTCCGCTACTAGAGGTTCACACAGAATCCCTTCCACGAACAGGTTTCATGCCAACGAACCAAACTCCTCTGAACGATTGGCTGCCTTTGCAGAAGTCCTTCTACAATCCATTCCTTGCTCAGTGAGCCCTTTACCTCACTTCCAACCCACAGCAAACAGTTGAGGTGGGGAGAGGAAAGGGGTTGGTGGCTCCTGGCTCTGAGAAGCCCATCCTGGACAGATTACTGCCAATGTAGTCGATTGCTTGTTCTCTGCTCCGTTTGCATGGTAGATGGTCGTGAGCTTGACTCACTGAGCTGAGTTCTGTTAATATGCTTCAAATGCTTTCGTAATTATTTCATTGTATGACTGAGAGGTTTTCCTCTGACTCAGAGCTCGAACTGCTTCTATGCACTGGCAGCTCATTGAAATGCAAGTTCTTATATAATCTGAAAAATGAAGAGTTTGAAAACCTTTTGATTTTCTTCCCCTGTCTATCTTTGTATTACTCTTTCTTTTCCGAATTTATCGTTAGTCCAGATGGGCCTGGACCCTAAAGTCCTGGAGTCACAGGAAATTTTGCTGAAATCAGAGCTTCAAGATTTGGCCTATCACTTGTAATAATACAGCTGAATAGAGGGAAGGTAACACATGATGTCATACGAGGCTATTCAATTACATCCATAGGTTGGGGGCGCTGGGGAGGCAGCTCCAGTCAAGCCAACGGCACCATGCGTACAGGAGGCAAATTCCACACCAGCCTGAAGCCTGCCCTTTGAGGGGGGCAGCTCTTTGCCCCCCAAACTATGCCCATGATTAAATCCCCAATTGTTCTTTAAGAGTGAGAAATATTGCCTATCAGATCCCCCAAATACAATGAGTTAGCTGCATTAACCCACCGTTTTCAGCCACTCGATGGAACAACTCCAACATAGTTCAGTCTTTTTTCCCAGCGTAAACCTATTCCAGACATTAATTTTAGTTGCTGGCAGTCAAGGACACAAGCTTTTCAGAATTTCTGAACCATCCAGGAAGATGACATCAAATGATGCTCTAGCCATTTCATTCAGATTTCCCAGAATCGTTCACTTCAGTATCAAGCTGGTTTGTTAAGTGAAGCAATTTGAGTGGAACAGAGCAGGTGCTGTTACAAACACAGATTGCTCCAGACAGTCGCTTTATAGAAGCGTATCAGAGGAAGTCTTACTCCAGGATCTAATAGAGAGGGCAGCGTATGCTCAATGCTCCTCATTACCTGATTGTGAAGTCTTTAGTCAGAGAAAACTCCCATAGAAATCAATGGGAATTTTCCCCAGTAAGGAACAGGGCTGGATTAAAACTCCTGGGGCTCCGAGGCTGTCCACATTTGTGCTCCCCCCACTGCAGGGACCCCCCCAGCCTGGGGGTGGGGCAGCACTCGGGCTTGCGAGGGTGGGGTCCAGTAGAGCTGGCACTGAGGGGGCCTGGCTGGCAATGAGGAGGGCATGGGGCCCACAGACTGGCTAGCCACAGGCGCAGGGTGGGCAGGTGCTCAGCGCTGGGGCCTAGCCAGCACTGCGGGGGAGGGGGAAGGAGGGCTGGCCAGCACTGGTGGGGAACCTGGGACCCACAGACCAGCCACCAATGGGGGTGGGGTGGCCCGGGACCCACAAGCCAATCAGCTGTGGGATCAGGGTGATGTTGCTGACCCATCCCATATGTGATGCAGCATGGGCCGGTGATGGAAGGGCTCACCAGTGCCTGATTTATTTTCGCAGGGATTGAGGCAGCAGGGCCCCCTTGAGCCCAGGGCGGCACCCCTAAAGCCCAGTTGTTAATCTGCCCCTGGCCAGGAGTGCAGGGTTGGGACCCGTGATAGATACCACAAAAGTGTACCACTGTTTAAAGATCAAACCCTGGCGAGAGAATGAGATGGGAAGGAAATGACCCTGCAGCTGTTGACCAGGTTCTGTTCATTTTTGAGACAGAGCAGTAAGAACGGAAGGAGATTCAGAATTAGGTGCACTGGCGTGGAGGGGAAGGCATAGGCTGGAGCCACCCATGATGGGCTCCATGGACTTGGGTTTGTTTGATATTTCAGAGAAGAATGTAATGATTTTTAACGGAAAAGAATTGCGATAGTAAGGTTGAAAGCAAACACCTGCATACCCGAGTGGCTTTGCACATGTGAACAGAACCAAGGAAGTCAGTGAGACTACTTATGGGCATGTCTGGAGGTATCTGCAGAATCAGAGACATTCTAACTTGTATATCTAGGCTTCGCGCCTGCAATTAATTCCACACAGACCTCTGTGCCTGGCTAGAGCCCTCTTAAACTAACGGGGATCTTCATGGGGACAGGAATTTGTCTTCATCCAGAAAGTTGCAGGATGGAGGGTGGGGGCGGGGGGTTTGGTTTGTAAGCTGCTTGGGGCAGGGAATGCCTTTTATTCTGTGTTTGCACAGCACGGAGCTGTACATGGCTCTGACCCTGATCAGCACCGGCAATAAATTACAGCAATCTCCTGGCTAACTAATATATGATTTAAATCGTTACACACACTCCTAAAAAGGGTTGTCACCAATCACTGGCCCTAACCAAGAACTCCTCATTCAGGCAGAGCTACTGTTCAAATCAAGGAGAGACTTGCCTGAGTAAAGAATTCAGGATCACGGTTTATTTTAGGAAAGACACCAGCCCAAAGTGCCTTCCCACTTTCTACCTTAATTTCTATTTAAATAAATAAAAAATCAAGACTAAACAGGTAACTGCACTGAAACCTGCTTCAATATTTTTCCCTGTTAACTAACCTCTTTTCAAGCTTCCACATTTACTAGAGTATCTGTAACAACCTTCTTCCCATCAGTAGAGCTGTGTGTGTGGGGTTATTTTTCATGCTATCCCAGAGGACTCTAACCCATGGGAGAAAAGGAAGGAAGATACCTAGAAAGCAAGCAAGCCAGATGTGCACTAGAGAAGCTCCATTCGCATTACACTTGAGTATTTCAGTTTACTGTATGTGAAATTTTAAAAGTATGTATGTTAAATAATTAATCTGATCCATGCCTCCTAAGTAAGTCAGATAGCATACTCACAATTCGCACACGCTCCCTTTTAATGCAGAATTTTCATGCTTAATAGCAAGGTGAAAAGATGCATCATTCAGATACAGCCATCTATTGTTTGTTTGCAAAGGCAACATTGTTTGATCTTCAAAAGTTTATTTAGCTTGTTAGCCTCCCTCGTAGAGATGACTGCTAGTTGTCACATCATTGAGACAGATATCAGCCGTCAATATCTGACCACACTGAGGAGTTCCTCCCCTCTCAGATGCAACTTGCGCCCATGTCTTTGCCCAGCTCTCAGACTCTCTCTTGGAGATAGATGGAAGAAGAGCATGCCGCTGGGGACTTCTTTATTTTCAACCCTGACTCCCTGATGGTCGCTCAGCTGTGGAAGACCTCAGGAAGATGACGACTGAGCTGGAGTCAAGCTCTTTCTAAGGACAAGCTTTTGCTTAGACAAGTCACTTCATTGCTTTGTGCCTCAGTTTCTCCACTTATGGGCTTAATAATACTGCCCTTCCTCACAGGCTTAATGTGTTAGAGTCTGTGAGGTGCTTGGAGATCATCGTGTGGAAGGCACTATTGAAATGCCTATCAACACTGATGTCAGTTTAACTCTTCGGGGCACCTCTTTGATTGTTAATTTTTTTCCCTGCTGATATGAGAATGCCCCTTGCACATGGCAATAATGATCCCCCTGAAAAGGTCATCTGTATAAAGATCTGAACCTTCACCGCTTGAGCTAGAGGCCCATGTCTATTAGTGCAGAAGCAGTAGCGGACTCATAAACCTCTCTTCATTTGTCATGTGGGATATAGAGCCATGCAGTATTAATTTGTGCATGTGTAATAGGTGCGCACAGAGCTGTAAGCACTGCCTATCTGTATCTCTATAGTTACTGTAAATGTGCACAGAGAATTTATACTCTGCTTCACTGATGAATGGTAGTGGAACAGCCATCTTTTTAAACTCTGGGTGTCACAAATATGCTGAGGTTTGATTGAGAGCTGCCATAATGGATGGGTATGTCAAAAGAACTGCTTTGCTAAGTCACTAACATAGGCTATGTCTACACTTGCTAAAATTAGTTCGAATTAATTAGTTTGAACTAACTAATTTGAACTAATTTTAGTTAGTTCGAATGAGCTTAGTTTGAACTAACATGGCCACACTGGAACGTTAGTTCGAACTAAGCAAGCACTTGCTCAGTTCGAATTAGCGATCCCCATTCATTTCAATGGCCAGTTAATTCGAACTAAGAAATTAGTTTGAATTAACACGGTCACATTGGCTAATTCGAACTAGTTAGTTCAAATTAACCCCTTAGTTCGAATACCCTATTTGAATTTATTAGTTCGAATTAAGGAAGCCTTTAATTCGAACTAACTAAAGCCTAGTGTAGCCATGGCTTTAGTTAGTTCGAATTAAGCCTCCTTAATTCGAACTAACTTGCCAGTGTAGACATAGCCATAATGAGCTAGATTCCAGGCACTCCTTGCATGTTTCACTGTGTATCCCTCCATAATCTTACCACATCACTGTATTTTAGTTGTGCTCTTAGCATTTAAGATATAGCAAAACACGTAGGAAGAGCACTTTAAACAGGCAAAAGTAAGGACGTCTCTGTGTATTAAATGTGATGCAAAGGTATGATAAATTTGAGCATGTGAATGTTGCAGTGGTGGTTCCAGGTTCGTTAGGTACCCTTGGGGAGTAGAGGGAAAAGGCTGTGAGTCTAATGGTAAAAGATGCCACTTTGACGGAGGAGTGAATCTTTGTTTGATTCTTAATCTATAGGGGAGAGTTCCAAAGGGGTAGCCACGGTAGCTTAGTTCAGCGAAACAAACAAGTTGTTCGTCTTTAAAAGGGCCACCAGATTCCTTGTTTGTTTTTCTGCAGAGGGAGGAATGATAAGAATTTATACTTCAGGTTTAAAAGGAGTCCTGTTTCTCAGAACCATTCTGGAAGGGAGGGTGACCATATATATGTATTTTTCGCTCTCTTCCTCTCGTTCCTTTTCCCACCGCTGGCTGTCACCGTGCTGTTCTGCTGCCTGCTGTTATCACAGCGCAATGGTGTTGTTAGGCAATTTGGTTTCGCTTTATTTCTTGAACTGAAAATTTGTCATATCTGTGTTGGTTATCTGCCCCAGAGTCATGACGACTATATCTTTAAGAACTATTTGGTCTTTCCATTATTAGCAGTGTGCTGACTTCCCATCTGGCTTGCTAAGTTTATACAATACAGAGCCCCGTCAGCTGTGACCTACTCCCAAGCAATTGTGGATTAATTGCAAACTCCACCTTAGGACCCTGTAGTGGAAGGGGATTGAACAGCACATCAGAGAGTAAGGTTTAGTGAATAAACATTCGCTGGAATTTACTGTTCTTTGGCTCAGGCCATGTTTTCCTTTTAGAATAAGTTCCATGGGAAGTCTACCAGACCCACAGCGGCATTTCTCAGATAGACTTTGTTCCAATTTTGCTGCTGATAGTAATTTATGATCAAAAAGACATTGAAACAACTTCTGTAATATGAACTGGCGGCCTAGCCCTCTGCCACCCTTCTGTGCATTTTTAAACTCATCAGCGTCCTTCTCATTACACACAAGCTTCCATGGTTGTACTCATTAGTTCAGCTGGAGTCTCCGTAGCTCGTTATTCAGGTCAATGGTGATCTCTCCCATTCCTCCTATGACACATCTGTGTTTTCCTTTTGCTTTTCTCTGAGAGTGGTTGGTCTGAAATCTCTGTCCATTAATTCTCCCTTCCCTGCTTCTGGCTCATTCCTTGGTTGTACCTTGCACCATGTGTCTTTCTAAAGCATAATCTTTTTTATCATCGTTGATCATATTGTCCTTACTTTGCATTGTGCATGTTAAACACTTTGAACCATCTGGCAGCCCAAGTCCCAGATTTTTCAGACCGCGCATTTGTGCTAATCAGCCTCACTGTTTGATAAAATCCTCAGATTTAAACAGCTTCCTTTCCCCCTGGTCACTGATGTACAGTGTGATCCCACCACCGCTCCCTGCAGCCGTCTACTCATCACCTGCTTCCTCTGGTACCTGCTTTATCTCCATTTACATTACCCAAAATCCTCAGCTACTTGCTATACCAATTTTTAAAATCCAGTTTAGAATGTCAACTCACTTACTAACCTTAAATAGTAATTGTTTATATGATACTGTATCAAAAGACTCCTCAACGCCCCAGCAGATTACATCTCTCTCTTATTGCCAACACCACAAAGACATTAATCACATTTATTAAGCGTGGCCTCTTTATAATGATTGCTTATTGTTTTTGAGCTCTCTGTATCTGGACGTGTATTCTCTGCTCCTTTTTGTTCCTTATCAATTATTCTAAATATTTTTCCTGTAAGGAAGGCAGACTCTGAGGGCCACAATTTACTGGTTCAGCCTTTGAAATACTGATGTTGTATTATTTCCTTCCAAGACTGTAGGAACGTTTCTTTGTTTAGTGTTTAGCATGGATCAGATCTGCTGGTTCCTCATCGGCACTGTCGAAAGAGGCTCCAGTTTTTCTACAGATATTTTCAGAGCTGTGCATGGGTTTGACCACACTCCCACTAAAGTCAAAGCTACAAGTATATGTACATTGAGGCTTACATACTGCTAGTCAGCAAACCCCTGTGCTCCACAGATACTAAATTACTCCCAAATCTTGTTCTAGAAATTCTCAGCTAGAACAGCAATCTTATATGACTTATTCATACTCTGCAAGTACAGTAAACACAAGATGGAATTTGCAAAGTATTTTTTTGGAGGTGAAGGGGGGGGGCAGGTTAGTCATGTGATTAAGCCACTGGTCTGGGATATGGCTTCAAATCCTGGCTCTACTACAGACTTAATTGGTGACTCTGGACAAATTGCATATCTTTCTGTGACTCAGTTTCCCATCTGTGAAATGTGGATAATAATATTTCCGTACTGCACTGGGGCATTGTGAAGATAAATGCATACATTCATTGGAGGCCATATTAGCTAGCAAGCAGGTAGATTGGTGAACAAACCTTTTCCTCAGATGGGTTTAATTAGCAAGATATGCCCCCCCCTTTAGGAGTACTTGGAAATGTTAGTTGCATATGTCTTATTGGTGGGCCACTCTGATGCACAGAGTAACTTTTGTTTGAAATATTCCTGTGTTATATTTTTCAGTGGGGGCTTTTATAGACATCCTACTTGAAGGGTTGCTCCAAAGAGGAGGGAGCTAGGCTGTTCTCGAGGGTAACAGAGGACAGAACAAGGAGCAATGGTTTCAAATTACAGCTGGGGAGGTCAAGGTTGGATATTAGGAAAAACTTTCTCACTAGGAGGGTGGTGAAGCATTGGAATGGGCTATCTAGGGAGGTGGTAGAATCTTCATCTTTGGAGATTTTTAAGGCTCGGTTAGACAAAACCCTGGCTGGGGTGATTTAGGGGGAGTGGTCCTGCTTTTTAGCAGGGGGTTGGACTAGATGACCTCGTGAGGTCCCTTCCATCCCTATTATTCTATGATTCTATGATACTTTCAGGTTTGTTATCCTGCTCGTACAGCATAAATCTAGCTCTGGTATTCACTGTTCAGATATTCTGTGTTTAAATACTAGAGACAGTCAGCATTTCAAAACATGTAAAACCAACTGGAAATATATATAGAAAATTGATGCTGCGGGGTTTCCAGAGTGGTTCCTAGTATGGACCATCTCATGGATACCTTTCCTCCCTAGCGATTACGGAGATTACGTCCCCTCTCACTTATAATCACATGGTATCCCTCTGGCACGTGCCTGGAACAATAACATACAGAAAACATTTGACATATTTTTGTATTTCTTTTAGTGCAGTCGAGCAGGTGGATGGAAGGAGGAGGAGCCAACCTGATGTGACTAGTCAGCTCTCCACAGATCACCAAGTGCTCTTTAGACCAGTGGTTTTCAATTTGTGGTCATTGGACCTCTGGGGGGTCTAGAGATGTCTGAGAAGTTCATGAAAGGTTATCATTCTCATATAACTGGTTTTCACCCCCCACTGGGGGTCCACAGACTACATCTAAGATTTCCAAAGGGGTCCACATCTCCATTCAAAAATTTTTTTAGGGATCCGCAGATGAAAAACGCTTGAAGACCATTGCTCTAGACTATCCGTAGTTCACAAACCACAGCTTGGGCATGTCTGTCTTAAAAGACAGGATAGCGTGAATGCCATGACCACCAAAAATATTGATTGTCCATTATCCATAGCACTCACATTTTCACATGTTGCATGAAATTAAAGAAGAAAATCACAGCTGCAGCTCCTCATAAGTCAATGAAAATTATACAACTAAAAGCACTAAAAAGCCAGAGTGTAATGGCTAATGGTTGAGGTCTTATCACAGACTGGTATGGTCAGGACAACAGAAAGATGCAGATATAGTAGAGAGTATACCATCGCTTGATATTTCTAACCAAATATTGTTTTAAGATGGGATCCATTTTACTAGATTTTAGGTCATTTCAGTCACAGTAGCATTAGGGGTTTTTAATAAAACATTTTAAATGCCAGTTACATAACTGTTTTTAAAACATTTAACAACCACATAGGTTACATGACCGGAGACCAGAGAGATTTTTCTCAACATATTGATATATCGTTGGTAGTTTACCCTTATAGGAAGAGTCACTTAAATAATAGTCTTGGGTTGTCTCATAATGTATGGTGCAGGCTTTTTTTTTAATGCACCAAAACAATAAATGCTAACGAATACAACTGTGATAAAAGTTCAATGACATGGCAAGAGACAGAGAATGTAGGTAATAGCAGAAACAGAAAATGACCAGTGCAGCAATTAAGAACAGCAATCTGGAGTTCATCCAGAGAAATAAACACTGTTCAAAGATACGGCAAGAAGGAAAATACACCCACATATCTGTGTCTGAATACTGTTCCACAATGTAAAATAAAATATCTGGGGTAAAGTGATGTTGGTTAGCGAGGGGGGAAATCACCCCACACAGAAGACCTTCTCAAGGCTTCTGCACCCCTTCATCCTTTAATAATAAAAGTAAAAACATAACTCCTAGGCTTGAGCTCCGGGTGTACCAGAGCTGTGCTCAACACATATGGTTGGGGAAGTAATAAGGGGCTTGATACAATATTTCCTCTCCCCATCCTCTTCCCAGTCCTAGGGGATATTAGTGGAGGGACAGGCTCCAGGTGATTTAAGAAGAGCCTTCGACCTCCTCTTAGTTATGTTGGTCGCAGCTGTCAGGGGGTCAGCCAGCAGCACTCCAGCCCTTCTCCTTTTCACCATTCAAACACTTCCAAACTTGGAGGAAAATTTGGAAACCCAATTCCATCCTTTGGTCTGTATTCCGCCACTCTTACTCACACTGAGTAACAGCTTACTACCCGAGTGCCCCCAGTGATTTAAATGGCACTACCTGATGACAAGCAAGGCACTAGCCGGCGTGAACTAGGGTAGCAGAATCTACCTTTTGTGACTAGAGGATCCCAAATCGCTTTGTAAGCCTAACCAATGGATAGACAAGGGTCGCTTCATTCACATTGGAAGCTACGCCCACCTCGCGGGAAGATGGTAATAATAAAGCAACAGAAACAGTGTCCAACAGGCATGGGCAAGAAGGGAAGAAGACCTTTATGCCGGCGACCAAGTGAAACTATTAAATCCTTTTGGAACCAAGAACCGTTTTCTGGAGAGACATTATGTTGGATGTGCATCAAAACCACAGTCTAGGTATCCCAAAGAAATATAAAATCAGGAACAAGATGTTAACAAACACAGTGCTGTTGTTTCTAGGACCAACTTGATTGCTGTTTGAGGGGATCTTCATTTTAATGTTTGCTTCATTTTTTTATTGTGCAACTTAATAGGTTTCTCCTTTCTGGGCCGTGATCCTGCGAAGGAATCTCCACAGGCAGGTAGGAGGCTGTGGGCAGAAGGTGCCACATGGCAGATCCCTTTGCAGGACTGGGGCGGTAGGTCTTATCTACATTTCAGCCACGAGAGTGTACCGGCTCAACACCCTGGTCCCGCCCCCGAGTTTCCTGGCCAACCTCCAGAAGACAGTTCTGGAGTTCTTTTGGCCAGGACTGCACTGGGTCTCTGAAGGGATCTTGAGTCTTCCCCTGGAGGAGGGAGGGCAGGCCCTGCAGTGACTCCTTTATAGTGCAGGTAATCCGGCGTGGAACCATCTGGCGTGCACCTTCCTCCGCCGCTACCGAGGGCTCCGATAAAACCGGCAGCTCTTTTTTATCAATCCGAGAAGTTTTCCGCGAGACCTCTCCGAGCTGCCGGCCTTCTACCAGGACCTCCTCCGGACCTGGAGGCTCGTTTCGGCCTCCAGGTCCCTTGTGCCCACCGAGGGGGAGGACCTCCTCGCGGAGCCCCTGCTACACAACTCCCATCTTAGTGTGCAGGTGGCGGAGGCCCCCTCCGTGAGGTGGAGGTTGGTCCTGGCAGGTGTCACCAGGGTCGGAGACCTCCTGGACTATACCCGGGGGGACTGGGTGGATCTCCTTGTGCTAGCTGAGCACATGGGGCTCTCCACCCTTCGAACCCCCCGTCGCCTACTCCAGGAGATGAAGGCAGCCTTGCCCCCTGCTGCTCGGGATTACCTCGAGCAGGTTCTGCGAGAGGGTGCTCCCCGCCCCCCCCCCAGTCCTGGCCCTCCGGAGCTTTTACTCGGGCCCCGGCCCCGCGAGCCCCCCCGGCTGCCCCCATCCCATGCCCTGAGCCGGCTGCTAGACTTGCAGCTGGCCTCCTTCCGAACCGCGCCCCGCAAACATCTATACACGCTCGTGCTCCACACCATCCACTTCGTCGCCCTCGTGTCCCGCCGCGACACAAAGTGGCGGGACCTGATCCCATCTGTGGAGGGCGAGGACCCCCAGTGGGCCAGCCTGTATGCCACCTTGACTCCACGGCCCGCCGGGGATATAAATTGGCGGCTCCTTCATTGAGCCATGAGCACGGGCGTGTACTTGGAGCGGTTCACCCCCCGTCCCGACACCTGCCCTTTTACGTCTATCTTGAATGCGCCAGGTTGCAGCCCCTTTTCCGGCTCCTCCAGAACCTCTTATTGAGGTTCTGGCTGCACTTTTCCCCACACCTCTTTCTCTATGCACTCCCCATCCGTGGCCCCACAAAGTCGCGGGACCTCCTCGCCAACCTCCTCCTGGCCTACGCCAAAGTGGCCATCTATAAAACCAGGGAGAGGAGGTTGGCTGAGGGAGGTTCCTATGACTGTGGGGCCTATTTCCGGTCCCTTGTTCGTGCACGCATCCGAGCAGAGTTCCTTTGGGCAGCGTCCGCTGGCTCCCTCGACACCTTCCGGGAGCAGTGGGCGCTGTCCGGGGTTCTCTGCTCGGTGGCCCCATCCGAATCCCTCCTTTTGACCCTTTGACCTTCACACCTGGTTCCTGTTATTTCATTTGTTGTCCCCCATAATTATTTGAAAACTGGGTCCGGTGCCTCCTCCCCTTAGGCTGGGGGAGGGGCTTTAGTAGTGGGCGGGCTGACTCCCGCCCACCTCCCCGGTTCTTCAATAGGACAAGAGTGTACTTAATGGAAACATGCTTTACACCAGTATAGTGTGATTTGCAGTGATGCAGATTGCCCTCCTTTCATACTAAGTTGCTAGTCAGTGTCATGTTTGACTGCAAGACACTTTCCGCCCCTCCATCCTTTGTCTCTTTTGTCTAGCTAGATGGTAGGCTTTTAGGGGTAGAGACTTGCATGTCCTCTGTATTCTATACCACAATCAAGGCCTGAGGTGCCCCTGTAAAAATGATCAGTATTGCACTTGCAGGAGAATTCCAACACCTAAAAGTAACATGAGTGGTATCTGGCGTGTCTGTCGGCTGGTGGGTTGTTACCAAAAAGCAAAAAAGGCAGCTTTCTTCAGCAAAAGCTCCTTGCTGTTTGTCATAAAAGAAACATTTTGTACAAAAAAATTAATTAAAACAGGATGGTGGGTTTTATTCCCTCAAGATTATATCTGTTTCTTTTTAACCAATATAAATATGATAGGGCTGAATCCCACAATCAAAAGCCATTGACCAGCTCCTAGGATTCATGTTTTTCCTAACGAATTCAGATGATAATGAAATTATGAAGTTGCTGTGTTTCAGAATAATTTCTTTCGCAGTCAGTTTTATCATGAGCCAGTGAAATAAATGTTTCCAAACTGAACAGCTGGCATCTCTTTTCAGAAAAGATTCCTTTTCGAACACGATTTCCAAACAATATTACAGTGGCTCCATTCACACAGATATAGCTAAGCCTGTGTCAATACTTCTCTTATAAACCTTGTTTTTCGGGGGTTTATAACTTTAGAACTGAGCCGTAATTAGCTTGTATTTAATTGACTGTATGAGTTCAGTCTGGCTGCAAATCCTTTTTTTTTTTTTTCCCTACAAATATTAAGGAAATCAGTTTTAAATCAGAGACGAGAAACACATAGCAGTTTATTGTTTATGCGCAAAAAGGTTCTTGAACCTTAAAACAGCTTTGATTTAAAAAATGAAATTTGGCAAGTGATTCGGGCAGAAGATGATATAGCTGCCTTTGGGCATTTAAAAGTAACAGACCCAAAAAAAAAAAATTACATTTGGAACTCACACTGAGAAACATGAGAGAATTCAAAGTTAAGGCTGATAGGCTCTCTTTAATTTATGTGGGGGTGAACAGAAGGCCTGGTAGCCTGAGTTAAAGACAGAGCATCAGCCACGGCTCTGAATTTCCTGGCGTTTGTCAGTTCTTACCTCAGTCTTGCTGCTGTGTGTAAACATAGTTTTTAGTATTTAATATTCTTTGAGGATTTTATGACAGCATCATTTTGCATCCTGCCTGCTGTTTTATGGTCACTTCAATCTTAGCTATTAGCTAGCTATCTGCACTCCTGCCTTCCAGTGGCTTTCTTAATTACAATGCAAAACAAGTATCTATGAGCTTCCCAGCCCAGCCACGCTATCCTGTATTCAGCCACATTCAGCTCTCAGTTACAGCCTTGCAACCCTATTCACTTCATCAGGATTTCATGGATGTAAAGGAAAGCTGAATTAGGCTCCTTAATTGTCTGTTTTAATCTCAAAGTCTCCTGGATCCCCCCAAAGAGGTTTCTGAATATTCTAGCTCAGCGCTATGAAACAAGACGATGTAATTGCTCTTCTTGCACAGAAACTAATTTGTCCATGGAAACTAGCACGTTATATCATCAATTAAGGTGCTCTGAAGAAATACATGTAAGCTGAATAAGAAAATGGTTAGTCACATTAAGTGTACAGTTCCTGGTAGGTATGTACTGAAATAGAAAGAGGAAATATGGCAGGAATGGAAACTGAATAGCACAAAAAATCATGTGGTACTTGGGCTCCAAAACAGATACATTTCACCTTCATTTAACACCTCACAATCTCCCACTCTCTGCAATCTCACCTTGGACTTCAGTTTACTCCCCTTACCCATGACATGGTTTCCAGAAATTGTGTCCCAGCATGCTTACATCTTCCACATCCGTAAGGGTCCAACCACAGGACGGAATATTTCCAGATTATGCTCAACCAACCAGAACCACTAACATACCTCACAGAGGTAAAGAAATAGTAGACTTACCTATATTGCTAAACAAGTAATTCTCCTTGAGGAAGTAACTTAGGCCAACTCAAGATGGGTAAAGCATCTAGCTATGATAAGACAGATGCTGAAATGTTAAAAGCTAGAGAGGAAGTAGTGGTGAATTGCATGTGCCAGTTGTATAAAATGGTCTGGGAAAAGGAGATCTATCCTAAATAGTGAAGAGGTATTACCTGCAAAAATCCTAAAAATGGGGAGGAGATTTTTTGCCATGACTGGAAAGGGGTGACACTTCTATCTGTACCTGAAAAAGTGTTTTGCATGATCATTTTGAAGAGGATGAAAATGGCTCTTGATAAAGCACTTAGTGAAGAACAGGCCAGATTTCATTCAGGTAGGTCTTGTTTGGACCAGATTTTCACCTTTAGAAGACTTGCTGAGAAAGGTTTAAAATACCAGTAGAAGATGGGTTTTAATTTCCTTGATTTTATGAAAGCAGTTAATAGCATCCAACAGGGCTTTTTTTGTGATGATACTCGGGGTACTGGGTACTGGCATCTTTTTTCACAGTAATTCAGCCCTGGCTCCTGCCATTGCTGGTGGCCCCAGGTCCCTGGCTGAGTACCAGAACCTTTTTTTTCTTTTAAAGAATAAAAGCATTGGTGTCCACTGAGAAACATTCCGGGAGATCCTGAGACATTTCAGCAAAGTTTGTTAATTTGAGAAAAGCTTTGTATGGCAAGTCTGTGTGCTGCATCAGGACAGCGAGTGGAGATGTGGAAAGACTCATAGGTCAGAAGGGACCAGTATGATCATCTAGTCTGACCTCCCGCACAATGTAGGCCACAAAACCTCCCCCACCCACTCCTGCAATAAGATTTGAGATTGTTACTGGTAGCACACTATCTCCACTTCTCTTCTGCATTGGCATAGACTTTGTGATGAGAAGAGCAACGGTTGCTCACAAGGAACTGGTATTGATTGGGGAAGAAATAAGTTGCACAACTTGGATTTTGCCGATGATACAGTCACACTGGATAGCAACCTGGATAAAACGAAAACTCTTTATAAGCATAAAAAGCGGAACATGCTAACATGAGACTTCATATCCCTATGCAGAAAACCATAACTATGGAGATAAGGGAGAATGCTGTCAAGACTGGTGGATTGATAGAGAGGAATACAAAATTTTGATGGTGCTATCCGGCTTGGAAGTTCAATATCTGGTAATGGCCAGCTGTGAAACATCTGGAAGAGTAAGAAAATACATCTACACCCTAAAATGTATTTGGACAGCACTATCATCTTCCCAAGACTGCTCTATGCAGAGTAGTTACACCAGAAACATGGCAGATTGTGGAAGAACACAACAGGAAATTGAATGCATTCCACCAGCACTGCTTAAGAAGAATCTTGTGAATTAACTGGCGTGATCATGTAACCAATGTGCAAGTGTTGTCCCATATGGGCCACCATACTGCAGACTCAATAATTAGAGATGGCTACAGTGGTTTGGTCCTGACATTACGCTACCCCATAGCAGAAGCAGAAATTATATTTTAGATTGCACTCCAAAGAGGGGCCAGCTGATGCGGAGGACAAAGAATCACAGGACAATTGAAAAGGATGCTGCCATCATGGATACAACTTACAATGGAGTCAAACATCTTGGACCGGACAGACCGCAAAGAGAAAAATGGGTCGCCTGATATGTCAGGAGGCACAGGAGATTCAAAGTGTCTTTACTTTCCATCGCTGATGATCCCATGCAAATGGGTTACATTTCAGGTAGTGTTTGTGAGCTGTCCAATAGAGCTCCACTTGGTTTAAATCTCACTGAGTCATGGGCTCATGTGTGAGGGGCACCCCCAGCATGCAAGGAGTGTGACAGAATGAACCCAGACCCAGCATAGATTCAGAGGCATAGATATTGACACTGCCAGAGGCCACAGCTATCAACAGAAAAGGCGGAGGTGACTTCTACGGTCTAAGAAAAAAGTAAGACCCAGTCTTGAAATCAGAGGTTCAAGTCCCAAAAGGATCAAATCAGACTTTCATCCCTCTGAGGACAATAGAGACTGTGGAGCTTTCAGTGGGCTGTTCACTCCTTCCTACAAAATCCCACATGATTCATTAGATCACAGGTTTAATGAGAGGCAAGCATCAGGTTGCTTAGCATTCGTTTTTTTTCACTGGATAAATATCCTTCTGGGAACGGTAGGGTTTGATAGAATCCTTTCTTAGATAAAATATAAAAGAATCTGGCAACTGTTTGCCAAGTTATATGTAGAAAAAGAACAGGAATCTTTTCTCATGTCCTTAACTTGATGCAACTTGCATCCTTGGAAGCCTTCTGTTCCAGAAGAACATCTGTTTGATAACTTTGGCTTGCTTTAGGTTTGAGCTCACTTTATGTTTTGTTTGTTTAGATTTTTATTCTGGCTTTGCCAGGTTTCTATTTGGAACATCCGGGGCTAAATGGGTCCTGGTGTAACTTCAGTGAAGTCAGTAGCTACCAGGATGAATTTAGCCACACATCCGCCAAAGCTTAAAGCAGACATGTCCATGTTAGTGACAGTTCTGGTAGCAGAAGTCCAGGTGAAGCCATTTGCTGAGGTGAAGCCTAAATAACTGATGTATTGGGTTTCTCTGGCCTGCCTTTCAGTGCTGTTGAAACCTGCAGCCGCTGTCTGGAGCAGTTTCACTTCTGAATCACACATCTTTCATTTCTTCCCCTATGTTAGGGGAGTTAGTTGCCATCCCAATCAGAGGATTGCTAGCACATTATCCGGGGCTATCCCGAGCCTTGAGGCCCAGCTCTGAATGAGAAGTTACTGCTCGAGGCCAGCAGAAGCCCTGGGAAAGAACGCAAGCCAGAGGCACAATCTCTGCACTGCCTTCTTGTTCTAGGGCAGGGCGGAGACAAGGGAGAGTGGGACCAGCTAATGAGTAGCGGGACAGAGCTAAGGCTTGGCCCACTCTCCGCCCATTAATTTTGGCAATGGGGCAGGGGGATCCGGAGAGCTGGGACTACTCTCCGCAATATACCTGGGCACAAGATAGGAGTGCGAGAAGGGTTTGCTGTCCTCTCACTCATATACAACACGGCAGAACTTAGTCCAGCCTTTCCTGGATGTTTGAAAGCTGAGTGCCCCTGCCCCGCCACCAGTAAAATTAAATTAATCTCTCCCCCTTTCATCTCCACTATGTTAGGTAGGCAACATGGGAGAAAGGTGCACAGCGACTCTTCCCTGACCTCTCCCCTTCATCAGCTAATCCTCCATTCACCCCACAGGAAAGCACACTCTACGCTTTGGGAAACACCTGTCTCACGTTTAATGGAGCCACAAACACAGAGCTGGTCCAGTGTCAAAGTGTTAAGCTTTGGAAGTCTTCCTGAATGACAGAATTGTCAGGGAGCAGAGGGAAAGGATCCTTGTTTTATCTCAATCTGTTTCTCTCCAGTAGTGCTAGATCAGGGTCGTCTAATTCATTTCCTGTGGCAGGCCAGATTTGACTGAAATGTACTTCAAGTGGGCCGTACATACCATGAATCGAAATACCAGGGCACTCTTGCAGCATCGCGAAGCACTGTGTATGCGAAACTGCACTCCACGATACTTCTCTCTCTGTTAGGGAGAGAGTGTGGTCTCGTGAAGAGCTGTCTCATGTACCCAGTGCTCCGTGGTGTCATGAGACCTGACACTCTCACGGCATTGCTGGGGAGAGAGTGTTGTCCCGCAGAGCGCAGTCATGGGCCAGATGGAAGAGGTTCGCAGGCAGCATTCAGCCCACGGGCCTCCTGTTTGGTGCTCCTATTAGACAGACTGAAAAGAATTTTACCTCATTGTTGAGAGCATTATAAAAACAAACACACATATTAGAATGTAGCTGTATCAACCGCAGATCTTTACTCTCTGTAGTTCCCAACAGGTCACTATAGTAAACTGCCTTCAAGAATGGCTATGTCCCTGTGTAGGTGGAGGGAGCTTGGTTATCTGGTCAGAAACTTTTAATTTTTAATTTAACTTTTAACCGTGGTGATCACCTTGCAATAGAATGTTAAAATGATTTCTTGGAATTCAAATGGGATCTATATCTCTCAAGAGACAGATGTAGGGTTTTTTTTCTCTAGATTGGAAAAAAAAAATCTGTGGATAGAACTGGTACAAGGCCCTGACTTGTTAGCAAACATAAACATCGCATTAGTACCTGGAAAATCAGTTGAGGACAGGCACTTGGAATTTACCCTTATCAGTCCCAGATCTAAAGAATTTGTTATTTGGATCTGAGGCAGTGTTTCTATTGCTGCTTCTGCTAAGATGATGTAGTCTGGTTCAGACGAGAGAAACATGTTTAATATTTTTTTGAGCTTTAGAGAAAAAGAAAATTTTACTTTTAGTTGAATTCTCTAGGTCAATTGTATCTGCAGGGGTGGGAGAAAAATTTAATTGCTTTTACATTCTACCTTCATCTCAGGATGACCAGTCCATTAATAATACACAGGAAGCAACTAAGAAATGCATGTTAGATAAGGGATTAATTGATATTTGGAAAGATTTCAATCCACATTTGAAGGAAAAGGTTATACATTGCAATCTAACATCTAGCTGCTATTTGCATTTGATTCTTTCATAATTTGTAAGAGCCCTGCTTTCTCCAGTTTTTGATCTATCTTCTTGTGCTTGTCTGCCTACTCCATGACACAGATTTCTTTATCAATAGCAAGAAAGGGAAATGGTTGCAGATTGGGATAAGTAAAGAACACATCGGAGATCTCCTGATTAAATTGAATGAATTCAAATCAGCATGGACGGATGCAATTCACCCGAGGGAAGGAGTTAGCTGAAGAACTCTCGGCGCCACCGGCAATAATACTTACAAACTCACGGATGACAGGAGAGGTCCCTGCACTGTGGAGAAGGGGTAACATAGTATCCATCTTTCCAACAGGGAAAAAAGAGGAGCTGGGGAACTACGGACCAGTCAGTCTGCCTTCAAGATCTGGGGAGCTACTAGAGCGATGTACAAGACATTTGATTTGTGAACACCTGGAGGATGAAGGAGTAGTCACTAGCAGTCAGCATTGCTTTATCCTGAACAAATCGTGCCAGACCAGCTTGATTTCCTTCTTTGATAGGGTAACTAATTTGATTGATATGGGGAGTGTGGTGGACATCACATGCCTGGTTTCAGCAAGGCTTTGGACACAGTTCCATATAATAGCCTGACAAGTAAGCTGGAGAAATGCAGGCTTGGCAGAACTTCCATTAAGTGAATCATTGATTAAAGATCCACAAACAAAGAGTAACTATTAATGGAATGATGATGTGTGTTTGATTGGAGGGAGGACTCAATGGGGTTCCACAGGGATCTGTTCTTTTCTGTTTAACATAGAATCATAGAAATTGGAAGGAACCATGAGAGGTCATCAAGTCCAGTCCCCTGCACTCATGGCAGTACTAACATCTTTATTAATGACCTGGATGTATGTTTAGAAAGCAGACTGATAAGGTTGGAGATGACACAAAGCTGGGGAAAGAACCAATACTTGGGAGGAGTGAGCTAAAATTCAGAGGGATCTTCATAAATTGGAGAACTGGGCTACAAACAACAAAATGAAATTCAGCAAAGACAAATGGAAGGTGTTACACTTAGGGAAGAAAAGCCAAATGCACAAATACAGATAACTAATTTGGCGGCAGCACTTCTGAAAAGGATCAGGAAAATGTGACAGATCACAACCTCAACATGAATCAGCAATGTGACACTGTTGCAAAAAAAGCAAATGCAATTTTAGGTTGCATTGACAGAGGTAGAGCATGCAAATCACGGGAAGTGATAGCACAGCACAATTTGGTGCTTGTTAGGCCTCAGTTGGAATACTGTGCCAAATTTTGGTCAACAGTGTAAAGAAGAATGTAGGGAAACTATAAAGATCTAGAGGTGAGTGAAAGGATGATCAAAAGTGTTCCCCCAAACTGTACCCCAAGAGGTAAGATCATGTGGATTCACCAGAAGCAGTCAAAGACCATTGAAAAAATGGATGATTTTTATTGACTGCCAGGGTGAATAACCCCGAGCAAGCAAAGCAAAGTAATAAGTGGCGAGAGCGTACGTCCCTTCAGCAGCTGGGGACTCCTGACAACTGCAGATAACCCTGAGGAGGTTCCCGAGGCACCTTGGTCCTAGGTTACCGAGGCAGGCTGGTCCATGGTCCTACGGCAAAGTCCACAGGTTCCCAGGGGCTATGCTGATATATAGCATTTCAGGAGAAGGCGGGGTGATCAAGCCCGTTTTCCCTTCACGTGCTCAGGCCCAAGGCTGAGGTAGCTTGAAGGAAGAGATTAAAAAAAGTGCATCACAGCCAAGCCTTGCAAAACAGCAAAAACAACAAAACGCCTTATATCAGGCCCCAGCCAGTTCCCACAGGAGACTGGCTCCAGCTGGTGCTTTGGGCATGAAGCCCAGCATCAGTTCACGGTCAGGCTGCTCATGGTCTTCCGCTTTAGCCCTACACAAGGGATGGAATGGGAGCCATATAAGCAAAGGCTGAAGGAACTGGGTATGTTTAGTCTGGAAAAGAGGAGATTAAGTACGGATATGACAGTGGTCTTCAGGTACTTAAAAGGCTGTCATAAAAGAAAAGTTATTTTCTTTTGCCACAGAGGGCAGAATAAGAGCCAATGGGTTCAAACTACAGCATAGCAGATTTATTCTCAGGAAAAACTTCCTAACACCAAAAACAGTAGAACAATGGAACAGACTGCCTCAGGAAGCTGTGGAAGCTTTTTCATTGGAGGTTTTCAAAAGGAGGCTGGATAGCCATCTGTCTTTGATAGCTAAGACATAACAAATTCTGCATCTTGGTAGGGAGTTAGACTGGATGACCCTTCTAGTCCTATGGTTTTATGATTCTAGGGGTCTTTGTTTTCTGCTAGAGACACTCATTACATTTCTGATGCATGCAAAAATAAATAAGTATTTCCCAGCCAATCCTTTTTTTCCCCACCAACATCACTCACAGCTCTTTTATGAACAATTTGACTTTTCAAAATGTTATTGATTTCTGTACTTGAAAGTTACAGCTCCAATCTGTTCAGAGAACAGATTGGCACAACCAGCTTCCTCACCGTGGCTGCGTCTACACTGGTAAATTAAGTCGAGGTCCCTGACCCCCTTTGCCCCATTGTACCTATGTACAATGGGGAAAAGGCTGAGCCCCCTGGCATTGGGCAAGGGGTGCCCCCCCTGCCCCCATGGACCTGCCCTAGGTCCCCCTAGCCCCACAAAGTCGACCTAGAGCATCCAGTGTGGACGCTCTAGGTCGACTTTGTAAGTTCCCCCCTAAGTCGACTTTAATTTTCAGTGTAGACACACTAAGTCGACTTAACTAAGTCAACTTAAATTACCCAGTGTAGACGTAGCCCGTAACCTGTCAATGGGACTTAGCCATGACCGGGAGGGATCAGCTGTAAAGATAAGAGTGGTAGTCTTCAGTCTCCTTGTCAAGTCAACCTACAGCCTCTGTGCCAAAATAGGTATTTACTACTGCCAATGAGGGTGGTGGCTAAGGCTCCCAATTCAGTAAGGTAGTAAAAACACATGCCTCATGTGAAACACATGGGTAGTACCATTGACATCAGTGAGAAGATGTAGGTGTAATGAACTAGACTGACACCATCATTTTGCATCGGTCACCAAATGGAGATGGTAATGAATTTTGGTCATTTCTTTAGTAGTTTTAAAAGACTTGAAACAGCTTATGCAAGTGCTGAATAGAAACCCAGAACCTTCAGCAAGTTAAGGAAATAAAGTCCAAACTAGCAAAACTTGAATCTGGTCATCAGTACGGGAAGACCTTCCTATTAAAACAATAGAAAGGATACATTTGGCTTCTCAAGGTCTTTTTGAGAAACTCACTGTTTTTATGATGTCGGTTGTATTAAAAAAATAGATACTGAAGTTAGAAATACAACGTACTTGTCTAGTTACAAGCACTGAGATAATTTTAGATGAAAAGACAAAGGGGTTTGTAGAAGATCTTTGGTGTTTAACTGGCTGGAGTTTTTATGATGGTATTTGAATTGAAGAATAATGGAATCTTCTTCCAAGCAGCTAAGGCCAGACAATTTGGAACCATTTCAAGTCTGCGAAACGTTCATCATAGAGAGATACCGGGCTATCGTAAAATTTGAGTGGCCATCTCAATTTAGTTATTAAAATGTCAAAGGAGAGTTAGACCTGGGTTTTACATGCTATAAGAAGAAGTGTTTGGAATACTGATCAAAGAGATACTTGATGAGCTCTATCAAACAAATGGCCTGCCCACGCTGGGAGCAAAACCATGCTAACTATGACAGTTGTGTTATGCTGTGTTGTGTGTACACAGATCCATGACCCTGGCTTCATTATGCCCTTTTGTTCTGGTAGGTTTGGAGTCAGTGTGGAACCTCCTACCATGTCACTCACAGGTATAGGGACCACAGCAGAGATGGTCTTTTCTAGACTCTCCACCCAAAGGTAAATTTCACCCCAAAGACATGTCTGTAACAGTCCTTACTCCACAACCAAAGAAGAGAAGCAGGAAGTCATTGAGATGCTGCTAGAGGAGGTGATGTGAAAGAAGCTAGCCACAGCTCTGCCCATCTAACGGTATCATAATGCTAGAGCTGTTGAGATCCCATAGGCTATGTCTACACTTATTAATTTAAGTCGACTTAGCATGTCTACACTCAAAAATTAAGTCAACTTAAAGGGGACCCTGCCAAATCGACTTAGAGCGTCCACACTGGATGCCTAAGTCGACTTGTAGGGGCTTGGTGGACCTGGGACTGGTCCATGGTGGCAGGGGGGGCACCCCTTGCCAACTGCCAGGGGGCTCAGCATTTGCCTCATTTTACCTGGGTACAATGGGGGCTGAGCAGGACAGGGACACTGGCAGGGCATAGGAGCAGGGTGGGCAGGGCTCTGTCCTGTTCTGTGGGGGGGGGGCACGCCAGGCTCTATCTGTGCCAGCCACTCTGGCAGGGAGGGCAGTGGGGGAGCCCTGAAGCCCTTTAAGTCAACTTAAAGTCGACTTAGGGCTAAGCCACGTCTACACTGGCTAAGTCGACTTAATAAAGTCGACTTAGCCAGTAAAGTCGACTTTAAGGTAGGTTTTATAAAGTCGACTTTAATTTTCCTTAAGTCGATTTAAGCTGCTGCTTAAATTGACTTAAGGAAAATGTAGTAGTGTAGACGCAGATTAAATTAAATCGATTTAAGCAAGCTTAGGTCGACTTAATTTGTAAGTGTAGACGCACGCATAGTGACTCCTTCCCACGCTGATGTCTCAATCTAGTCCAGAATTTCATTGAAATACATACTGCCTAATGAGTAATAAAGGTAAGTGGCATATTTTATCTTACTTATTAGATTAAAAATATGTACTGTTTACATCTATCGTTAAGAGTTGTTTTCAAAGCAAATTAGCATATTTCATCCCAAGAGGTATTTGGGGAATTGTATTAATGCTGGTTTTATTGACCATATATTTGGTTAAGGTTGTATGAGTTTTATCTCTTAATCTGTGCAAACCCTTTTTGCTGATTTATCTGCATTGGCTGATTAAGTAAAATGAAGAGAGGACTGTAAATTGTAATGGTGTCACAATGGGACAGTTTTCCTTTAATTAAAACAGGGCTGTAAGAAATGATTTTAACTAGCATATATCTGAGCACATGTCACTTGGTTTCCAAGGTGGTAAACACCTGAAACCCCTATGCAGGTCCTGTTTGCACCCTCTACCCCAGAAGAATAAGATGTTTGCAAACCCAGGCATGAGGCCACCATCTGTGCACAGGCCTTGTTGCTCTGGCTCCCCACAACTTCTCAACTGGGCAGCTCCCCCTGGCTGCAGCTGCCATAGGGTCACCAAACGGGCCCTGGGGAAATCATACAGCTTTAAGCTACGTTATCTTTTCTGCCTCAGCTTTGCCAGACCCCCTCACACCCCCCACCCTGCCAACCTTACCCTTGGCCTTCTCTCCGAGAGAGATAATCAGCACCATGGAAATGTGCCACTGTGTGTTTTATGACATATGCAACTGCATCTGCTCATGCAACTCACAGATCCACTGATCTCACAAGCTGGGGAACCTGAGTTGCTTCTTCCTCAGAGAGGAGCAAGGCTTTTGTATTATTAAGGAATTTCACTTGGGGAAATGCTTAGATGTGTGGTTTGGAATCCATGACCGAACACTGGCCTGGACTCTCATCTGTACCCACTATGTCCTGGGTGCTGCTGAAGGAAGGGGGTTGCAAGCTGTATGCCTGCAGAGGCCCCACCATAGTTCAGAGAAGCATCATGGCTCCTGTAAAGTAGGCCAGCTGTCTATGGCTTTGGGAGACAGGGTGCTACCTGGGGATTACTAGAGCTGAACAGTCTCCTGGTCACAACCTCTTTTCTCAGCAGAGCTCCCTCAGGAGCTGGGACGGTTTGGCAGCTCTCCACAACCATGGGCGTAAGGGCTAAATCCCTGAGTAGTCACTTGCATGACTGGAAAGTCAGCTTAAAGCAGCAAGAACAGGGGCCAGTGTCTCCATTTACTGGTACAGGATTTGGGAGGAATTTTTTAGTATAGGACACTCAGGGTATGGCTGAAAGATGTAGATTCTAGCTTGAGGAGACATACCCACACTAGCTCTGACTGAAGCAAGGCACTACAAATAGTAGTGTTGTCATGGCAGAACAAGCGGCAGGAGGGGCGAGCTCCCCTGAATCCGATCCCATCAGAGACCATTGGTACATACTTGGGACGGCTCGCATCTCTGCTCTGTATTTAGTGCACTGGCTTTTTCAGAAGTAGTGTTCTCCTCTGGCCGGAAATCCCATCTTCCAGCTTGCAGTATAGACATATTACATACTGGAACTTGTATTTACGATGGGTACTTATACCCCTAGCACTATAATATCTAGGCAGCAGGCCTTCCTTTTCATGTTACACCTACTTTAACTTGAAATGCTGAAAATGAACTTGGCAGCTACTTGATAACAGCATGCTAACCTTTTCCTGGGAAGATCCAAATGGGTAGCCGAGTCAGTCTAGTTCAGCAAAACAAACAAACATCTTCAAAGCGTCTGACGAAGTGGGATTTTCTCCCACGAAAGCTCATGCAATAAATAAATCTGTTAGTTTTTTAATTGTTTTTCTGCAATAGACTAACACGACTCCCCTTTTGGAACTTCAAAACAAACAAGGAGTCTAGTGGCACTTTTAAAGACCAACAAATTTTAAAGACTAACAAATCCCACTGGGATTTTCTCCCACAAAAACTCGTATGATAAATACATTTGTTAGTCTTTAAAAGTGCCACTAGACTCCTTGTTTGCTTTCCTGGGAAATGCTGCATTGAGACCAAAAGCTTGGAGTAGACGGGGAACTGGTGAAAAATAAGTCATGGTCAACTGGCTATGGGCAAAATTGAGAGGTGAAGTAAAATGGGGTGTAAGTCACACATCAGCGAGTGGGGCTGAACTGCTGGACTTTCACAGTCAGGGTAAGTACTGCATTGACTTATAACTTGTGCAGCCCCATTGATTGAAATGCATTAGCCTCAGCGGCTGCACCAGCTGCTACTGGAGAATCCTTAGTGGGAACTGGCTGCTAAGGGCAATGGAAGAAAGGAATATGAATGAACCTGGGTTAGAAGAGAAATAAACCAAAGTGCAGTACAAACGCCACCTCCCTGCTAATTTGTAAAGAGAAAGGGTAACATGAAAAAGATAGTGTTTACTTTCTTTGAGGACCTGTAAATATAACACACTATATTCTAATGTACTAGTAATATGTCCACAGTGTGAAAGATCCTGCGCAGAAGCAACACCACGATATTTAGTGATAATGGTGCTTTCCTTCCTTAAGGCTTGATATAAACTTTGATTACATAGCATTTCTTTAATTTGTTGCTATTCAAGAAAACCCTTCGAGCACTGTGGCAAGCAATGCCTCTCTTTTACATTTGCATTTTTTAATTTGCATTTTTTAATTTCCCAGACTACAGCTCTACACCTACACCGGCATCCCCTGTGGGAGGGAAGAGAATATTTTTCAGTATGAATGATACTATTCCTTGTCTGAAAGAGCTATAGTTATTAATTCCAGGGATTTATGAAAATCACTTTGCTACTGTATCACTTAAGTGTGTGGAGTTTTTCTTTCTTATCCAGCATCAGATGCTAATCTGTTGCCCCAATGGTACCCATTTGAAATGGGATAACCAAGCAAATTGTTTAGATTGATCAGATGACTGGCTTTTAGATTGATCAGATGACTGCCTTGATCAGATAACTGATTTTTCAGATGACTGGCTCCAATTCTCAGCCGCCTGATCTCGCATTCCTTGCATACCCCAAAATGTGAGTGAAGGACCTTTAATGGAAGAGTAGATCCTTAGAAATCATTACTCTTATTGACTATGTCTACGCTTGCAACTCAGGTCAACTTAACAATGCGTAAGTCGACCTACACAAAGCCGCGTCCACACTGGGCGCTTATTAAGTCGACTTAAGCGCTTCCTTAAGTCGACTTAATGCCTAAGTCAACCTTGTTAAGTAGACTTAAAGCTGGTGTGGACGGGGAATAGCCTAAGTCAACCTAATTGGACTTGGGCTGGAGAGAAGGGGAGATCAACGGCTGGGGAGATGGGGCTGGGGATCGGGGGCTGGAGATTGGGGGCTGGGGAGAGCCACGGCTAGGGAGAGCCGCACCTGGGGATCGGGGGCTGGCGAGAGCCACGGTGGGAGATCAGAGGCAGCGGGGGATTGGGGGCTGGGGAGAAGGGAAGGGACATGGCGGGGATCGGGCTGCGTGAGGTGCGCAGCTGTACACCGTGCACCTGCAGCTTAGAGGGAACATAGATCCAGGCCACCACAATGCTCCTCCATTGACTAGCACCTGCTAGTGTGGACACAGGCAGTTGACTGGAGTGTTTAGTGTGGACGCTCTAAGTCGACTTAACAAGGTCAACTTTAAGTTGACCTAAAGTGGACCTTGTTAAGTCGACTTAACAGAGACTGTAGTGTAGACACAGCCATTATGTGTTATTTTTACCACGCCCTAAAGCTTTTAAAGAACATTAAAGACAAAGTCCTTGCATTCAAGATGATAGACACGACGTAAGTGAAGATAGCAAACAAAAATGGAGGGAAGGGACAGAGCAGGAGAAGAGTTACAATTAGATCAGATAGTGTGTCATGTGTTCATCTGCCTTCCCATAGGTGGCATGACAGATGTGGGATTTCAGCCTGGACTTGCATAAAGAGAGCGTTGGAAAACAGAGCGGAAAGTGCGGTCCCTACATGGAGAGGGAAGTAAAAGAAGCAGTGAAGATAGCATCAGTGGTGGAACAGAAGGGAAGCATGTGGGGAGGGAAAATGAAAAAGAATCATGTGACCACTGCACTAAGCCACACATCAGAATAGTTCATATCCCTATGTGTTGCACCGCTTTTTGGAAAAGCCGTCTCCTACATTTTAGGCTTGATCTCCTGAGGTGCTAGAGAGGTGCTGTGACCTCAACATGCATTCCCACCGCAACCACAACCACTCATCAGTACAAATGGTCCCTCATTTTCTACCCAAATTCACATGGTTCTCACACCAATGTAGGTTGGAATCTAGTAGGATCTGCAAGCATGGATTCTTGCCCCCATGCAGAATTCTAGTGAAAATAATGAGTCCCCTGAATAGACACAATGGTCTACCCAGGCAGATCCAATTTCAAGATCAGGGTGCTTTGGTGTTATCAAATTTTTAATTGTTATATTTACATAAATGCTAAAGAAATTCTGAATTAATACTGTAACCCCTCTGATGAGTGGGAAGAGATACCTAAGGTTTGCAGGTCAGCTTCTCGGTAAAGGAAAAATCAGTGACATTTTATTTACACATGTACACTGGACCTGGAACAGAGATGGCCAAAAACAGCATGCCAGGCAATCCCTTTTTTTCCAGGAATCTCTAGACCAACACCAATGGTCCTGGGGAGCAACTCTGCCTCAAGAATTGACTCGAATCAGCATCAAGATAGAGAAAAAACTCTCTTACTGTTCCTATACCTCTGATAACTAAAAGCCTGCACAACAACATTAACAACACTAACAATAACAGAGAATGTCTTCCTAAGACTGATCATTTGCTCACATAGTAAAAAAACCCCAACAAAACAAAACGAGGAGTAGTGGGCATAATAACACCAGCCACTGACACCCGCCATAACAATGTTTGTTAGTCTTTTCCTGTCGTGTGTCCCTTTCTTAGACCTTGACTGGGGGACTTCATCAAAGGGAGAGACTAAAAGTATCATTTCAGGTAAAAGAAAGTGCACAGTACATAATCTGCCAATCGTATGAGTGCACAATAACATTAAGTGGCAAGATACAGTACACTGGAAAGATACCCTGTCATAGAATATGGCAAACATGCTGACAGGAGCTTTTACTCAAGTGTGACATAGGGTAATACTTCAGACTCATAGAGTAGCTTTCATTTAAAATGCTTGATGCACATTAATTAAGTCTCACAACATACTTTACACATATGGATAAACTGGAGCACAGAGTGGTTTAGTGGGAGAGCATAAGATCACACACAGATGGTAAGTGGCAGAGCCAGGAACAAACCAGCAATCCTGGTTCTCAGGATAAAGAAAAAGATCTATTTTAATGTAATGTCTTTCGGCACCTTTTAATGTGTCTGTTGTAGTCTGTAAGCTCTGCAGAACAAGGACTGTCTAATTTAATACTACCCTGGCCGTTCTTGCCTAATTAATATTCTCAGTCCTTGTTCTAACCACTGAACCTACTGACATTTTAAAACTTAAAAATGTAACTGATTGCTGGAGAGAGAATTCTGAAATTGAGTTTTACTTGTTAAGCTGCATTATCTCACTGCCACTAATTAATATGTAATAATAATAATAATCATGACTAATAATAATGTTGCTAATAGGGATTTAATCCTACAGATAATTTTTTTTATTTAAGCACCTTGATTGTAATGATTATTTACTCTTACAGTGCACTACTAGCAATATCGAGTACCATGACAATGAATAAAGCTAAAGAAATCAGAGCTACATAAAATTATTAATAACAGTAAAGAAATCAGAGATAGGTAAAATAGCAAGCTCACGAGAGTGCCAATGTGCTGCTTTTATTAAAGAAACATGAACAGAAAACGGGGCTGTAAAAGAGATTTCCTGATAAGAATCTGAAGCTGTGGAAGCAGGAGTGGAAGGGTCTGAATGTCAATCTCATTTCTGTTGTCAGTCTAGCAAATAAAAGAAAAGAATAAGTAATACTTAGCACCTATACAGGGCTTTGTGGGCCAAATCCTCAGCTGGTATAAATGGGTGAAATGCTAATGGCTCTTGAATTGCTATCCCCCAGTAAATAAATACTACAACCTGTGTTAGGAGAGGGGAGATACAGTCGGTGCTTAGAAACTATGGTGATGGTCGCTATAGAAAAATCTAAACAAGATGGATTACACAGGTTCATTGAGATCCAACAGATTTTTGTTGTTTGTATCATCTAGGATTTAAGTTCAGGCAGGGGCATAGCCAGCCCCTGTTCTCTGGCCAGGCCCCTGACTCTCCAAGGTGGGTCCGGCCAATCCTGCTTCCGGTCCTGCGACCGAACGTTTCGTGACGACACTCCAGTAGCCTAGCCACTGGAGCATCAGGAGGAGGAGGGAGCCCGGCCCCTGCCGCGCAGAGGTGCAATTGTTGCCCAGAGCCAGAGCTGTGCGGGCAGAGAGTAGCCCACCCCCACCCATCTGCCCACAGGGACACTGCTTGCGGCCACCAGCTGCTGGCCAGTCCACGGTTGCAGCAGCAAGCTCGTATCCCTGCTGGGTACTGCAATGGTTGGGGATGGGCGGGCCTGCTGGCCAACGGCCCCACCTGTAGTTCAGGTATGCCCCAGAGTTCAAGAGAGATGCTTCCCCTGCGATTAATCCAAAGGCTACATATGACCTAAGTTAATTTCCACTGATATTTCTACTCAGCCAACAGGAGGAGGAATTCAGTTTGTTCCAAAGATCTGCCAGTAAGAAAGAAATTAAACTGAAAGGGTCCCTCCTGGAACCAGGAATTCCTATTGGGAGAGCAATTTTCTCATTAAAACAATCCTTACACCTTGTTCACAGCCTTCAGAGACCATTTCAATGCTGCGGTTTTATTGTGATATCAAAAGGATATGCATGGAGACATGTTACGTGAGAGAGGGGAGAGGTCCCGAAACTCAGCTTTGCTGGAGATTCAGATATAAATGGCAATCACCTACAGTGACTTGCCCCAGTGACTTGTTCACAGGCTTTATAGTAACATGTCCAGATGCAGTTATTCAGGAAGGCAGACAGTGTAGTTGTAGGTTTTGGGAGGAGCTGTGTGGGAGTCTACATCTGAGGTTCAGGAGGAGTTAGCTGGAAGAACTACTGAGATATGAAATCCAAAGGGGGAGCCATGTTAGTCTAGGTCAGGAAAACAAACAAGGAGTTCTGTGGCACTTTTATAGACTAACAAATTTATTTATCGCATGAGCTTTTGTGGGAGAAAATCCCACTTCGTCAAAGCGTCTGACGAAGTGGGATTTCCTCCCATGAAAGCTCATGTGATAAATAAATTTGTTAGCCTTTAAAAATGCCATAGGACTCCTTGTTTGCTTTGAGACATTAGATTGGCCATCCTGGATTGGATGAATGGTCCATCTAGCCCTGTATCCTGTCTCCAACAGTGGTGAACGTCAGGTGCTTCAGGGGAAATAAACAGAACAGTAATCATCAAGTGATCCATCCCGTTGGCCATTCCTAGCCAGCAATCCCTGCCTATCCTGGGAAAGGAACCTATTTCAGGGGAAGTTTTTACTTATACTGTTTGTTCCTACTGATGGTTGCTTGAGGGGTTTGGAAGATGATGAAGTATAAAGATAAAGACATTAAAAAAAAAGATTCCAGGTAGCTACAGGACAGTGAAATGACATATCTGATAAAGCAGAAGCCCAGTCCATGGCCAGGGAGCGTGTGTGTAGGTGGTAAGAAATAGCTGGCATGTTTTGAATAGACGCTGTGTAAACACTGTCTGAGTCAACTGAACTAACCATCCTTTTCCGAAGGGGATGAACAATATTTAATTCTGAATAAATATCAAGAGTTGCCACCAGCAGCAGAAACCAAATCTGAGCAGGCTGAGATCTTAGCAGATCTGATAGATGCTTTCTCCACCGCTAGTTGATCCTTGTCTAAACTAATTTGTGAACAAACAGAACAAAGGGCTGGCTGTTTCTCTGGGGACATTCATATTTCCTAACTCAAGAGTAAATTATGCTGAATGGGAATAGAACGTCATAAAACACAATCACACTGTTAGCTCAGCAAGAGTTGTGGGGAAGATGTAGTAATCCACAATGTATTGCTAGTACAATACATGATAAGCAGAGACAATAGAAATCTGTGGGAAATTATGGCCTGCAAAGATCTCCTCTGCAAGACTGCTGTAATGTGCAGAACATGTTGGGGCTGAGAGTGGCAGAGAGGTCAGGTTTAAATTTTTCTGGGCTGTACTTGGATTTCAATGTTAAATATCACTCTAACAAGATGAAGGTGGTTAAAAAAAATAGATCCACATTTCCAAAAGCATCCACAAATTTTGAAGGCCTTTATTTTTAGATGTCTAACTGTCATTCCTGATGGCTGCAAACATGACTCTTTACCTACCATAGGGCTCTCAATTTACATTAGAGAACACAACAAAACCCAGAGAAAGAACCTCATTCCCCAGGCCAACATGGATTTTCGGTGTGTACAGAATTCTGCTGTTCCTAGGATTGTCAAATAAATTGTGATCTAATCATCATAGGACTGATTGTGCTCCAGTGTAAATCCGTGGGCGTTTTGCCATAGCTATCCAAGGGAGCATGATAAGCCTCTGTTGAAATGATATCTGAAATCACGATGCACCAGCAAGGATCTGGAAGAAATCTCCACTGCTCTTCTAGGTGGGCTTGACTATTATGGACTTGACAGTGGGTGGGTGGGTTTTTCAGAAATAAACTGGTGTATATTCAACCAACAGCTAGCACCTAATCTTAGATTAGAATTGAGCATATGTACTTAGTTAATGATCAGTCCGTGTTGTTCTCTTCTTAGCTGGTGTGGATGGAGGTTGAAACCGAAGTGGTGGTGGTGCGGATTATGCCCTCTGCATTGATGAACTTGGTGCTGCCAACCCAGACCACGCTGGCTCCAATGCCGGTCTTAGCGCCGTTTCCACAAGCAAAGCCTTCAGCCGGATATCTTTCGCTTTTTAAGTCTTCGGCTTAAAAGACTTGCAAATCCAGCACTTATGTGACCTGCGAGCTTCCTCAAGACACTTGAGACACTTGTCACAGGGGTCGCCCTGTAGGAAGGCCTTCCCGTGTACAGTGCTGGGTTTGAAGACCGGAGACTGAGGCATAGCCTCCGGAAAACAAGTCCCTTCCTTAACAACTAATCTAAGGCAGCGGTTCTGAACCCGTGTCGGGACACATTACTGTGTCACCACACAGTGGTAAGTGTGTCACGGAGAGCTGGGGAGATGGCTGGATTTGGCCTGGGGAGGGTGGGCTGGCATGTCCTGTAGGGTCATGATACACCGCCAACCATGTCGCAACCCACAAAAGGTAGAGAACCACTGATCTAAGGGCCTGTCTTCCCTGAAAATGCCACGTTGATCCCCATGGATCAACGCAGTGGTATTGATTGAGCACCAGTGCAGACCCAGTCAGTCGATCCCAGAAGTGCTCTCCTGTCAACTCAGTAACTCCACCCCTCCAAGTGGAGTAATGTTGTGTCAACAGGAGAGCCCTTCAAGTTGACGCAGCTGAGTGAAGACAGTGAGGTAAGTAACTAAGTCGACGAGAGATACGCATTCTGCGGCACACAGATGGAGTATCTCCCGTTGACTTAGCCTCGCAGCGTAGACTAGGCCTAACTAACACGTAACAACTAACTACTCTAATCTGCAACACAATAGCTCAGGAAAACAGTTTGAGAAGGGCACTTGCAATGAAGCAAGTAAAGCAAGAGAGTTCCAGTAACCGTCAGGGGTGGAAAGAAGGAACTGAGGGGGCATAGGGCTGGCAGGACCTCATATACCATAGCATGTGCATGGGACTCCAGGGAGCCAAGACCGGCCTTACGGGATATGCTAAAGGCAAAAATCTTTCTAGTGAGCATGCACGGAGATGAGTACACACCTGATTGGGAATGGTTATGAGCAACAGCTCGAAGAAGAACTTATATTATTGAGAGCACAGTTACCATATGTTCGTGCCAGGAGACCTGGGTCACAGCTGTTAATCCAGAAGATACTTCTACGATGGCTTCTCCCAGACAGTGTTTTTATCACACAAGGAATATCACACATAGGCCAAAGATTGTAAACTGGCTGCTGGAGCCTCACCGAAGTCGAAAAGTCAGGTTCCAAAGGAAAGCAAGAGAGACTGCATGCATGTCAGTGAGGTGAACAGGATGCAGTACACTTGATATGAGATTGTGACACATATTAACCATATTATTATACATGTTCGCAGTAGCATGGCAAAAGCAATAGTTAGATAGCATGGGAACAGAGACAATTTGGATGTGTCATGTAACTTTCCAAGCAGAGGTAAGATCTGCATTCTGGAAGGTGGTAGAACAACATAGTCAAAATGAGCTTCCTCAGGGAGGGAAGATTAGGAAGTGCCGAGGAGAGGTAAAGGACATGAAATTGGGATTACAGAGCACTGCAAAAGAAGTGTAGTTTGTCACAGCAGAACCAGATGGAAGAGAAACAGGCAGGTTATTTGTTAACACCAGTCTTGTTCAATTAACTCGTGGTGCAGCCAAAGCATGCGGCTTAGTGACAATTACAAACCTGAAATCAGTGGTGCCCAAATGGGCAGGGAATGAATATTCAGCAACCGTGGATGTATTGGAAATGGCGGTGGCAGGGCACAATTTATTATTGATGGGCAGAATGTGGAATTGTTTGCTTGGGAAAGTGAAGATTGTAAATGACTACAAACAGAACCCGTCTGGCCAAGGGCATGACCTGCTTCCTACCAGTGAGACATAGATAATAATTCCCACCGTTAGACGGGTGATGAAAGTAAAGCTCAATAAATGACCCGGTGAGCATTTGAGAACATTCAGGGCCTCCCACCTCTGATTTTACCATATTAATGACACAAGGGATTTTGTTCCATTTTACCTGCATGCTGTCAAACAGAAAATTGATCACAGGGTACAAAGCATTGTTTTGTTTGCACTGAAGGTATCTATTTTCCCTTTCCTCTTCTATGATATCCAAAAGAGTAATTTGCTCATGAAAGTCAGTGTAGCATAGTTGAAAGCGTCTGAAAGTGAACCATTGGTTTATCCGCAGGCAAGGTACTGTGTAGATTATCACAGGGCAAGCTTTTCATTCTGCATTAAAAAGTCTTCAGCCTTGACCTGGGAGAACTCCTCTCACCAAAAAGAAAGAGGAAAGAAATAACTCAGTGCCCCTGCAGACCCAATGCTGTGTCTTTGTTGAGCAGAGACATCTGTTATCTATATGAATCAGGGACGTAGCCAGACAGGGTTTTCTGGCTGAATCCCTGACTCTTTTTAGGGTGGGCCAGGCAGCTTCTGGTCACATGGAAAGAAGCTGAGATAAGGCCCAACCAACACAGTGCCTGACAGCAGCACAAATTTCTCCACCTCTGCTGCAGGGCCTGGCCAGCTGCTGCAACTGCAATTGCAAGTGGAGCAGAAGGAGTGGCCACAAGGGGAGAGTGCTGGTGCCCCTGTTCGACTTGCGGTGGTGGCCAATGGCTGCTGGCTGGGACCCACAGCCATGGCAGAGAAATTCATGCCACTGCTGGGCGCTGCAGTGGGTGGGCCTGATCTTCACTGGGTGGGCCTTGGCCCACCCATGGCTACACACCTGACACAAATAGAGTGTGATCAGTATCAGGTCCAAATAAGTGTTCCCCTGCATTTGAACTTTGGTTGGGGCTTTCAAAGGGGCCTAAGGGAGTCAGGTCCCCAACTCCTACCAAAAGTCAATGGAAGTTGGTGTCTAATTGTCTTAGCCTAGATTATATATTTCACTAAATTCAATTAAAAGTCTCTCTGTTTATATTTTGGAGTAATCTCTGCCCCTTTTCAGCTATGGCAGTCTGGGAAAAATACACATGCAGATATGTCTGGCAGCTGAGTACAAATGTGCTTAGCATTCTAATCAAGATATTATAAGTGAAAATAGAAATTGTTTCATGGAAACTTGCATCATACATTCCTTGTCATTTAAGATCAGAGGTCTGAAGTGTGCTAACTTTGAACTCTTGCTGGGTTACAGGCTTCCAAAGTAATTCAGTCCTGCCAATGGTGAGATGCCCTGGAGTATATTGGAAGCACTTCACTATCCCTTAAAGTGGCAGATTAAAATCTCCTTTACTTTAGAAACTTAAGTGGGTAACAAAGTTGACTCACTCCAGTCCTCAATTCCACTGGATCCACTTTCAATTCAGGATCTGATTCAAAACTGTCCATGCTGATGTGCAAGCCCTCTACAGAGTCACTCCAGTCTAGTTCATGGTTTTTGAGCCTAATTCTGATCTCACTTACACCAGTGAAAATCTGGAATGAATCCACTGAAACTGGAGTTTCTTTGGTGTGAGACCAGAAGTGGGCTCCTTGTATCATGCTCTGCTATTCTCCTCTCACGTCCCTATATCTAAAACAATGGTTTTCTCTCTGCCATTCTGCATAACATTTTTGGTGGAAGACCATTTCCCCCTCCTGCTGTCTACTCTCTACAACACTCTTCCAGCATCTCTCTGCTTTATCAGTTTTCCATCTGATTTCACACGTAAGCTGAAAATTAATCTTTTTTCATGGCCATGTATCTATTAATTTCTCTGTTGTTGCTATTATATATCTATGTAATTGTACTATTAAATGCTGTAAAGCAATTTGGGTGACAAACTACATGAAAGACACTATACAAAATAAAGTTACATTGTATTGTGTTGATCTCTGATGAAGTAATTTACTGGATGTGTGAACTAATGCAGTGTTTCCTCAACCGGGGAGGGGGATCTGTTATTACTGACTGGGAACTGGTGTTGGTACTTGTTTTTGGGAAATAGGCTAGATAAAAAAGTCCATGAGAAACTCCTCCATCTTGAGCCCAATAAGCCAGTCGCCTCAGTAGGAGCAGGACTGGACCTTAGTTGAGGTGATGTATTCCAAACGACATTAAAAATAAAGCAGTGAGTACTGAAATGTACTGGCCAGCACTACTCCCCTGTCCTACCACCTCCTGTGCTCTCTGAACAGAACTGGTAGGCTTGGGCTCTGCTCCTTGGTAGCAATAATGTCTGATTTACAATTTTTCATGTGATTTCCATGGCTGTCTCACTTCAGTCTAAGATTTTGTTAAAGATGAACTATAAAGGTCTGGTGAAGACCGGGTAGCAGTGGTGTTTTCATCATCCACAGCAGATGAACCCTTCAGGTCAACGGCAATGGTGGTCAAATAGCTAAAGGCAAAGTATTAATAATTGGGAAAACAGCTTCAATCACTATGCTTCCATCCACTTGCCTGACAGTGTTGAAGTATATATAATCTGATATGGTACGCGCCACAGGGGATTGTCGCAATGGCAAACTAATGATGATGATGAACTGTAAAAGTAGGGTTTTCATCCTAAAACTCATTTACAAGCTTCCAAAAGACTTAAAACAGAAATACATAGTTTTAGTTGATTAAAAACGTAATTATTTCTGTAGTTTACAAAAATCTGTGATATTCAGTTGTTACCTCACAGCCTGAAGAAATTAAAAAGTTGTAACTGGGTGAATATAACACCCTGACTGAGCACACAGAATCCTTCATTGTCTCTCCTGTTCCTGAAGAAGCACCTGAGGGCAAATCATGGGAGAAACAGATCCATACAGCCCTAAACTGAGCCCTATGTTTTTTCTCACTCCCTCCGTGTTTGGAGAACAGTCACTATGAAATACTGAGTGTGGTCAATATGCCATTTTCAGGCATGCAAAGTGCCCCATGAACATCCAGAACTTCAGAGGAGAAACCTGGCCTGAACTCAAAGAAACATTGCCACTGGCTACACCAGATGTGTTCTGAATTCTGAACAGGGGCTCCTGTGAATTTAACAGAAAATTCCTTGCTGTGGGAAAAATCCATTTCTAAGGGGGTGCTAACAAGGGTTCCCAACCTGTACACCAGCCCGAAGGGTTCTGCTGGTTAAGACTTCAGGGATGTTCGACATAGGACCTCAGAATGTTCTCTAGGGCAGTCAATCAGTGGGATTTCTTCCACTGGCTCTCTCAGATCACCTGTATGTCAAGGTGATGTTACTTAGGAGACACTGAATCAATGGTAGAGGACAAAAGACAACCATAATGTCTTACCAGACCAGAGAAAGATGGGTATTTTTTCCTAGAAAAGACTGGAATCCAGCTTGGTGTACAGCCTTTCAGTGGCGTACCAAGAGGCGGGGAGGGGAAGAGGCCTGGCACTGGCTGGGAGGAAGGCTCTGGCCGGGCCCGCAGAGGAGGAGCTGCCCACCTGTCACAGGTGGCCAGAGCCCAACAGCTGCACCAACTCCAGCTCAGACCTGCCGGTGGCTGAGGTCTACCATTACAGGGAGAGCAAATATCCTACCGGCCCCTCTGTCTTCACAATAGGTGCAATGAGGGAGCCGAGGGGACCGGAGGCTGTCATCCCGCCCGCTGCTGGGGGTGTTTGCCCCAGTCACTCCCACTCCCAGCCATCCCCACAATGGGGAGCAGAGTCGGGGATGTAGGAATGAGCCCCCGGACCCCTCCCCACAGGTTGCTGCCACTGCCGCTGCAGACGGGGGTGAAATGTAAGTGTCGGTCCCCATGGTACACCACGCCAGCTTCTGTGCATAAGTGAGAGCAAACGTGACTCGTGACCTCATATTGCAGGAGAGAACTATCTGATCAGGACAACTAGAGCCAAGCCCAATTCGAGGTCACGTTCTAAAATGCTTGCAAACCTGTGTTCAGAAAACACCGGGAAGAGGCCTGTGGTCGTTACGGTGGCCATGAGTTCCAGACCAATCTGAAAGTAAGAGGCACAGCAGTAACTCTCATCCTGCGGACACTGAGTCACCCAAGACAATACGCATAGTGGCTCCTGTAATGGGGGCCCGGCACTCAGAACTTCTGGTAAGAGAGAATGCTTTCCTTTAACAGAAAATGTATCTAGCCCTCATGGGTCAGAAGATAACCTCAAAATGTGAGCTGAATGTAAACGGATGCAATGTTGTCTTCCTGAGTCTGCTCTCCTGATAACCCCAAACAACAGTTCTGTAAGGCGTGAACAACATTGGAATGGGCTACTTAGGGAGGTGGTGGAATCTCCATCTTTGGAGATTTTTAAGGCCCGGTTAGACAAAACCCTGGCTGGGGTGATTTAGTGGGAGTGGTCCTGCTTTTTAGCAGGGGGTTGGACTAGATGACCTCGTGAGGTCCCTTCCATCCCTATGATTCGATGATTCTATGATTCTAACTGCCCCATGCATCTTGCTGGGCTGCCCTGGAAACCTAAAGATGACAATGTAAATATCAAAAATGTTAACTATTGTGCCACAGCTCATCTCAGCAGAAACATCCAGCAAATGCATGTATCCATTAATTCCAGATTGCCTCCTTCTACAACTCCACAGGTGCGGGAAGCCACAACCATCTCCTACCCAGGTTTCAAAACCTCCAACTTCAACTCTAACAATATTTATGAGTTATGCATTTTCAATCCTAAAATCTGCAGCACACTGAGAACAGCAAGTGCATGGGACACTAGAAAATCTACTGGACTGAATAGCAGAAGAAATAATGCAGGGGCCAATTTCATATTTAATTCATTAGAAACTTCCATCTTTTAATTTAAGTGAAGTTATCACAGAACTTCCAGGCTCCTGCCACAGGAGGCCCCAGAATCCAGGCATCTTGCTGCAGAGGATATATGGACTAATTTTTCTTTTAAAAAAATCCAAACTATTACATACTTTTATTTTTACACTTTGGAGATCTCATGAGCAAATTTTAAATATTCAGCAACACCTTTGAAATTCACCTTTACAGAGGAATGGCAGGGTGTGTTGAAAACACAGGTGGGCTTAGGACCAGATTCTGATCTCATTTAACACCAATGTAAATCTGGAGAGACCCCACAGATGTTAATGGAGATCAGACTCCAGGCCCAGAGATTTCTGTATGCTGAATTTAGCTATCTGTCATGCCTGCGAGGTTACAACACCATCCTAAAAGAAGGTACAGTGGGTGATCAATGTTAAGGAGAATGTTTCATTTAAAAGACCATCTTTTCCCATCAGACATGAGAGGAGATTTACTATTTCAATATTATTGTTCAAACTAGAAGAGAGAGAAAAACTAAACAGGAACATATATTTTCATTTTATGACTGTGAACAACATTTCATACTGTAAACATATCTTGATCTATAACATTTACCCAGAAAAAAATTATTTCAATACAGCCCTTATTGCGAGCTAGGCAGCGCCTCCCTAGAACATTGTGTTAATGATTAATATGAAGTCAGTGGAATTCCACAGTTGCTGAGCGTCTTGTGCCCAAGAATGAACTGCATTGCTAAATCAGCAAAGACAGTTGTCAAGGTAACCTCTATGTAATCTATTTAACTGGCTCCCAAAACACCAATCAAGGTCAGATAACGCACTCAAGCACCATATGAACACACTCATATGGCATAAAGCTTTGTATCAAGACAGCAGGGAGGAAAAAACCTCATTAGGAAGTGGGGGGGGGGGGGACGGGACCTAAATTCAGTTTTGAAAAGTGTTAATTAGGATTGCAGTTAGCTTTGCAAGGAAAGTATGCCACTCTTCGGAACATGGCCTCGCTGTGTTAGAAGTAATTTCACTCCAGTTCACGTGGAATGGAAGTAGCCTTCCAGCCCTGGTAAATAAATAAATAATACAAAGAAGGGCAGGCACAGACTGGTACATTAGTCGTTTCATTTGTTGGTTTATTAATGCACAGATTTGTATTGGTATTCGAACATACAGTGCGGGGTTTGTTTTTCTAGGCCAGGAGTCGGCCACCCAAAAGGTAAGAAGAGCCACTTAAAAAAATTCCTTCAATGACCACGTGATTTGAAAGCCACAATGGTGTATGTAACTCCTGTGGCGGGAGCTGGGAGCTGGGCCAGGCCACCTGCCACAGGGTCCCCTGGTGAGGGTGGGAGGGGAGCGTTTCCCCAGCAGGTCCCCCTGTGGTGAGGGCTGGGGGGGAGCCTGGTGCGGGCTGCCTGCAGGGTCCCTGGGTGGCAGTGGGGGCCCCGAGCCAGCAGTGGGCTGCCAGCAGGGTTTGCCGGTGGCGGAGGGAGGACCTGGAGCCCAGAGCCACAAGGGGGAAGTCAAAGAGTCGCAGGTTGCAGACCCCTGCTCTAAGCAATAAATTCCTGGATCACTTAACACCAAACTCCTCGGGCAGCAGCCTTCCAGTAACGGAGCCTCGCTATTGCAATCCAGTCCTCTCTACAATAAGCCAGTACCCGCAGGCCCACTTACACTACTGGATCTCCCTTCTCATGACAATTTTCCAACCCCAGAGTGGTTCCTGGAAGGGGGAATTATCCAGCTGGGTTGTCAATCGTATTGATAGCTTGGCTTTGAAGTTAGGATGTAAATATTTTTTACCTTCTCTAGGTACATATTCGGATAGTTCTAACGGGGGCTGGTGGGGTCTGAACAGATTTTTAATCTAACAATTGCTATGCATATAGATTAGCATTCCTTGCTTGATATTTATTATTTTGCTTGTCTGCGAATGGGAATGATAAGCACTATGAGAATTAAAAGGTTGTCTATTTCCCCTGGAGCTTCTGTGCTTTTTGCTGGAACACTACAGTACTTTGTAACTTCTTGTAGCCTGTACTTCTAAATTCATCACAACAGATATCCCTATGCGTCCTATAGAAACAGCACACACTAAGGAGACTATTTCCCCCTTTTCCTTCAATGATATAATGTCAATGTTCCAGAGCTGTGCCAAATCAGGACCCCGATCCTCCTCCTCATTGATATCAATAGGTTCTGCCCTGGAAATGGAAATTTAAAAATAACAAATCAAAGAGATAGAAAAGGCAGTCAGGAAAGGCTATGTCCACACCTGCTGTGTCTAGACAGGAATTTTAGCCCACGCTTTCTGTAAGGAAGAACCAAAATACTATTTGAAATGCAAGACATTAGTTTGGGTCAGACTTCCTCTGAAAGAGCAATCCCTCGCCTGATCGTGAGTGCTTCTGATCACTGGCTACTCGCTCTGAAGCCGAAGATAGCCAGCATCGAGGAGACTGCTTTACGCCTGCTGTAGCTCCTTGACGTCAGGTAAAAGAGTCAGTGCAGCATAAAGGGACCCGAAAACCATAGCTCTGGCCAAGGAAGAATTCTTCCAGGGCAGGAATTGAGGGAGCCATTTGCATGCCCTCGTAAGTTGTAGCATAGCAGGAGGGTGCCAGGAACAGGAGGGACATGTTGGGGCTAGAATGATTCTGGGACTGGCTGCCATAACTTGCAGTCCCCCCACAGCACAGACTCACCCTTAGTTTCTAATGGCCCAGCCCTGTCTAATATAACCTAGGTTATATAACCCCCATCCCTGTGGTACCTGAGCACTTTATACACATTCATGGATGAACCCACACGGCACAGCTGCTGGGTTTGGCCCCATTGTAGAGGCGGGGAACTGAGGCACAGAAAAATTAAGTGACTTGCCTAAGGTCACACAGGAAGTCTGTGACAGAGCCAAGAACTGAACTCAAGACTCCTAAGATCCAGTCCTGTACCTTAACCATAAGGCCACCCCCCTTCTCCAGAGCAGCCTGGAACGCATTGGCAATGTGCACCCCCAAGACCTATTGATTTCAGTCTTCAATGGGAGATAAGACACTCAGCACCTGGCAGAATCAGACCCTTTAATGTAAAAGGAGGGAACTTCTAGAGCTTGTAGAGCATCAAAGACTGTGGCTGATTTCAAGAAATTAGGATTTTACGTCTGGATTTTGATATGTCAGGCACAAAATAAGGGGCTGATAGCTAATGAAACTCTGAAACTATTACAGTTACTCTTCCATGATTAACTGACATATACATTTGCATCGGTGGTCTTGCGCATAATAGAAGATGGACTTCCAATAGTCCTGACTCTTTTGTTCCACTGAGAACACTGACCTGACAGTGTAAATAAAGAGGGATAGGGCTACAGAAAAGGAGGGAAATTGAAGTACACTCATTTCTGATAGACACTATGTCTGATGATGATTTATACAGTCAATCAATCTAAGATTGTATTTCTTGTGCCTGCAAATATGGGCCAGAATCCAAATCAAATAGGATTGTAGGTGTGTCTCTTTATAGCAAGGCCTGACATAATCTGCTATTTCATATTTGGGAAGCTGATTACTTCCCAAAAGAACTCAATTGCTTGAATGGAAGCTCTTTCACTTAAATGTGCATTTTAAAAAAGTCTGCTACTGTTCCCTTTATTTTAACTAATATAGTCTGCACTCCTATGAGTTGAGACTGTGCCCACATTTGAGCCAGAATCTGTACGTTTTGCACCCATAAAATCCCCATTAACTTCAATGGAGTTTTATGTGGGCACCAGTGGCAAGTAATAACCAGTTTCCATCAAGTAGGGAGCAGTCTACCATGCTTGCAGTTGGTGCTGCTCATGTATAGGATAATAGTATTTGTGGGTGGTCAAATATTAGTGTATATGGGAGAGAAGTCCACTTATCCCATCATCTAAACCCAAAGGACCAGTCCCTTAATATCTAAAGATAGCTGTAAAATCCATTTGCAAACATATCTGAAATAACCAAACATTCTCTGCCAATTCTATCTTGCTTGGTCACCAGAGTTCAGTTTTGTTTACAGCACCACATCAGCACTCATCAAAAAACTTATTTCTGGAAGCTGCAACTTAGGGTCAAAAGGTGTCAAAATGGGGCACGTGCAGGTTTTTGGTTGGAACTGGAACAATATTGCTTCAGTTTTCTGCAAGTGATAGCATGAAATGGACTTGTCCGTTTGTCCCGAAAGCCAAGCATGCACGGTGAAGGAAAAAACACGTAAAAATTAGGGAAGTGTGGTTTTACACATCCATTCCTGCTCCCACCCACGCCACCGCCACAAGGATTTCCAGGGTGAAGAGTCAGGGACTGATCCAGCTCCCACTAAGGTCTATGGGAGTCTTTCCACTGACTTAATTGACGGGGTTTTTGGTCAGGCACTTTGTGCCCATATGCGGCATGAGGCCTGACAGGACAGACTGTAATGTCTCCAAAGGAACTATTATTGTCTATAGGGCTAATAATCCATGAACTAAGAAAGGTTTTGCAATATGGACTGTAACAGCTCCTAAGGCAGCCATTACTGTGTGTGTTACTCATATGTGTTTTCAGGTTTAATATTAATACCTCACTGAGGGATGTGTGTTCTCGGGAGTTTGTAATAATCCCTAACTGACTACTGAGTAAATAAAATATGTACTGAAGAAATCATAGTATAAGCAACAAAACATGTATTTTTTGAAAGATCTACAATAAATATATCTTTCCTTGAGAGACCCATTCTAGGCGTACATTTGAATAACCACCCATGACTAGTATTTTCATAAAAGGGTTCTTAGATACAGACGCTGGAGTTTCAATGATGCAAAGGTTGTGACACAAACTGAGAACGGCCAATAAATTCAAAGATAAAAGCTCCATCTTTAACTCATGATGCTTTTTTGACAACAGCGTAAAGAGCGGCGGCCGTCCCCACTGACTTTCCACTTCCTGGCTTTTGGGGGTTTAGTGTCACAATCTGAACATCATTTAAATAAGCTGCTCGGGATATGATAGTTTGAACATTCCTCCCGCATAAAAGAGAAAGAAAAAAGAATGGGCCACCTCTGCAGCTGGTGTAAATTGGCATCACTTCCTTTAAGTCAAGGGAACAACACTGATTCACACCAGCTGGAAATGTGGCCTGATGTCTCTGAGACTGACATTCTGGAGTCCAATAGGTAAAACAACCAACCAACCAAACCAAAGTTACTCTTCTTTGGCCATTTATCTTGTTCCTTGCCTGATTTAAACCTGGAGTGGCTGGTGTGGGAAGAGGAGTTGAAATTTATCACCCCAGATTTTGATAAGCTCCGTCGTAGCCCTGGAGCAAAATTAGTTTCATTCCCGTTCAGTGCAGTTGTGAGACTTGGTATGTTAAATGGCTCCTCCCTTTGTGTCGAAAGGGAGAGCTGGCTGAACTGAACTCTCACTCCGAGAATGCCTCACAGCGTGTGACTAATCCACCCCCAAAGGCTCACACTTGTTTATTCCAGTTACATTCTTCTGGTTCATATCAAAACACAACAGCCAGTTATACTAATTCATCTCCATTTTCTGAAATCAAAAATGTGGCAATAGAGGCAAATGTCTTGATAAAAATGTTCCTTTTATCTCATGCTACCCACTGTAATCTGAATTTTCCTTCAAGAATTACAGATGTCTCAGCTACACCAGGTAGGGTCTGGCTGCAAAGCAGCGCCCTCTCAAAAGTCTGGCTGGATACAATTTTTAATCATACATTCCTCCCCAAACCTTCACCTGTAAACAGCAATATTAATACGCAGAATTTTGGGGGTTATTTTTTAAATGCAACATTAAAATCAGAAGTCCTATTCCATTCACAGTGCAGGATCCAACTCATTTATCCTTTGGGTTTTCCAGTCCCACCCACAGAGATGTTACAAATTGGATTTAAATTAAATTTCGTTCTAAACACATATATTCAATCATAACAAAACAGTGACAAATTAGCTTATTCCATTTAAAAGCATTGTAAGCTCAGCCAGTGTTACTAGTTCCCCAATCCAGGCTCTATTTCCCAAAGGTCAGGCATTTAAAGAACTGCCTCACAAATATGTGTGGAGGTATTCACTAGGGAATATATTTGATTATTTTATGAAATATCAGACTGAAATGCACTGTGTGCTTAAAAGAATGAATACAGGAAAGGATCATTTTATTATTCCATGAAGATAATAACTATCCCACAATGCTGTTTGCATAGTTATAGCTGTTTAAGAAATACTTAAGTTTATTTTCTCTCTCTCAAATACGATGTGATGTAAAAAGAGGCCTGGCTGGTGATTTCTGTTCTATCACAAGCTACTATGGATTCACCTAAGCCCCGGGTTCCACATCGGCCACCTCCACTGCCATAATGAGATTTCTTTATTCGGTTTTGCTCATCAGGGCTGGGTCCTTGCAAGTTTTAGCACTTAAAGGCAGCCGGAATGGGTCAGATACGGAGGGAACACAGTGAATTTGATACTACTCCTGAGAGAACTTGGATTGTTTCCAAATCAATCACTCCCAGTGGGGGTTAGGGGGGGAAGCAACAGGCATTAAAAAGAGATCCTAACTGTTACCATGGCTAAACATCAACTGTGGTTAGATCAAACACTTGTGAAGAAAAGGATCTTGAATTGGTTATTTGTAAAGGAAAAAAGCCATCATTTCAAAATTATAGTGGAATGTGTTTAGAAAGAAAACCTTCTCAATTTGCCCTAAAATGTGTTTGCAGTAAATAAACCTAGTTCTGTTTGTAGGTTTCTACAGTTCCATCCTTGAAATATTGCAAGCATCATTAAGTAGGAATTTTTGGAACTCAGCTTCTGAAACAAAGTAACAGGAAGAAGGGATTTCTATCAAGGGACCAGCCTTAGCTGCCTCCAAGGTTGCTACAGCCATGCCCAGACTTGCAGCCTCTGAATCTGTGTTTACTACTTTCACTTTGGCCTTAATCCTTCTAGGTGGTGAGTGCCTCAACTCCAGGAGACATCCAAGAACATTAAGGATGATAACAACCTAATCGGAGCTAGATTTGGGGAAACGTTTCTCCCTCTGTATACTATATACTGCAAATATCAGTGTATCGTGTGTCTGACTGTGCCCAGAAATTATTAACAATCAAGCCATGTAGAGATATTTGCTGATTTGGAGATATTTGCTAACTTGTTTTAGAGCAGAGTTAGTCTCCCTCCCCCCACTTCACCTAAACTACAGCAACTGGCTAGCATAACTGGACAATGAATTTAGGAAAATCATTTAAGACACAGAATCTTCTAGGACGTGCTTTTGCAAGCCAAAAGCTATTCGCCACAGAGTTTAATCTTCACATGAGAACCCATTGGGTTCTCTGCTAGTGTAAACTGGCAGAGCTCCACTGGCTTTACATTTGTTGAGGATCTGGCTCCAAATCTAAATGTGGAGTAAATCCACCTGGTGAAACAATCATACAGATTTACTCTGTTGCAAATGACACAGAATTTGGCCCCTTGATGCCAATGGAGATGGTATCAGTTGTTTTGCACCATTATTGCTCCACCAGTGCAAAGTCCAGATGTACCATGCAGGTGAAAAAAGCTATTTTTTTTCACCAGTACCGGTTTCAAAATGGGGTAGATGGCATCAGTCAAACTCACTTTGGGCACCAGCACAAAACACGTCTTCACTGGGGATTTGCATCTGTACAGCTAGACCAGTGCCAAAAGCCCAGGGTTATGCATGGCCCTTGTTGCGGGCTTATGCGCTATGCTGTCCATACAAAAACTGCTCTCAGTCAGGCTGGAGTAAGTCAGGCAGAACTCCTGATGTAAAACTGATGGGAGATAGCAATCGGCCCATGCTGTGTTCACATTAGAGCAATGCAGGACTCAATGGGAATTCTGCCCCAATGAGGACTCCAGGGCCAGAGCCATAGCCAAGAAGCTGTGTGAGTACTTTCATCCTTTTGGACAGAGAATATGAAGAATGTCTCTCAGCTCAAAAAAAAAGGGCAGGAGTCACATTTTCTGTGTTAAAAGGATTATTGTGGTTGGTTCTTAGAAAAAAGTGACATTACTAAAACATTTCTTCTTCTCTGGATCTCCCCTAACCCAGAAAACTGCTCTTCCAAGCAACAACCTGATGCCTATTGAGGATGTCAGTTGCTATTCTACCCAACCTAGCAAACCCCCAAACCCGTGTTTTTTAAGCAGCAATGCCAACAGCAGTTTACATCAAAACACCAAGAGACAGGACCTAATTTGGGAAAGCCTAACTCATACAAATAGTTTTTACTCACTCCAAACCAATACGGCTACATGGATGACTAAGGGTAAGCCAGATTGGACTTACATTTATTATCTGATCAGCTCTAGTTAAAGGACTGAAAAAGAAAGAAAATGATAGGAGCTTAATAAAGTAATTATCAATACGGACCTACTCCTTCCCTTTGGAGGCCAATGCGATTACCGCACACAACTAAAGACTACTAACATAAGCCATGGTTTGAGGGATTGGTTACTAAATTATGTCGATACAGCTCCACTGCAAATTCAAGTATAAATTACAAGACTCCTCAATTCAAGTTTTAAAACTTAAAATAAGCCTTAAAAAAGTAAACAAATTAAGTATGGCTGACTGACCAAAACTGGAAAGCATCCCTGAGAAAGGGGAATATGACTATATTAATTTGACTTGAATGGTTTTGATTTTTTCCAAATGGTATTGTAAAAATTATTTACTTTAAGATCAGATTTCATCTTCTCCTTTTAGAGCATGCTTTGAAATCAAAAAGAGACTTTTCGAGTGAACATCAGGAATTGCTCAGCTGTACAAAAATATGTCTGATTACAAAAAACGCTTAAAAGGTTAATGTTCAAAATCCTTCATGTTTGTCACGGCCACACAGATGCCTCTGTTGCGGGAAAGGATGAGATCCTTTATGATGTTGATAAAGCACTCCTCTTGGAGAGACACAGGCCACCATCAATCAACAACATTTTTCTTTGGCTTCTTCTCTTGGCGTCCCAATATTACAACAGCAAATCATAATCCAAGCAAAGTAAATAGGCTCTGGGGAGAAGGAGCTATAAATTGGGCCTGCCTCTATCAAATGAACTATATCATGAAGGTCTGTTAAACACTGAACGACATCTACTTTCCTACAGAAAATTCAAATTGGAAAGTGGTGGGTGGGCTGAAGGTAGGAAGCTGCAATTAGGAAATTGAAGGCCAAATTGATTAGGATTTGAACTGAACATACAGTGATAATTAGTAGCAATGAGAAATGTAACTGTGTCTGGCTTTTATTCCTCCATCTCTGGTCTAATTTATTTTAATCTTTTTCCATTTGATGGCACATTTTCAACACCACGGACAAAATTCAGGCCCACTGGTGTCAACTCCATTAACTTAGCAAGAACTGCACTTTGTGAGTCTAGTCGCTTGTCTACTCAGGAAAGTCTCACTGGTGTAACTCAAGGTTGATTTTAAACTGCTTTACTTAAACCTGTGCAAAAGCCTGTTAGGATGCTCTCACTTTGGTTTAAACCAGAATTATTTCTGTTTAGATTAAGTTGATTAGGAATCAGTGTAAACTAAAGTGAAATAAGGATCCACGCAGGGTTTTAAATCAGTTTTAAAAACCAAGTTAAGTTAAACCAGTGCAACTTTCTCATTCAGATGAGATCTAGGTCTGAATTTGGCTCCTTTGGTATATATGGGCTGACCTGTCTTCCACTTTCCTTTCTATCTATTGACTAATACCAGTCTCCATAGAGACAACTTTATACTGAGGGTTATTATCAGAAGAGATTAGTCTTAATAATAATATCTACAGCGTCCAAAAGTGTGGTAGGTGCTCTGCAAACAAATAAAGACATGTTCCTTGTCCTGATGAGTCTACAGCTTCCAGGCTAGATGTTCACCTCGATGACTCATCTACACAAGGCTGTAAGAGGAAGGAGGAACCCGTTCCTGGGTTTAGGCACACAGAAAGAAAGAGGATTTGTGCTGCTGCTCTTCCTCATCTCAGGGGCAGGGGGGCATGCAGTAGATGAAGCAGATCTGAGGTGGAACTGGGCGGGTAATAATTTGCTGTGGTTAGAAGCCAGCAGGATATTACTACTTCCCTGAGGCAAGGAGAGAGCAGGGAAGAATGGTGCTTTAGAAGAGTATTTCTGCACCAATAACAGCAGCAAGCAACCAGAAGGAAGGAATCACCAGCATTACAAAGAAGAGCTAATCTTTGTGCATACCTTGATGGTACCGTGAGGGTATCTGTGTTATTATATATACATAGAGGTTTGTACGCACACACACACATCCACATACAGGTGGAACAAACTGTATTGTGCCGAAAAAGTCACTTTGACAGCCCTAATTTACTGAGACTGATTCATGTGACAGCGTCAACAAATCGTTCTCGTCAAAGCCTACATTGAAAATGGAGTAAATTGATTGTGGAGTCAAGTGCACTCATAATTTTATGGAGTATTGTGATTTCATTTGTAAAAACTCTTTGGAAGGGGCAAAAAAATCCTGTCTTTTCATAACAGGCTCTGATTTTTGCACTAGTCAGGCCGGTAGAAGGATATGCTGTTTAAGAGCATGCTGTTATTACCGGTGCTTTTCCTGAGCAACCCTGTTACTGTGTATTCAGGGAAGTAACATGAGAATTCCCCAGAGATCTTTTGTACAAATATACAGTGGAGATCAACAAGAAATTCGCCGAGTGAACAAAACATTTTGTATGTGTTTTCTTACTTCTTCTGTATCAGTGGAATATGAGGACTCATTGAAGCACCAGCAGTTTCTTACTGGAATTATTTTTATGTTCACGAAGTGGTATAGAAGCAATTATTCTAATAGGTCTTTTAACTCAGATGCAGTACATAATCTCTGAAATCACAGGTTTTCCTCACCTGAAGGAGTATGGCAATGTTTTGGGAGTATGTCGTAACTGACCATGGTGTGGTTTTTTTAAATCTCTGAATGAAAAAGGATCAATATGAATTTTCTCAAAATAAGCAACAGTGAAACGTGCATGTAATGCCTCCCGTGAAGCAAACAACCCTCAGAGCAGAGAAAGGGAAGCCAATAAGTTATGCTAGACAGGCACTTACAGAGGTCTTCTGGGGTCATGTTTACTAATCTCTGGCTTTCTGTCAGAATGTTATGATTGTGAAGCAGCAGAAGGCATGCAAAATGAAAGGAGATAGTGAATCACATCAAGCACCATACCGTCACACTTCTACCAAAAATAGTTAATGCTAAACAAAAGAAAGCTTCATTTAACCAAAGGATACATTAAAAAAAAAAGCCCCAACCCCTCCGTTAAGGCAGAAGCCGAATAACTGGGTTTTGTCTTGTAAGAATTTTGTCCTCATTGCAATGAATGGTTTTAATAATACCCCCTCCCCCAATCAATTTACTTGGTACAGCCCTATGACTTAAATTCCAGATGAACTCTTCTCTGGTTTGTTTTCTTACACAGGAGGTATAAAACCTTCTGTTCAGATCGCCAAAGGAATAGCAATTCTCATTATCTCGCTAATATTCACCTTTTGTATTCATCTTAAAGCTTCATAAGGTCAACATAAAATAGGGAAACAGAGCATTAAATTTCTAAAATCAATAGCATGTACATACATTGACATTCATTACTTTACAGCAATTTCCAGTTTCTCCTTGATTGATTAAAGCTAGGGGTTGAAATAAGTGCTTTTCCCCTGCCTGGAGAAATTCCCAATTGTCCATGCTGTGAACCTTCCATTATGAGACATGAGACAGAGGTAGCGGTACATGGTTCATTTCACACTGCCACAAAATAGACTTGTCATTCCACAATCGAAAGTAAGGAACCTGATGGAAGAGCAATGTGTCAAAAACTTGTCAAAAGAGGCTTGTGCTTAATGACAATAGAGAACAAGGAAACCAGAGCTTGAGCCAGCTTTTGCATACGCACAATAATGCAGAAAAATGATCCCTGTAATTTATTTACTCTTTGAATGTGCTAGTGAACCACAATTCATAGTTTCACTCTAATTAATTCTGATCCCACATTAATTTATAGAAGATAAATATTTACAATACAAATAAAATGAATCAGTTTAGAAAAGCTCGGCAATGAGCTGTTTAAATGAACACTGGAAAAGAAAAGAATCTATTTGCTCTTCATTGAAAACTATATTGGCAGAATAATGTGTCATAAAATGCCCTATTAGTAAGTGTGTTGTATGCTAAGATGATAAACATGACATCTTGAGCTCTCATGAATGATTTGTGGAGACCACGAGAAACCACATGGCAAAATTCCCTGCCGCAAAGGTGCTGCATCAGCAGACTATCTGGCTCTCTGTGCCGGTAATACACCCTTACCAGGAATAACTGTTAAAGAAAAAATACGTTCAGGGAATACAGTGTACATAGGTGACTCTTTTCACACCTTTACACAATTAAGCTGATAATCTGATTTCTTAACCTGCTAACAGTAGGCAGGAGCAGAAGGTAATCCCAAAAGGTTCTGATTATAATCAGGCTGTGGGGACAAAACCCATTGTTTTGATTATTAGTTACAGGAGCCTGCATATTGTATATACTCCAAATATTTCTTCTTCCATGTGCCGAAGGGCAGGTTGAGCCTGCAAAGTGTTAGCAGTTAAAATCAGGCAGAATCCAAAAGTTTGGCTGATTATACCTGAAACTCTCCAGTCTAAAAATGAGGCTAGAAATCCCACAAGAAGGGCTTTAATGACGACATTTCCAGTGCATCAAATTTTAGCCCAATTGGAAACTCTGTGTAAAGGGCTTTTTTTCCCCACCTAATGTATTTCTGCCTGTCTGAGCACATGGAATGCTTTTCAAACGTTTAGCGAAGACCCTCCAAAAAGGCTTAAAATCAGTTTGGTCTGAATCTTCATCTAAGTTTGGTCAAGTTAAATCACCTGACACACGTCCAATGGGAACCTCCACTGATATTAAGTCAGGATGGCTTTGGAGAATTAACATATAATTTCACATATCAAACTTGTAACATTCACAGTTTCCAGTTCTCACCCAAAGAAGAAACACGAAGCGCTATGCAATATGGCCAGGGTATGTCTGCAGGAGAGAAATGCTGGTCTGCACATTTTCATATGGTTCATCTTGCTGTAGACACATTGCCCAAACCCAGGGGACAGAGCACCATAACGTTTACCTTGCCCGTTTGCCACATCATTCTCCCCTCCGAGAGGTGGTGTTTATGGAGGAAGGTAGGTGGGACCTTAGAAAATTTTGCCAAATCTGAGGATCTGTGGGGAAATCTGGTCCCACGCCCTTGGACTCTGGCATATCTACACAGCAAAATGGTCCTTCTATGCTGTTCCCAGGCTTTCCCTCTCGCAGGAAGCAGAGTTTATTCTGAAGCATTTCTGCCACTGGATTTTTTGTAACCACCAGGCTTTGTGACCCACCTCTGGGCTCAGAGAGCAGAGATGAGAGGCTACTTACTACTACTCCTAGCAGGCAACACAATGAGAGAACATGCCCCAGGTTCAGATGGGAGCAGTCAGTGCCATTTGTGGCAGAGCATTCATGGGGAACAGCTGCTGCAGGATCAGGAGGAAAAGGAAGCATGTCACAGAATCAGTATTGCCCCTTCCGAAATGCCCCCAACAGTACTGAATGCTCTGGGTCCCCCATGTGAAGCACAGGAGGGGAGAACTTGGCCTTATGTAATTAGTGTATGCAGCTAGTTTGGAAAGAAAATTAAATTAAAAAGAGAGGAGGAACACTGCATATTTTCTTTGCCATTATTTATTTTCTAGTACAATTAGGGCTTGAGGTGCAACTGAATCGGTGCCTACAGCTCTTAGCCAAAAAGGCCTTGCAAGGGGCTAACACACATTTTTGCGAGAGAATCCCAGGGGTGATTTTTTACACACTTCCCCCCATTCTCACTTTGGGACCCTTTGACTTTACCATTAACCCATCTTTGTTAGGCCACAATTAGGCACCATTAAAAAAGAGATTTTTTATTTAATGCACTGGCCCATGGAAAATGTGCCATGAATTGGCTCTTGTAATTGGCTATCTTCTAGGCCCTATTGGATCATTAGATTGGAGAGAAGAAGAATGTATATTTTGCTCAATGTTTTTGTGGTAGCTGTAGGACAGGGGAAATTCAACAGATGTAATTTTATTTAATTCTGGGTTTTTCCTTTACGTAGGAATTTACAAGAAACAACAGGCCGAACAAGAGAATTGGCATTAGTAAACAAAATCATTTTGTATTTTACTTCTACTTCTATTTTTAATTCTACTTTGACTCAAAGGAGGAGATCTAGTCCCTTCCATGTAATAATAATACTGAAGAGTCTGTAAGTGTAGAAAGCTTCAGTAAAAGTTATGTATGTGTTCATGTGTGTCTGGAGGCCATACAAAGAAGAAGGCATCACTGATGTTTTCTCTTAACTTCATACTCTCCAGAGCATTCACTCCATCTGTGTTGTGAAAACTGGTTCCTCTTTTAGCAGTCCTGAGAGATAGATGCACGTTCAGTATTCAACCACTCCATATTTAAGAAGAATTTGCTAATTGAATTAGTTGATCATTTTTTAGGGGCATTTACCCGTCAATTCACAACCCCATCACCTCATCCCAGAAAAAAATTCCTGTCGCTGTGGGGAGTCGCCCTTGGGGATCTAGTAGTATAAGCCTCTCTGCATTGTGCTGCCTGTCTTTGTTCTTGACCTGACCTAAAAAAGTGCTCTCTTTACAAGTCACAGAGGATTTATTCTCTGCTTTAGTTTAGTCCTGGCTTCTTTTAGGGAGAAAATGACTGTTTTTCTCAGTTGTTTCAAATGATCTGCACATTTTATGATGTGGGTGATTGTCTATCAGCATCTGAGCTGTGGCCACCAATGTAATTGAACTGAAGAATACAACTGCCCAAAAATATTTGCCACAAACATTACTCTTATGGGTGACAATAGGTTTTTGAAGTGGTGAACAGTCACTTTACTTTCCTTGAGGGTTTTAAGCCTAAACTTTTCAGCATATCAGAATACAACCCTTTCCTTCTTTGTTTAACTATGTGTTTATTGCTTCTGGGCCAGACCCCCAGTTAGTACAAGTGGCTTAGCTCTCATGAAATCAGTGGATCTTCACTACTTTACACCAGTTGAAGATTTGGCCATCTGATGGCTCTGTCCTTCTCCATGTGTCCAGAGAGCAGGTATAACTTGGAGGAGTTCCAAATTTTAGATTCCAGGCAGCTCTCTCTCCTACCCCACCTGAGCAGATTCTTTTCCTTTCTAAAGTGACCTAGACTAATGGCTTAAGCGTAGATCTGGGAGAGAGACACCCCCACCCCCCCAAGACTCTCTGTGCAGAACGGGAACAACATCTAACTCTCTAGGGATCAGAAGTAATTCAATGATTATTTGTCCAGCTCAGCTGCTGAAGTCAATGGAGCTCGAGGCCAATTGATGCTAGCTGAGGATCTGGCCCTATGCTTTTAATACTCTTTAAAGATGTAAAAAAAACCTTGTAAGATTCTAGCCCTCGTGGTTTATGGAAAAAGCTTGAAAATAGGACTGAATGCACCCCACATGCTCAAAGCCAGGAAGAGGAATAAAGAGCACACAACATAAAAAAAAATCTCATGATTTTGGGGTACTTGACGCATGATTTTTGAATGTTTGGGGTGGGTAATAATGCAAAGATGTTCCCTGGCTGGCAGATATTAGATTTATAGCAAGGTTTTCATGGGAGAAATGTGTGCTGTAGGTAGAATAACCATCCAGCTCCAGCCCATCACCTCTCATCCACAACTGCAACTCCCACTTTGATTTTACATTTTGCCATTTAAAAAAATTGCAAATGTTCAGTTTCACCAACTTAAATGGTCACGCTATTTACTCTACAGCGGAAAGTCAGAGCACACAGTTACAGTTGGAAATGGTAAATCACTTTCCCAGATCATCTCACGTGGGAATTTAATACTGCACAGCACCTGGATTTTTCAGTGACTGCCCATGCTGACTTGATAGGAACACACCTGTGATTGGCGGGGGATGATCAGAATGCCTGGGACCTGCAATGGAATCAGGAATCTGGAGGGCTAAAGCTCACAGACCAACGGACGCACAGGAAGTGAGTTCTCATTGAGTTCTCCATTTAAGACCAGGTTATGCTTTGAAGCCCCAATCCTGCAGCTCGGGGAGTGCAGAGGTGTATTGCTTAGTGGGATCTTGTGTTTGAGGCAGACACCCTAGGTGAAATACTTGCCCCAGTGAAATCAGTGATGTTTTGCATTGACATTACACCAGGATCTCACTCCATAACTCCAGGAATCCTGTAGGTGCTCCTGCTCCAGTCTGCATTGACCAGTGAAGGAGGAACAAGAGCACGGTCCTGCTCTGGCCTTGTCCTCCCAAGCCTGAGCGCCAAGTCCGAGTGTGGTCCCAAGGGGCTCCTGGAAGTAGCTCTACTGGCTTCCCAGGACTGAGAAATCAGTGGGCCCTATTTGCATGAGCAAGTACTACTCACCATGGTAAGGTTTGCAGAACCGGGCTCTAAGCTTGTACCAGATTACCGTTGTGTCCTCACCCCACATGCCTTGCACACCTGCAGAGTGGCAGGCACAAGCTAGCCCTCGCAGAATGCACACAAAAGCACAGAAAGCCGTTTCAAGTTGAACAATATTTGCTTACCGTGAAGTTTGGGATAATTTTTGCAAAGTCAACATTACTTGATAGATTTCACTGCCATTTTACACCGGTGATGATGTTTTTGTATCTGTGGGCTTTGCACCAGGAGACCCTTACTCTTGATGTCAAGGAACCCCCCCCATCTTAAACCAGAGCAACAGAAATAACAGCGTCTGTAAAATACTCAGTTCATTATGGAGGGATTCAGTGTGCCCAACAGAAATATTGATATATGATAATATCCACTATTCTCCTTACATTAGCCACTTTATTTTTCTTCCTGCCCTCTGGCAGACAAAGGGCACATAATCAAACTATTCTGTCACCTGGTCATATTTTGTTGATTGCTATTTAAATTATAGCAGATGTACTTTCGAGTAATTCGACAATGCAGTCTAATGTCTGACTATAGCACGCATACTTTCCCGAAGGCTATTTATTTAGGAGAAAACATTTCACACATTAGAAGATGTTTTAATGAGATTATTGGACTTGCCTGTCATATTTGTACTAGCTCTGTATAGGAAACAGTCTTATTAGAGAGAAAGACTGTCTCTTCTATGACCAAGGGTTTTGGTATTTAGAGGGAGATTAAACAAAAAGAACAAACTGCTTGAGTATTTCTTTGACATTCTAGCACATTAGTTTCTAAGCTAATGCTCTTGGGGTGAATGGTGGAGAAAGGAGCACTTTGCTTCTTCTGCTCCCTGGCTAGTAATGAGCCCTTTCACAATTGGCAATAGTCGAAGATATTCCACTTCATCACAACCAAACACAAGCCATCCCCTGTGGCGCCAACAAGAATTTCCAGTTTTCCACCCTTTTAGTACAGGGGCTTTTTAGGAATGACTTAGAAGAGGGCCTACTCACTGTGAAGCTATCTGGCTGCATCCAACTCCCACGTGCCTTGTCTCAAGAACTATAAAATGAACAGCTTTAAGGGGATTTTAAAAAAAAAAAGACTGTCAGGTTTTTTCTGGCGTAACTTTCAGCTGGGAGCTTCCTCGCCTACAGAATGGCCTGTGATGTGCTACTCACCCGCCACCCTTCATTAGTTTGAAAGGGAGCCCTACCCAGTCTGCCATTCTCCAGGATGGTGGCCATAAAGCCGGGCCTCCAGGGTTAGGTGTACGGGGAAAGCAGAGAAGAATGAGAGGATATGCCGGAGTACATCAGCAACACTCCCGAACCCCAGGAAACAGAAAAGCTTTTAGGAAAGTTATGATTTTTAGAACAGAGATTTCCCTTATACTAAAAATGCAACCCCCTGCAGTCATTCCTTAAACTCCCAGTCCTTTAATCTTCAGTCCCCCGATATCTTTCCTGCATTCACTGTGCCCATTTGTCCCTTGTTACTTCCATTTTGGCATTCTCTCTTCACTCTTCTTCCATTGTCCCTGTTTTTCTCATCGTCTTACACCTTGTTCACATTCTTCTGGCTGGTTTTTGACGCTCTGATCTGTTTTCCTATTGTGTTTCCCTCCTTTCAGTCCCATTTATAATAAATGGGTCTTTGGTTATAGTAGATTTGAACTAAACCCTTTTCCTGCCATTTCTAGTCCTATTTTCTTCTTTCAATATCTTTAACAGCTCTCTCATCTCTTCCCCATTCTTTCCTGATCGTTCAATTCAGCTTTCTTGTTTCTGAAAGTTTTCAACTGATACTGGCTGGACATACTGGCTGCTGATTTAATTAACAAGCAGCTACTCAAAATACCACATCACATCCTACAACTTACCTGGCTACTAAAAGCTACTTGAGCAATAAATTACCAACACAACCTTGTCATTTCAATTTTCAAATGTACAGGGCCAAATTCATCCCTGACTTTAATGGAGCTGCACCAAGGTCAACGGGTGTCCTTTGTATTTAACAACCAGTCATAGTGTATGAAGTTTCCTCTTTTGTCTGTTGCCGTAGTCCATGCATTTGCAGTGAACCTTATTCCAAAATGATCACAAACAAAACAAAAGGGAGAAAATACACAGAAAAGACCAACAGCTGCTTTGGTTCTAACTTGCATAGACATCTCAGCCAATTAGTTGTAGAGCAGTGTTTCTTCACTGGTGCTCCATGGACCCAGGGAAGGTGTTCTGCGACCAAGCCTGAGCCCTCTCTTTCAGGGGAGTGGGACTGTGTGGAGAAGGGGGAAGGAGCAATGTGGTGAGTCGACATGAGTCTGGGAGATTTAAAATCCAGGTGCTTGTTGGCACCTGCCGCCGCCATGCTCCTTGGCCGCAGCTGGGACATTTTAAATTGCCTGCCGCTGTTAGCGCCAGCATCGAACTTGCTTGGACATAACTTTCATGGTAAGACTTTCTTTGATGAACTTGAAGAATAGATGAACTTTGTTCGATCAGACAGGCCCAAAATTCCCACTAAAACTTGAGTAATATTATTTTCGGTTTTCAGGTGTGTGCATAATCATTATGTATTTATTTTTTAGAAGTAAATGCATGTTATATTCATAAATTATATTTAATTTGGTTTCCTGGATTGTTTTCACAAGAATGCGGAGTACACAGATATTATGAACATTATAGCCAGTATATATTGGCTTTTTTGAGAAAGTTTTCATCAGGTGTTCCCTGTAAAATAATGAATACTTTTAGGTGCTCCCCAGTCCATTAAAGGTTGAGAAACACTGTTGTTCAGTATCGCTGATACTTTCTGATCAGCATTCTAGCTGTTTGAAGACAAACACCTGAAAAATACTGTAGTGGTACATTCTGGCAACCAATCTGATAAGAACAGAGATAATATTAAAGATAACCAGTAGCAGTTTGTCTCCAGCACTGACTGTCCGTGATCGACCCTCTTTCCACTGAGAAATTTTGGAAAGTCCAATTAGAGCTGCCACAGGGGCCAGCGCAGCCAAAACAACCCATCCCATGTACTAGATGTATTAACCAGGGAACCGGGGTTAGTGGCAGGGCCCACCCTGCTCTGGTAACAGTAGTAATAGACGTTCAGATGATGGCCCAATGACACCGCCAGCCTCAAAAATATATTCCCATTCCTGTAGCTCAGAAACAGATGCTGAAAGAGGAAAATGCTCTGTAGACTGCCAAAGGGCTTTTAAAAAAAAAATTAGAACAGTTGGAGGGAACCCCTGAGGGAATTACAGTAGAGTAATTTGGAACACATAGATGGCTTCAGGTGGAGGAACTCATATTGACAGATCTCTTGACAGCATTACTTACCCATTTATAACAAATGTAATTGTCTGACAAACAAAAAACTCTGAACTGGTGTAAATCAGCATTGTCTGATTTCCCAGTGAAGGGAGCCAGGGTGATTTACATCAATCTGGCCCAATGTATTTAGATTATTACACCAACTGAAAATCCCTTCCACTATACACAAAGTTATCTTGTTTGAGATTTGCTATGCAGACAAGTTTATTGAGCAAGGCTAAGAAAATGGGGCTTAGAGTAAGGCACAGCCTTTCTCTAATCATAGGAGTTTTTCTCTTTATATACTTGCATGTAAACTCCACTAATGTCAGTGGGAGAACAGACACCTTCAATCTAACAAGCCACCCTAGCAGCCACTAAGAAATGAATCAAGGAAGCCCATTTCTGGTTCCTTGTGGAGTTCCCACACACTCACTACCCAAAATGGGGAAGAAATGTTGGAGAATATCTGATAATCTTGTGCCGTGATGGCTTCTGGACTGGAACCCAAAGCCTTCAATTTCTTTGCTCGCCTGGGACAAGATGTTGAGGAGTCAGAATATTTCTGTACCTTTGTCAGGGAGTAGAGGGAACTCTGTTTATATTTGCTGAACTGGGTTGAGGACAGGGCGGGAATGGAATGTCCAGCTTATTGAAATATATTACTGGGAAGATCAAAGTTCAAGAGCACATCACCATAATTCTCAGCTCTACTGAGCAATTTTATAGAAATTCCAAGCCTTTGTTTTCATGACACTCTATAGATGGCAAGTAAAAAATTGTATAATAAAAGCCAATCTATATTTTTGCAGACTTACACTTTTATTACCCCCACTCATACTAGGATCTTGGTTAATTTCTCAGTCGATGGTTGATTTTGGCTGTGGAGTTATTAGGTTACCTGCTCCTACCTTGACCACCTTATATCTTTTGACTAAACTTTTCTTCCAAGAGATTCTTAGGGTTTTCTATTTTTGAATCATGAGATTTTGATGAGTTTTTGTGTTTGTTTTGCTGGACTAGACTAACACAGGTACCCCCCTGAGACTGTGATGGAGTCTCTTTTCATTTGCTATTGTTTACTGAGAAAAAACGAGATGTTTTCCTGTATCCTGCAATGGCCTTACATGACGCAGATCCCCCAATACTGCTATAGAGTCACTTGCATGAATCCTCCTTGTGAATCATGCCTAAAGAGCACACTCTATTTGATATGCACTGAAGCATATGGAGAGAAACTTTTTTTTTTTTTACTGTGAGTGGTTGCCTCAGTGATCCACAGAGATCAGAAATGCACCTTCTCTCTTAATGATTTTATATCAGCCGAATGGTATTACTGCTCATTACTTTCCTACTCCCAGCATACCACAGCACACCTCAGCTGTACTGTAGATATAATCATTATAACAAAAGGAAAGGTGTCCTTAAAAAGAAAGGAGAGTTTAAATCCCAATAAGCTAGAAGTGCTCTGTAAGTCCCTTAGCCAGAAGTAAGCTCCTTTTGACTTAATTGGCACAAGATCAAGCTGCAAATGATAAAATCTATCAATTACCTTTTTTGAGCTAGCTACTGTTTGCAAAAAGATCCTACAATTTGCAGTGATATTGCAATTATATGCAAGTGCACCAGTTTCAGAACTTCTCTGGTGATACCACAGTAACCTACTTCTTCTGCACCAGAACTCCATGAAAATGCATCTTTTTTTCTGAATGCCTCTGCTAGGTACAGAGTAATTCATTCTGTATCCATAATCATTCAGTGCTTTTTGGATTATGACCAAGATCATCAAACTCATCTCTCCGGTAGTAACTTAAACTATCCAATATGTCACCCTAGTATTCTGAGTGCCCTCTGCATGAATGAATTAAGGTTAACAGTCCTTAAAATGTAACACATTGTCTTTGAAGCATCTTGTTAACAGACAGAATCTTAAAAACTAAAGTATCCGTGCTCATTCTTGGCTCCACAGTTCAAAGGGTGTTTAAAAGTGTCTGCCACTGTTCACAAACACAGCACAGGAGACATGTAACAAGGATTCAGACTGCAGTGTCTCAGACTTAACACACTAATACATAAATCCCATTAGCAATGCACACATGCATGGCACACGTACAGAAAAGCAGCAGAAAAATGCTGTTTCATGTGTGACATACATTTTCAGATCTTGTGCAAGCAATTGCCTGCTTAATTGTAAGAAGAGGACATGGAGTGCCCATCTTCTATGATTCTACATTTTATATTGCGCACTTCTAGAGCCATCGTTCAATTAGTGTGAAACAAATGGCGTAATTCCAGACTCACTAAACCTTGCAGACCTGTATCGTCTTGCATAAATACACAGCATGCTGCCTCCCTTCACCTCCTTTGTAAAGAAGCCACTTCTGAAATAGACAGAATATATAGCTCTTGTGTACAGTACTACTTGGGATATTCGGAAATTGCGGCTCTGACGGGCTCTCATTTATACCCAAGAAACCCCTGTGAAGTAAGTGGTGAAGAGATGTAATTGCATGGGTGTCACTGAAGGCAGAACTTGGCCCTATGTGACATCTACTAATTGTGGACTCAACCAAATAGCAAGTCCCCTACTATGTGTTTGGGTTTGCTGAACGTATGATTTGCTATGGGGAGCCCTCACATCAGCATGGGAGGAAGTGGCAGCTAGATAGCATACACGTTGTGCTGAGGAGGCCTAGGGACAATGCTAGAAGATCCGTAGGCCAAAGAACCCTTTAGAACACCTGCTGGAAGTTCTAGCATAGCATCCCCGGCCACACCCCAACATGCCCTCATACCGACCTTCCCTTCAATTCAGTGGGAGAATTCTAACAAGTAGCTCTTGACAGCCTGCAAAAGCTTGGGGCAATGTCTTCTTTCTCGTGATTATCAGGTTTTCTATACCAGTATTTCTCAACCTTTAGTGGGCCGGGGAACACCTAAAGGTATTCATTACTTTACGTGGAACACCTTTCTCAAAAAAGCCGATATATACTGGCTGTAACGTTCATAATATCTGTGTACTATGCATTCTTGTGAAAACGATTCAGGAAACCGACAGGGAGGGGTCAGGGTCGGTCGTGGAACACCTTCACTGTGTCTGCGAAGCACTGGTGTTCCACGGAGCACCAGTTGAGAAACACTGCTCTAAACAAACTTTGCTCAGTGAGCCAGATTCTCCTCTGCCCCGAGCTTCTCATGTGCTCAGCTGAAGGAGAGCAGGCCAAAGGGAATCATGTATAGGGGCCAGTTCTATGCCCCTAGATTAGAACAGCCCAGAAGTCACTCTGAGCAACACCAGCTGGTTCTGTATTCCAGGTTTTCTGGACATACCTCCAACATGTTCCTCCTCACCCCTGACACTCTCTGCATAGTGGAGGCTGCATTAGTGTGAGTCCTGGAGGGAACACACAGGAACCAACTCTGTTGGTAGTATGCCCAAGTCAGGGAATCCCTAGGAGGGTAACTCCACTGCCTTTCTGCTCCCTTCGCACCACCAGAAGGGCCCAAAGAGAGTTGAGAGGCCCACAGAAACCAGTCTAACGTTTACAGGGCACTGTGCACATGGAAGCTGAGTCTGAGTGCAGTGGAGAGGAGTGGCCATGGAGAGCTGTTTGCTCTTTCCTGACAGTCAGTTACCCGGCTCCGGCACAAGGTACTGCTGCACAGAAGTGGTCTAAAAGCCCCCATGACGGGGAAGAACTAGATGTAGTAGGTCTAATTCTGTCATTGTCCTACCCTCACCTTATGCTGCAGATCACCGTTCTTGTTCTTGGAGAGTTCCCCTGTACAAGTGGAATTCCACGCTGGCTATCTCTGGGTTCCTTGCTGCACACATAGCAGAACATGGCCATAAGTTGGCTGGAGAACCCGGCTCTGTATGTAATAACTGGAGGCCTGCAGTTTATTTAACACTCAGTATGTATTTACATATTGCATTTTTTCAGTGGGATGCAGTCAGAAAGAAAGAACGTCAAGTGAGGTGATCTCAGGGAGCTTGGCACTGAATTAATCAGTGTGTTTTTGATTCAGTGCTAGTTTTTTAGAATTAAAAAGCCTTTGATTTTCATAAAAAGCTGTTGCAGCATGTCAAAGAAACAGGGGAAAAGGGGAAGAGAATGCAGGCAGAGAAGAAAGCCTGATCCTTTCCTCTACAGAAATTCCACAGGAATGCTGTAGCTGACTCATTGAGCAGAAGTGCCTCTCCACAGGAGCCACGCACATAGTGATGACAAAGCGCTGACACCTTAGTGGCGATGGTGCAATTTTGTCAGGCATGATATCTCAGGTGAGGTACACTATGGACAATGCGACCACCAGGTGCTTTGGCCCACCCATTCACAATGTAGAAAGAACGTCAGTGCAAACCTTAAGGCAACGGATTTAAGAAACTCAGATATCCTCAAACAAAGGGATTTTATGTTCCCTTATGGATTGATAGTGAAATGCTTCCTGATGCTCCTGTAAAGTGGGTTATGCAAAAGAAAACATTCAAATTAAAATTGGCAAATCAGCACTTTATCACAAATGGCATCATCTTTAAAAACTACCTTAAATTCAATACAACATTTGACATTATTCCAAAGAATTCAAGTACCCTCAGGGAAATTTCTCAGCCTTCCTGTTGCTTGCAAGGGATGCAAAGAGGTTAGGTTTATTTAGGATGGAGATGGACTTGTCAAGTCATTGCACAGGATGATCTTGTGGGAAATGCTAATGCACTAACTTGAAAGTGTTTCCATAGTATAAATGCCTCCCTCCAAATATGTAAATTGCCAATAATGATTGGCATTCACAAACGTGCCTCCAAGCAGGTTAGGGATAATTAGCAAGGCACACAGACACCCAGTTGTAGGAGCCAATTGTGACAAATCCACAAAATAATGAATCTCTATTAATAGTTAATGATGCATGTCAAGAGGAGCTGAGTTGTTGGGTGCTTCCTCTTTAAGCATATATATTATCTCTGGCTTCAGCTGATCAAGCTGTAGGCCTTTCTCCCCTTTGCAGTGGCCTGCTTTGAATCTCTGCAAGATGAAGAAATGGGAAAGTTTGAGCCTGAATACTATCATGTGTACTGTGAAACAAGATTCAACAAGCCTCTTCTCAATTTGTACATGTGCTGGAATATCAGCCATAAGAAGACTCCTGTGTCAAACAAGTTTCAGCATTAGCTGAATTCCTTTCTGAGCTTTATGCTAGTACTTAATATTACATACATGAAGCATTAACATTCTTTAAGCTACCCCATCCTTATATTTCCAACATTAATATGCTCCATGAATAGTTTTTTACAAGAGAAATATGTTTTGTTTTTGCAGTTCAAATATATTGGCAGTACTGAAATCAAAGGTTGTTTGATTCATGCCAGGGATTGCAGACGCTCATATTTCCAGAAATTCTCTCACAAGGTTTACCTTATATAACAGACTCCAAAGGGGGAGCTGTGTTAGTCTAGCTCAGCAAAACAAACAAGGAGTCCTGTGGCACTTTTTAAGACTAACAAATTTATTTATTGCATGAGCTTTCGTGGGAGAAAATCCCACTTCATCAGATGCTTTGAAGATGGAAGCATCTGACGAAGTGAGATTTTCTTCCACGGAAGCTCATGAGATAAATAAATCTGTTAGTCTTTAAAAGTGCCACAGGACTCCTTGTTTCTTATATAACTGAGAAATTGAATAAAGGACAAAATGGTTTTAGAGATAATATCTGGTGTTTATATTACCTGTATGAAACATTACATTATCTTTCATAATGTAGTAACTAAGGTCCCACAATTCTGAGTAAATACTATTTAAGAATTGCCCAAGCATCAAAGCCTTTTGAAAAGATAGAAGAGAGGGCTAAGAGAATAAAAACTCAAAATTAAGAACTAGATTTCTTCAGTAGTCTAAGGAAACTCAGAGTTGCTGCGGCCTTTCATGAGAATGTACCACTGGTGCAGCTAGAGACACTTTCCCTTTTCCCTGTCTTTGAAAGTATTGTTTTTAACCTATTATATGAAGTAGCAGAAACAATAAAAAACCAGGGAATATATTGGGATTTAAAGTGTTTATAAAAGGGAAATGACCTAAAAGTGATCCAGCTTTGGCGAAATATTGTAAACTGTAATGACAAGAGTTTACCTTATTGCAGTCCTGTCATGAGAGAAACGGACTGTGTTCATAGCGATTTCTTTTAGTTTAAACACAACTGACAAAGTGAAGAGCTAAGACTAATGCTGTCAATCAAGCAAGCTTATGCTCTCAAGTTAGCGAAAAACACCTGTGTAGAGGAAGGTAACAAACAAAAGGAACTAAAGCCAAATTGTGTCTTTCTAAGGACACTTGACCACAGAGTGGAATAATCAGAAAAGGAATCGTTTGATTAACAATGGCCCAGCACAGCTCGGTCATACAAACCAGGGTCCCACCACATCAGTCAAATGACCACTTCCCAAAAACTAGGCACCTCATTAGCAAGGAAATGTGCATGCTTGAGTATGGACTTTAAAGATTTTCTCTGCTTTACTGTCAGGATCTTTGTTTTGTAACAGGTTCCAATAAAGATTGTTGTAAAGTAGCTTTAAAACTGAGCAAGATATTGTTATTAATCAAGACTGGAACACTACATTTGTCTACCACAGTTAATGGTTTCATACGACCTTTCAAGAGCTAGGTGCACGCAGGCATAAAATAAGAACAAGAGTGCAAACTTCTTGTACAGCACTCAGTCTATACAATTTGTCATAGATTAGGGGAGTTAGATTGTGGGGCTAATATAATTCACTGGGAAATAGGGAAACCAAACTGTCTTGTAATCTAGCTTTGGATTGTTTTTCCTCTGTTGTGTCAGCAACACTGGAGTTGATAACCAATTGGCACAAGTGAGGCACTATTCTGAGGACACTTAAATAAAAATCTAAATAAAGTCAACTTACCAACACAGTGATTGAATATATGTGATTTTCTCTTGTGGTTGTGTGATTTGATTCTGAAAAAATGTAATGGCTACAAGTTTGTATTAGCCAAATTGCAGTCCAATACTACCTTTCCCTCTTCTAGCCTATTCTATTCGTTGCTCTTTGTTAAAGGTATTAAATAAAAGTTTATGGACCGAAATTTAACGGAAGCAATTGAAATGAAAGGAACTCTACTAAAGGTGGTACAGATAATCCGTTAAACAGGTGCTTAACTAAGGTTTATTTTATACCCTATCTTTCTTATAATGAGTATACTCAATGTGTTACTGATGCATCACAAGTGGGATGTTGGAACATATTATAAAAGTGAAATAAGATGTAAACTAAACACGGTGCTTTTGGAATGGGAGGAGGTTCCAAGGGAAATACTGATAATTGAACAGACATTATGAATTAATGAAGACTGCTCCTAACTCTATCCTACCGGCTGTTTGAAATGTACTGAATATTGATAGCAAAACACTATAGAAAGACCATGTGATGTTAATTAGGCTGAAAAGACTGACCTACTACATAAACTGCTTCTTGTTACATGATTTAGGTTTATGTTTCCTCTGACAGTTTTCTTCTGAAAGCTGATCTTCTCACTGGCAGGAAAATAAAACTAATTAAAGTCTCTATATACTGTGGGTTATAATCAGAGATGAATCCACCCAAATCCCCGATCCAAACTTGAGTGAGGGGGTGTTGAATCCAGAGCCACACTTAGTGACTGGATTCCTCACCAGTTACAAGTAACATGGCTGTAGATAGCATTTGTGAATATGTATGTGTCACATGGACACATACAACGAGTTGAGTGGGTTTTAATTTGCTGTTGCTGAAAATGTCTGCATTTAAGAGAAGAATCAAAATGACCCATTTTTATCAGTGAAATGCTGATGCAAAGAACTGAAGCAAGGAAAAATTTTTAATGTGAGTTAGATTTTAGGCTTAATTAACATGGCTGTGTCCTTCTTAGAAGCTTTCAAGCACAGTGTTTATGAAGAACAAGAATTCTATAACATTTAAGCAAGTGCTCCTGAGTATATTTCCAAGTATTTTATGCCCCATTCTTCGCCTGCTTTTTTGTCTTTTCATGGCCACATTATTGGAGGTCATCAAATGTCATGCAACCCTCAAGGTAAAGAGCACCTGAGACTTTGAAAAGTGCCAGGGCATTAATTAGGTTAGGACTCTTGACTCTCAACTGGTGTATTGAAAGTTATACAATAAAAGAAAGATATGGAAGGTGTGCAAATGGCTTTACAGTTAATGCATAAGACTGGGGGTCAAGACATACGGGTTCTAGTCTTTCTCTCACCAAATACTTTCTATGTGACCTTGGAAAAGCCATTTAATTTTTTCTGTTATCTGTATAACGGAGATAATGATGTTCATAGGAACACTATGAGGCTAATTTCACTACTGTTTATGAGGCACTGTGAGATCCTTAGATGGAAGGTACTACTGAAGTGCAAAGTATCATTTAAAAATAAAGATATTGAAAAATCCATTTTATTTATTTTTTTAAATTAGATATCCTTATATCAGAAATAGAATTACTACTTCAAGGTCTAAATTCAGGCTAATTTAACAGTTGTCTTTAAATGTATGAATATAATTTGTAATGGGTTTCTGAAATGCAATTCAATTCTATATATAACAACAAAGCAGCACTTAAACAAGTTTACCTCAAATAAATACTGTGTGATCAGTAAACAACTAATGTTGCATGGAAGGATTATTTTGCAACATTTTGCGTTTGATTTACTAGCACTATGCCTTCTGGGAAGGGTCAGAAAACAGAGATTGTTTCAAACATACCAATATATGTTGGATAATATGTAAAATCCAAAAGTGAACACACACATATGCTAGTATTTTACGAGGAACATTTCAAAACCAATTTTCAGCAATGAAATTCAAGATATGACTCATGCTGATCCTTAGTAAAGATGACCCAACCCAGAAGAGTGCGTCTGGAGTTGGGCTGCTCAGTACAAAGTAGCTGCTGTAACCACGCTTGTCCCTAGCATGCTGCCTACATCCAATCCCAACATTTCTCCCTGGTGGCAACCAGTAAGTCATGAACCTGATCCTATGTCATGATTGTCCTTTCTTGGGCACACTTCGTTCAACGCTGTCCATATCATACAGTATTAAGCTAACGGTCTCTTACGCACACCCTACAAGCTCTCGGCCTGCAGAACTCCCAACAACTTCAGTAAGATCTGTGCATAAAAAGGGCCTGAAGGGTTGGGCTGGAAGAAGTTTTAGGTCAAAATTTGTCTTTGTAAACTGACACATTTATTTTCCCTTTTGAAGTTTAGAAAAGCAGAACTGTTTTATATACAATAAACTCTCAATTATACCACTACATTATACCTGCTCCTTCCCCTTTCTTTGTCAATACAGAGAAGTTGTAATGGATAAACCCAAATTTCATGTTTCTTCATAAATTTGAAATTCTGGTCATGTTATCCAAATATTCTTATAAGCCTTTACTTTCAGCTGAAAGTTGAGTGAACTGGGGCTGATTTGCATGTCACAATCATTTATAAGTTCATGAGTTTAGCCTAAGACCAAACCTCAGGTCTGAGCTTAACACAGACCAGAAAAATGCCTCCTCGAATCATCCATTAGCAACCAGGATAAATAGGGTAATTTGAGCCCAGAGCCCAAAGTGAAACTCTGGGCATGTGAATTCATCCAGATCAAAGAGAAGAAAATATTTGTACAACTCCTTGTGAATCAAACTCACCAAATCTCACATGGGTTTACTTCGAGGGCTCTGTCTCGTGTTACCATATAAACAACTCATCTCACACCAAAAAATCAAACAAAAACAAGAAAAAAAAAGACATAAAGTGGACTACAACACAAAGGTTGTGGCATTAATGATTAAATAATGTAAAAAACCCCAGTCCCTAGGACTTCTCGTCACCATGGTACATTTAGAGAGATACAACATGATGGTCTTACACCGTGTGGGGTTTACTCCATAAATAATCCCACTCATTCCAGAAAGGCTACTTGTGGATTAAACCACTAACCAATGTGAGTAAGAGCAGGAGAATGTGGCTTGGTGTAAGGTCAGGGGCAACAGCAATGGCCTCCATGCTGTAGGATCAGAGGGGTGGCCTTCTGCAGTCTTCATGCCCCATCTCCATGTGCAAACCTCAGTGGATTTCAAGTTCTCTCTGAAACCCAAAACCGAGTAAATTTTCGTTGCTTTTGAATTTCAGTACCAAAGCTTTACACAACTCTAGTTGCAATAGGCCAAATCTTGTGGCCCAAGTAAGAGTCTGGAAAGGCCCTACAGCAGAACTGGTGCTGTTCTTCTGTGTATGGGGGCAGGAAGAAGTAGAGTTCAGTGAACCACTGCACAAAGTCTACACTGGTGCACCCGGTGCCTCAGCAAATTGGGAAGATTTGAGAAAGCAGCAGGGCTGGGTCTATTGGATTTGTAGGAGATGAAGAATTTCAACAGCAGCTCTGAAGATGCATTAGTGGAGAGAGACTGGCTCTGCAACTTGGAGAATAAGATAGCATCCAAGTAAATGCCAAGGACCTCCCCAGAATGCATGGGCTCTTCACTCTGGCTGTGTTGGGTGAGGACTTTGGGCCACTGTGGATAAGTTGGCAGTTCGATAAGACAGGGATAGTGGAACTAGTGCTTATATGTGATGATTGGATTTATTTCACGTGCAGAGAGATTTAATTTTAATAGTAGGGGAAATTCTTGCTTTATTTATATATGGTTTTGTGACATGTTTAGGCAAAGCAAAACAACCCAAGTCATTTGGCAGGAGGCTTGGAAGCTGCCAGAATTGATCTGAATCAAGCTCATAACGTTATCTTTATGCAATGTGACTGTCTCAGGCCAAGATAGGGCACAGCTGAATTTGTAAGCAGCCTATTTTCTACTCCTCTGTTCCTCGCAACCTTTTCAACAACAACTCTGGTATCATCTGCAGCATTCCTTTCTGGAGGCCCCATGTGGAGCTGCCTTGGATGGCGACAGAGATTTGCCAACCCCTCTATTTTGGGTCAACTTCCATCCAGTTTTTCTCCATTCTTCCTCTCCCCCGCCCCCTACCTGTCTGACAAAATGACACCTGCCTTTGGCCAGGAGGACGAGATGAACTATCTTGTCTGAAGCCATTGACAATATAATATTTGTTGGATACCAAGCAAGGAGAACTGGCAGGTAATTCCCATTTGTTTATATTTTCAAAGCACTGGGTCCCTTAGACAACATACCAGGCAATATACAGTAGTAAAAGTCTACTACAAAGATCTTCTTTGAGAGGAAAGAAGGGCCAAATTTTCAAACAATCAGAAGAAGAGAATCGGCCTACTGGCTGTTCCTTGAACATCTAAATTGAGGATGGTGGTTTGTGGGCTAAAAGGTAGCGAGGCATCTGTAGGAAGAGAGAAGGCAAAAATTTTCTACTTTTCCTACTCCCTCCGGCATATTCTCTCTCTTTAATCCAGGGCCCTTAGAAGCCATAAAAAGTGCAACTGAGCAGCCAATTTGCGCCTGTACTTAACTAGTTTGCACACACAGATACAGGTATACGTGCACATATATACCTACCAGCCAGCTAGCTGACCTCTGCTGTTGGAAGATACGGACCAAAGCACTCTACCGCTTTTCACTCATTCCTAGGATAATTCCATAGCAATATAGCAAATAGATATACCTTGAAATCACAAGTGTTATTCTTTTAAATCAGCATCTTGTTCTTAGGATGGCATGCTCCAAGATCTGATACACACAAGACCACTCATTTCTGAAGATGACTGGTCAGGTGTGATACTTGATTTATAAGTTTTTTGCCAAGCCTCACGCTGAAAAAAATGTAGATAGCCAATGATAAGGTCACGGAATACTGAAATGAGTCCATGTCAAGGATTATGGCTTGTCTACAAGAACTATTAGACGACGGCAAGCGGGGGATAGGAATCTACCCCACACTAGCCTGCTGCAGTCTAGCTGTTTATATGCCTTCTATTGCATGTATTAACAGTTCGTTGGATTGCTTTGATCTTGTCCTCTTTGAAACAGGACAAGCAGTAACAAACTGTTAACTCACATCAGCAAGACGCACATTGACAGACGGCAGTGGACTAATGTAGGGTACATTCCTACTCCATCTTCCCACAGCCTAACTGCATATAGACAAGCCCGTTGTTTCCTCCCTCACCATGGACAAGGCACATTGTCCAGAGAAACTCAAATGTGCAATTATATGATGTAAAAATTAAAATGATCAGAAAATATTTCTTTCCCTTCACTTTTAAAAGGCCCTCCGTTGAAGTGGGGTACAGACAGGATGCCACGTCAGTTGTGTTTGGTGCACTTGAAAAAACAATTCATCTGAGCATATGAAGCTTTTGTGAAGTTTCAGCCCCGAGTGAAGAGTTACAAATGAACGATGATGACATAGCCATGAACGATGTGTATTTCCTTCTCATAGTGGACGCTGTTATTATTATTTATACTGAGCAAATACCCCCAGGCCCCAGTCCAGACCAGGGCCCAATCCAAACTGTACACAGCAAAAAAACTGTCTGACCTCTGGGATTGTACAGTCTAAGACAGTGGTATCTGAGACCAGCAAACAGATTTTTCTGCTAAATTATTTTATTACCTCAATTTCTGAAGCCACTCTGTCTCTATGGCTATGTCTACACTTGTTAATTTAAGTCGACTTAGCTAAATTGACTTAACAAAGTCGACTTTAAGTCGTCTTTGTTAAGTCGATTTATCATGTCCACACGTAAATTTTAAGTCGACTTAGAGGGGACCCTACAAAATCGACCTAGAGCGTCCACACTGGACGCCTAGGTCAACTTGTAGGGGCTAGCTGGACCTTGGACAGGTCCACGGTGGCAGGGGGGGCATCCCTTGCCAAGTGCCAGGGTGCTCAGCCTTTGCCCCATTGTACCTTGGTACAATGGGGCAAAGGGGGACAGGGACCCTGGCAGGGCATAGGGGCAGGGCTCTGCCCTGCCCTGTGCGGGGGCATGCCAGGCTGTGGCTGTGCCAGCCACCCTGGCAGGGAGGGCAGTGGGGAAGCCCTGGAGCCCCCTAAATCGACTTAAAGTCGACTTAGGGCTACTCCACGTCTACACTGGCTTAAGTCGACTTTCTAAAGTCGACTTAAGCAGCAAGTCAACTTAAAACTAGGTTTTATAAAGTCGACTTAATTTTTCCTTAAGTCGACTTAAGCAGCTGCTTAAGTTGACTTAAGGAAAGTGTAGTGTAGACGCAGAGTAAATTAAGTCGACTTAAGCAAGCTTAAGTCGACTTAATTTGTAAGTGTAGATGCACCCTATCTGTTTGGTTTCCTCCACCTATCTCGCCCTGAACTTTGACTGTGGTTCCTAAGCAATATCATAATATAAATAATAAAACAAATAAAAATTATCATAATTTTAAACCAGATTTAGTAAAAGGATAGAGCAGGTTATACTGACTGATTCTTGGGGAAGTGTGTTCTCTAGATAATTTTAGAATGTGCGGATTTATATTTGCAGGACAAACTGTCACTGCCAAATGCCACTGAAATCTAGCAGTTAGAAAATCAGGGAGACCGGAAGAATCTTGGAGTGAAATCCTGTTTCAGTCAATAGGAATTTTGCCTTTGACATCCATGGGGCCAGGGTTTCTAAATGAGAACGGCTGACATTGAGACAACAGGAAGCAATTTCTCCTTTTTCTGCTTGTGTCTGCTTGGCTGCAAAAATGCATAAAATAACACTGATCCAGCATCGAAGGTGAACTTTCTTAGAAAAAATGGACCCGGTTCTCCACTTCATACTCATCAGTCTCTTCACTGATTTCAGTGGAGTCACATTAGTGAACTGGGTCCAATAGAGATCAAATGAAAACTGTAACTTTCCATCCAAGGATTGTGAGATGCCATGCTTCAACTGATTTGAGCATGCTTAATAAACAGACTCCATTTGCATCTATCTCTGCCAAGCCCTGAGCACTTAAAGGATTTCTAAACATTATCTTGATAATTATTTTTCTTTTTCTCATTCATTCTGTGACTTATGTAAGATTTATAATATTTCTACTGGGAAAGCTTCCTAATCAAATGAGCTTTCCCCGTGAGGTTTTGTACATTACCATTCAGAGGCATCTTCTTACTTTTACTATGGTAATATTTTCTAAATTGCTTTTCAACTTCTTTGTTACAGGAAACTGTCTAAATAATACGTTTTAAAGGCATTAAAGAGCTGCTGATGCTTCATGTAAAAGTCTGACAAATACTCCATTAAGAAAAAATTCTGCTGCTACCATTCATCATACTGTGTATTTCTGCAATTCCTTTCCCCTCATTACTCATTCTGGACTCTCACATGAAGGGAAGCTCTTTGTTTCTAAAGATTTCATTGACTGCAATGGCTTATTCCTCCTTTGAACTCAAAGTCATAAGGTTGTGATATCATAATAGTTTTGGAAAATGTCTATGCAGTTGACATAGGCAAGGCACTGATTTCAGGGTCGGTAGGACAGGAGCACACAAAATCTTAAGAAACAAAGGCCTTCTAACATGACTAGTGATTTTGAGTGTTCATCATAAGACAGCTGTAGGGTCTGATTTTCAGAGGATGGGTGCTCAGTGATTTCTGAAAATCAGGCCCTTTTAAGTGTCTCAAGTTGGGCTCCCAAAAATGGAGGCTGCCTCAAATCACTAATGACTTCAGAAAATCTTGGCCACGGAGTCTATTTTCTTGTATAAATTGGGCTACATCCTACATGCCCTGCACACCTAAAAGCAGCCCCCAAATAGGAAAGAAACGGGAGCATCGATGGTGCAAATAATGTCTCGTCAGGCCACTTCTTGCAATTAAAATAAGGGAAGAAAAATACAGAAAAGAGATCACATATCAGCAGAATTGTTTCTGCTGCAGTTTTCCATATCATATTAAGAACCCCTTGAAACATTCTCCAACTGCAGTTTCATGCCTTCTTTGCTTTTTGTACTTTTAATGTGGTCACTATATATTTGATGAGGGATTCAGGGAAAAAAATTCACTGACTATCACCATTTTCTTGAATACAACAAATCAGCTACAGTTTCATTCAGTTTTTTTCATGAGCCCACAGAGTTTAACCAGAAAGTATTCAGATTACATGAATTAATTAGATGTTTTATTAAAAAAACAGGAAAATGAATTGCAGAGTATAATATAAAATACAGCAGGCTTTGACTTTCTGCCTAGAAGCTGTTTAAAAAAATAATAATTAATAGGGAAATGAACAGTACACTATTCTGTGCAAAAATCAGAGATACTGAAGGCAAATATTTGCTTTTAGATTATGATGAACTCACATTTATACATAAAAAAATGGAGATGTTAATTTAGCTAAATATGAGCTCTAATCAGTCATTCCTCCTGCATCATCTTCCATGGACATGCATAATAATAATATAGGTGTTCCTATTGTAACTCAACCTTTCACTGTAAACCAGTGCCTGAAGATGTTTTTTTCTCCATATCCTTGAAACCCCTGTGTGCTCCCCTCAGCCTCATCACACATTTAGAAGAAGCAGTTTGAAAATTAGATGGCGTATAATAAATTAATCTGAACTTAGTAGTTGCATAAAAGGTCCAGCAGGAGTTTGTTATAGCCCCATAGGACAAGAAGAGAGACAAAAATGGAATATTACACAACGTCATTAGGAAAGCAAACAGAGAATAGTGTGTGTATGGGGGGTGCCTTTAATATGCTTAATACTAACCAAAAAAACCTTGACTCCTCACAGTGTAATAAAGATTGAAGTACTGTTAGCCTACTTCCAGAGACGCAACACAGAACAAGTTGTGTCTCTGTGCATCCTTAAACTGTCATACAAAAACAAATTATAGACATTGGAACCATTACAGCCAAAGGACAACAGCAGGAATAAGTCTCTGTAAATTGTCAACCCATAATTATGAATTCAAAAATGTCCTCTGCTGGGCAGACTGAACAGAAAAGGATACATACACAGTGCACTCTGACAGAGCTAATTTACCAAGCACAAGCCAAAGCTGAGGAAGTGCACAAATGAATCAGGTGCTCTTTGGAAAAAGACGTCTAGCAACAAATCAGCCAAGGGCGTAGCAACCGGGGCCACATCTGCTCTACCACTGCATAAATGTTCTGATATTGCTACCGGTGTGACTGCACCAGCTGTAGCAGTGTAGACAGGACACAGTGTAGGATCTGTTCTTAGTTTAATTGCTCAAGCAGAAACTGAACTGATTGGAAAACTGAACCTACTGCCCTGAAGAAGACAATTGCTTTGAAGATGAATTCTACTATCACTTCAGAGACTTCTGCATTTGGGACCAAAGGGGGGGCCAGGTCACCCAAATAGGCTGGAAAAATCTGGAGCGGTGGAAGTTTTTCATTTTGTCTCTTGGACCAAGATCCTAGTTGTCCCCTATAAATGAGAACAAAGGCAAGGCCAATTGGACAAGCCTGCCCTCCTGCACAAGGGCTGGGGAGACCCGTACAGTTTTTGTTCCCTCCAATGCCCGCTGTCTGCAAGCGCCATACGCTTCTTGCCCTGGCACTAGGCAACAGAAGAGAAGGGAGCACCCTGGAGGTATTCTGACTGCCTAGCCAAAATTCCTCTGGAGAGCCCCGCCAGAGTGCTGCCTGTCCGCACCCCAATCCAACCCAACTCCGCTGTGCTGAGCAGAAGCTTTCCCTTTGTGAAAAGACTGAATTGAGTAACATTGCTTTAAAAAGACCTTTCCTCCTAGAGATCCTTTGTTTACACTGTGACTCAAAAAATGAACCTGAAATGGATAACCCACGGAATGTGAAAATTGGGGATGGGTCCCAACTTGATCCTATGCTCTATTCCAAACGGCCTATTTTAATTTGTTGATGTCAGAGCAGCTACTTCAGGATGCGGCAAAATGTCTAAAAAAGTTTCCAAATGAAAACAAAAGGCAGCAGTGTAGCGTTTCAAGTTAAGAGCCGACAAATTGAAACGAGCTGAGTGCTCCAAATTAGCCAAGGACTCGTGAAAGAAGAGGGTAATGACAGAAGAGAACGTTACACAGAAAGGTGCATTAGAAAAAGAATTAAATTAACAGCTGGGTTTACTGGAGATAGCAGGGAGAAAAATAAACAGGCCAGCTGCTATCAGCTCTCTGGCCAATATCCTAGGTGACTTCAGAAATTCAGAGATCCTAAGTAAGTTGGACAGTTAAAAATGTCTCCAGGACGTGGAGAAAGAGTTCATTCGGAAGTCATAAGAGCACACGCTGGTCACTGTGACTGCCTGGTGTTATTACAATATTTGCATGTCCTTCCGGTGCGAGTGTTCAGATACAGAATGCATGAAGGTCTCTAGCTACCTTATGTAGTTCTTCATTTAAAAATGTTAAAAAGACCCACTTTTTCATATTCATTTATTTCTGATAGCTGCTGTAAATAAGGCTTTACTGGTAGTTTAGAATTGTTTGTCCAGAGCCAGAATTCTGTAGCTGTGAGACGGGAGCTGCTGTGATCCGGCTCACACCAGCTACTGGAGGTGGGGGTCAGAATGGGGCGGTACAGGAAGAGCGGGATTTATAAGGAAAACACCCACTGATGATTTAATAAAAGGGGCATTCACCCCTCTGAAACGGAAGAAATCCCACAAGAAACAGTGGACAGCTCATGTGTGAGAATGCATTGGATCTACAGTCACACCGATGAGGGAGATACGTGGGATAAGAAATGGGGGCAGCATGTTCCATTTATCCCTCCCACTGGTTGCTCCTAAAAGTGTACAGAGCCTAGGCAATGGCTTGGTGTTAGATAGGCTGCTGTACCTGCCATCGTTTGAATGACATGTTATAGCCAAGAGCCTAACTGTTTGTGGCATTAAAGATCTTGTAGCACCTTTCATAAGGCTTAGTCTACACTCGTGGCACTTTCCGGGAGCAGTCGAGGGAGATACGCAAGGTACATCAAATAGCTTGTGTATCTTCCTTTGACTTAGTAACTCCCCCTTACCTCCCTGTCCACACTGCGCTAAGTCGAACGGAAACGCCATCCATTTGACATAGTGCTACTCTTTTATGGAGCTGGAGTTACTGCCTCCAACTCCAGATGGATTGAGCGTGTCTTGACGGACCACTCAATCGAACTGGGAATAGCAAACGGACGGTGGCAAATTTGCTGCCATCAGTGTAGACAAGGCCTAAGAAGGGGAGAATTAGTGATGGTGAACTGGACTGATTTCAGGTTAGGTAATTCCATTCAGCCCAACTAAATTCCCTCTGCAGCTTCTTTGGGGAAGAAAAGGTATTTGTCCCTTCCTGTGGGCTATTGAATTGTCTTCCTATAATGCCGTAGCAATAGCTGCACTTCAATGGTCGATGTGTATATCAAACTGTTAAATTAGCAATGAACTTTGAGATCCTTTTACAATAAATGAAAGATCATAATTATAAGAGAAGAAGTCTCCAAGGACTGGATAATCGACCCCGTTCGCTCCGATAACAAGGGGCAGCACAGTAATTTGAGAATCAGGTTTCAGATGTTTCCCCCACTTCTTTGCTTTTGAAGCATAAGTTGTAATGCTGTCTGAACATTTTTTGGGGTTTAATAAACCTAACGTGCTTGCACTTGCTTTGCATTTTAATAGCAATGCACTGGCAATAAGTCACTTCAACAAATATAATGTGTGCAATTACAGAAGTATTTATGTGCTAACTTGTTGTCAGACACTGTCTGCATTGCGCCCTCTCACCTCATTTTGTTTTTTATTCTGCCCCAGATAGTCACTAAGATTGTTAGTCCTTCATGTGAGGTGCCTGGCAGATGCACTGGGTGTTTTCCAGTGGAACTGTTAGGAGCTGTATCTTTTGTGCCTGCATTGTCCTATAGCTAGCTCCATGGCAGGCTTTGATGACATCTGAGAACTGCCTGTGGAAGTGGTAGCACTGTGAATCTGTCGACAGCTTTTAACTTTCCATTGTGTTTCTTAGAGACAGCTTAAGTATAAAGAATTTGATTTCTCTCTTTTTTTTTTTTCACATGTGCATATTTACTCCACCCTCCTGATAAAAAAAACAACTCCCTGATAGATGATGATATTCTTTAAAGAGTTGCTGACACCTCATGGAAAACAGTCACTTGGAGACAATTTCTGCTGATATATCATATTTCCTGTGTTATTCTTCCTCTGTTTTTATTCTTAACTGCTTCAGAGCTGCTTCATGTTCCAGAGATACGGGTGGAAATACATCTCCAGTGTTGCCCACATCACAGATGTACTCGTCTACTGGAATGGTGCCTCTTTAAAGGCATTGTATCTGGTACCTGGGGCCACTAGTGGTGTGTTTTGACACAGATATGTGGAATACGGAATAGCAGTCTACTACAGAATAGAAGCTATGGCCTCCACCAGCAGCGACGGTGCTAATGGTAAGAATTAAAAATTAACACCAGAATTAGAGTAAATCCAGCTGTGTAGCTTAGATCAGGATTTCAAGGCCGCAAAGCACAGAGGTGCTTTTGTCTGGGGGTTTGGTTTGACCCATTATAAAGATGCAGTTTCACTGTGGAGACAGGTTCAAAATTTTGAAAGAATCAAGTTTCAGAGTTAATATTCTGCACAGCTGAATGAACCAACAGCTCTCAAATGCAGAGACATACACATCCTTCTCTTCCCACCACGCACATATCATAACACCATGATAGATGTCTTGTAAGGTCCATCCACACAAGCAACCCTTACCCGTACCCTCCTCCTCATACCACCTTAAAAGTTCCCTTCTCAATTTGGCCAAATGTGTCTAAGCCAATGTAGACTCTAAACCAATATAAGACGTCTATATTTCTGTAGAGAGGCCAGAAGAAAAGAGTAGCAGGAAAAGCAACTAACACCTGGGTGTAAAAATGTATACATAACAGTAGGGAACCCTTTCAACATACACTTTCTTTCAGCTCTTCGCTGTGGAAGGGTACGTCTACCTAGGGATAAAAACCCTGTTGCTGGTCCAGGTTAGCTGACTCATGCTGACAGGGCTCAGGCTCTGTGGCTGAAAAATCACCGTGTAGACATTCAGGGTCGGGCTGGAGTCTGAGCTCTGGGATCCTGTGAAAGTGGAAAATCCCAGAGCTCAGCTCGAGCGTGGGCATCTAGACAGTAATTTTTAGCCCTGCAGCCCCAGGCTGGTGAGCTGGAGTCAGAGAGGGCCGTGCTGTGTGTCTTTTATCCCTATGCAGACATATAATAAATGACACCAGCTCAGACTCCCTTACATTCAGCGATCAAAAATGGTTTTAAATGGTCTAATGTTCATCTACACTGCCCCACAGTTTGAACTACAAGGCTGTGAACAGCAGTGTGCGCCAAAGGGCTGCTCTGTACCTCCTCTGTGCGGGTGCTGCGAGAGCGAACAGAAAGGCAGAGCTGGTGTTACCAGAGTCCTCTTTGCACGGGATTGAATTAATGCGAACTAGGAACTTTTCTGTTTGCTCATGCGGGAGGAGTTACAATAGAGCACATTGCTGTGTACCGCAGTTCACCCCCCTGTAGTCCATACTGTGGGGCAGTATAGAGGTCGCCTATGTTACCTCACCTTATCTTTGGGGGAACACACCATATTACATTTATTATCACTGTGGGCCTGGGATAGTATGCATGACTGTGTTCTACTTCATGGGGGAGAGTTGGCATAGCTCCCCCAGGAACCAAAAACAGTGGGGGGAGGTGACACTTAGATTTTAAACAGCTGCAGGGAGGCGCACCTCTGGGAGGTTTGCATATACTGGTTCAAACTGGATTTTTCAAAGACCAAGAGACGAATAAATGGCTTTTGGCCTAAGGGTGCCATTAAACTGACTCCGGACCTTCTTTCTGCTGCAGCAAATGGACAGGACATTCCAAGGGACTCAATCCTTGCATTGGGAAGACTTTGGCTCACCAGAGTCCATGAGACTGACGGGTGACCACTGGTAAGCTTTTAGCATGAGGACAGGATCTTTCATTGTTTCTTGTATATTTTCTCTGTAGTGCTTTTGCCTTAAGAATAATGGTCCTTGCTTCATGGTAACTTGTACCTGCTGGCAGTCACTGTTTACAGCCCTTGAAGAGAAAGCAAAGAACAAGTGCTGGTCTTTAGGCAGGCTGGCTTGCTGGTGATATAACAGTGTAAGGCAGGAAGCTGTGCAGCCTAAAAAATCTCTATCAAGATGGAGAAAACTCTGGTCTCTACCCGAGACAGATGACGTCTGGGAGCTGGAAACCTTAATGGGTGAACTCACAGGACCATGGAGGGGTAATACACATACAGATCCTGAAACTGTGACATATCACTTGAATTTGGCCCATTACATCCATTTATCTGCAGACCTAGAAGATAACTGCATGTTACATTTACATTCAGTAGCAAATCTTCATGACCAGGAGTGACAGAACGTTCACGGACCTGATCGAAAACCTACTGGAGTCGATGGAAAGACCCATTAACTTCAATGGAGATTGATCAGGCCCCATGTTTTTAAAAAGGTAAACATAAATTCCCCGGAAAACACTGAAAGGACTAAAAATCCGCAGAGCTACTTTAAATCCATGCTACAGCAGCATTTCCAACTTGTGTAATCCCAGTGGCACTATTAGTAACATTCTCTGTATTTGGTTTCTGAAATTAATGCAATAAAGAGGATATAGGGTATAACAATAATTAACGATTTACACTAATTACCTAAAAGAACCACAGTCCAAAGTGTTCTATCACATACCTTCACTGGTGCATGGGTGACTGGCACGTGAAACTTCATTTGTACGAGCAACCATCAGAGGCAAAGGCCGAATAAAAACCGGAGCCCCTGGAAGTGAATGGCAGAACTCCCACTGATTTCAGTGGAGTCAAGATTTCACTGTCTGTATTCAAGGTGACAAGTTCCAGAGGGACAGCCATGTTAGTCTGTTCCAGCAAAATCAAAACAAAGGAATTCTGTGCCACTTTTAAAGACTACCCTTCTTGGTATGTATATATTTGTAGCTAACATGCCACATTTTCTATTTCAGGCATCTGAAGAAGTGGGGATACATCCACAAAAGCTCATGCGATAAATAAATTGGTTAGTTTTTAAAAGAGCCACAAAACTCCTTCTTTGTTCTGTATTTAGGGTGTTGGTGTTAGCCACTTATGTCACTAAAACCTCTCTGTTATCTGAACTTTAAATATAGGTTTTTTCCCCAATGAATCTTCTCCGACATTTGAATTTATTTCATGTTTACAGATTCAAAAGATGATTTTACGATATAAATCCAGAACGACGTCCTTTGTAAAAAAAACCAAACCCACAACTGGTGCTATACTTGAGCTGAACATACTATTTCCAGTCTTTTCACAACCTAATCTGATAAGAGACTTTATTTTCTCAAGGGACTTGCTTGATCTGCTCTTTATAGACATTCAGTCTCTGTAAATATGCTTTTTGTTACTTTATCAGTAATAGTATTAGACCTGAATCTTTAGTATACAGCATAATAGGTTATTAAAGGGCTTTCTGTATACGTTTGAGACAAGCTATTCCAAGAGAAAGAAAAAACAACACACCCTGAAGGATATTCTTCACAAGTAGACAATGCCATTTACAAGGCTTCTCTTATACCTATCAGTTCTTATTTTCTTACAAAAATTGGCATTAAATTCTCTGAGTTTTTCCCTCTCCATTGTTTGTCTTTTCCTTCTGCTTGTACTTTGCTACCTAACATCTATTTGTGTTGCCATGGGAAGGACTGTAATGCCATAAATTCAGAGAAGAGAAGTTCCTGTGTTCTTTTTTTAATCTTACACAATCATTAGCACAGATTAGCTTCTTTTATAAGGGTGTGCTGGCTCTGGCGCAGAATTGAAAAGGATTCTGTTTTGGAAAAAGTACAGCAAAAATGTTTTACTTGCCTCACGGAAAGGTGCTGAGCCCCACATTCAAGAGTCAAAGGTTCTCAACTCAGAGATACCTGACTAGTTGAGAATTAGAATGATTTAAGGAGCAGTTATCCGTCCACATTTACAGTAGCTAACCAGTGTACAGAAAACAAAAAAGTGGATGTCTCAGTGGATTTGCAATGCAATCCAGAGACTTTCATTTCTAAATTGCTGGTTAAATCCACCCCAGGCTGACAGTGACTGAAATGTGTTACTGTACAACAGCTGTAAAGTGTGGCCTGTGTGAAATGAGTCAGTAGCATCAGTCCAATTTCTAGAGGGTAGTGTGTTCCATACGAATAAGGACCTCCACAAAGTGGCGTTAAGTAGCACACCGTTTAGTAGACTCACTATAAAGGCCAAGGATTGAATGGAGCCTGGTCTGCTAAGTACCATAGCCATGGGTAACAAATGGTTAGCTGGTTTTGTCTGCCACAGAAGAACTTTATAATCTACTGAAGTTAAAGGGAATGGACAATGAACTAATGCCGTGCAATACGTACTCAGTCTCCCTCAGTGGCATATGGATCAAATGTATTCATCTATCAAAACTGGATTACCCAAATGCGACGCACTGCCAGCTCCAACTGGCATAATCAAGCTGTTTCAGGCATTCCTAGCAATAAAGATATTAGAATTAAAATCTGGGGCTCAGTCCTGCTTCCATAGAAGCGAACAAGAAAACTCCAATTGATTTCAGTGGCTGCACAAATCAAGCCCTTCCTGGTAATCTCTACTGATTATCACGAACCAGAACAGAGTCCAGCCTGTAGATCCGCAGCTATATTAACCATGCAGTGTTGACATTAGTAACAACTTGTTTTGACCAGCAAACTAAACAGATATGACTTGGAAGACACATGGAACAGATATGCTCAGTGCCAAGAAAGCCAATTGTACAGTGACTATCCTGACCACACTTGTTAACCTCATACTCAGCGGATGGCCATCTGCTGTGCTACTCTGTTCAATATTTTGCGTGTTGATTGGCTTGTTATTCACTTCTCCCTTCGTTTGAAGCCAGACTAACCAGTGAGGAAGTGCAGGAAAACACAATAGAGTGACATGGTCTAGTAGAGGTTGCTGCAATACTTGACATAATTCATTAGGCGTTACCACATTTGCCAGCATTCACACAACGCAGCATTTAACAAGACCAATGAATAGGGCATTTCTGCAAGAACACGTGTGATAAGAATCGGAAATTAAACCTAACACACACTTACTTCAATGTAAAGACTGCACGTCTGTGGTTTGCTCGGACTTTCAATATATTGTGTTAGCACGGTATGGTTGCCAAAGTACCATGGAAATCTTTGGTGGTGCAGCTCTTACCATTTTTAAAAATTAACATTTAAATTAACATTTAATATATTTTTCAAAACCAATCCAGTGTTGCTTTGATTTTTCATGCATTGTGTAATTTTTTGTCCCCATTGCGTGGATAAGGTCAATTAACCGACAAATATAATCATTTTATAAACATAGCCAACTGAAGCTATTATAAATAACATAATTGCATATTTTTTGTTTCTGAAAGGAATGCCAACGTTCTGGGTCTGTTTGGAAGTCTCTGTAATTGTAATATAGTGAGGTATTAATTTGAAGTTTGCCATTTTCTCAATATAATCAGTGACTGGAGGCAGGTTTGATGACTTGCTTTATTTGTGGTTTGAAAATGAAATAGAATGGAAAGCTTTCAAGATTTATTATGAATCCCTTCTTATTTTAGTTGCTCCCTATAACTGAAACACGGAGACTATATATGAATATACCACTCCCCCCAGCCTGAGTCACCTTTCAAACTGTATTAGGTATAATTGCTTCTAGTCACCTTCCCAATGTTGCTTGAAGTTCAAGTTGAATTGTAAGTGAATTTTGGGAAATGTTTGAGAAAACATGAGACTCACAACATTTGAATTCCATCAGACAAAGACCCCTTTCTGCACTCTATTTTTTAATTCCATGGTTTCTTTAAATAATGAAGAATGTTGGGATCCAGGGGCAATGGCGTACAATTGTAAGGAAGAATTTTTAAAGGAGAAATGAAAAGCAGCACTTCTAATGCGTATTATATGGGCTTGCTGCCTGAACATTAAAGAACACATTGGTATTAGGATGCTGTACTGCACTGGAACCACGCAACTGGAGTGTTTTTCCTACATATATTTCTTGATGACAACTTCATGTTACTGGATGAATTTCCGTGGTAGTGGCTCTGTGCAATACACATATTAGTGTCTTGCCTGACGCTTTCAGGGGAAAAGTTATACAACACATTATATGTTTAATGGGTTCACAGACAAATGAAGTGGATCAAGAAGGCTGTTTCGGGTGTTTTAAAAAATAGGCATTGAGAGAATTCCTGATTTATTGCCCTGCCCCAATAGTTAAGGTTTGGGGGCATTGCTGCTGCGAATTAGTGATAGGAGCTGCCAGCTGTGTGCAGTATCTCAGAGACAGTTTCAGGCTTGCTATAAAGAAAATAGAGCAATCTATGCCTAGCAGGGAAGAAAATCGATGACTCGGCACTTGGCAGAGGTGCCCAGCAGGGTGCTTCTAAGGAGTGCTGACTCATCAATTTCCTTCCCGGATAGGCAGCAGCTGCTTCATTCACATTGCAGAGAGCCAGTCCTTTCTACACAGCATTAGACGAGCCAAATGTGTCAGCAGGCTTCATTGTCATTAAGGAAAGGGGGAGGTTAGATGGTGAGGCCTCCTGTAGCTCCAAGAATTGCAAACCCTCAGTAGGTCTGCCTACATTTACAGTTTCAAATGTGTTTCACTGCCATGATACCCGGAAGGACAGAGACCGAAGCAGGAATTCCATGGCACAGAAGGCTCCCCAAAGCCATGCAGAATTTGTGCCTGTGCCTTTGATTTCCTTTCCCAGCGAGATGCCCCTACCTGGGGAACTCAGATACTCTTATCAAACCAAAGGGTTAGGGCGTTTTTGAACAGTCAGGCTTTCAAGAAGTATGGGCTCTTCGGTAGGAATGCTCACATGCTTTAAGTTAGGGACAGACTTGGAAATCTTATTGAAGTGAGGCATGTCATGAAGGGTGTTTTGTCTCCAGTATATTTTGTAGTTTAACAAGGTAGGGCCAAAGGCATCAGCGTTGTATAGAAATAAAAGCTGGCAATAGTTTGAGGAATCACTGTTCACAAAAGGAGTGCATTTTCCCCGCTTGTTTAATACTTCAGGCCTAATAAATCAAGTATGATTAGAATAACTAAGCTAATAAAAATGAAGTTAAAGCAAACATGTTGCAAGACTCCACATTTGATCTACACGGGTGGATTTCTGGGATTGTTCTCCCATTGAGTAGATTGTTTGTGTTAGTATAATTACTGCTTAATATGTTAACATGTTTGCATATCTGTTTAGAGTGATGGTTGAGCTGTTTATGAAAGGAATCAAAGAGGAGAAGGGGTTGTCATGAGGCTGAGGCTCTCACCCTGGATCAAGATTGACTGAAATGCACTATTAATAGCTAAGCACTTTACTGTAGGTAGCTTTGCTGACTTTCTTCACTTAGAGTTCTAGTCAGCAGAAAAGATTCAAGACTCTGCCTTACAGAAGCCTGTAGAAGAAGTCACAAATCAGATTTCTGGTAATTCAGCAGAATCTCACATGGCCAGTCGCTAAAACCATTTCCCCCTCTGCTTTGATGTCCATCCTTCATGTAAATATGTCTCTAAATTAGAGTTACTTGCCTGAAGTTAGGAGAGTACGGAATTTGTAAATTCAGTTTTCAAAGTGAATCACCCTGCAGATTGGAAACTCCTCTTCGAAAGTTGGTTGCCCCTTCCCAGCAGGTCCAAGTCCACTTAAATATATTTGCTTGTCAAAGTGACCTCATCTCCTGTCTTCTATGGGCCCTTTTTAGAACTGTGTGGGACTCCCTGGTTTGAGAATGGAAATCGGTATTTTTTGCTTCTGTTTTTAGTTTTGTTTGTCGTTATTCCAACTCCAGAATTCCAAGCCACCTCATTACAGGTCCTGGCACTGCCTCTTGCTTTTTTCTTCTCATCACCCTAAGACCTGTACACTCCTTGGGGCAGCTGACTGGACTGCTCCTCAGTCTTCTGACTGAGGGAAGCAAGCTTGCAAGGAGAGCTACTGCTCTTCCAAATCCCTGGGGCACATGTCTTCAGGGGAGTACGTGTCATTGGATTCTCCCCCCGCCCCAGGTATGATCTATGTAACTTTCCTGTTCACATGTGCAATGTAATAGTATGGTTTGATGCCAAATATGCCATGCAAGGGGGGCCTTTATGAATGCACATAATATGCTCTGCATTATTATGGTGTTATGTTTCCTGCAGCATCATGTATGTGCACAGATGTAAAACATGCTCCCATGTATTTCACATGGCTCGGGGGGAGGCAGACACTCAGAGCTGTCTCCCAGCATGTAAACAGCAAAGGTGAATCACAAAGGCTATGCAAACTTCCGGCTTGGGCCAGAGAGGAAAAAGAACACCTCAGCCCAGGAAGAGGGAGGGCTAGCGGGGGTTTGAAATAGTCACACTTTGAACTGAGAGGGGCTTCTTGCCAGAAAAACTCCATCCTGAAACAACTCCTGAACCTATCCACCTTGCCAGAACAGCAAAGATTAGTTGAAAACCACCAGCAGCCAATCTTGTGGGTAAGAGAGACGAGAATGGACTACAACAGTAAACTTTAGATTAGAACGTGTCTTATATTTTAATTTGCTAGTGGTTAACTCCTGACTGCCTTATTAAATGATTGTTTGCTACAGTGGTTTTTTTTGTTTTTAAAAAAAAGTGCTGGTACTTGGGACTGGGGGTGGGAAGAGCCAGGGCCACATCGCTGTGAAAAAAAGGTGCCGGGACTCAGTACCCCTGAGTACCATCACAAAAAAAGCCCTGATTTGCTATATGCTCACTTAAAATCATGTTCTAATCAATAAACTAGTGATTGTTTTATCTAAAGCGGTGTGGATTTTAGAGAGGATGAATGAGCAACAACAGGGTGCATTCCAGTTTCTTTGATAAACTGGCAAATTGCTGTTTATGAGCCTGCAGGTAAATGGGAAGTGTCCCGATCCCTGCAGGACAGAAGTTCCCGGTGTGGTTTCTGGGGGCTGTGAGACTGTCCCCTGAGTAGCTGGAGAGCATACATCTACTGACTGGACTGATTACACAAAGGGGACTGGGGTGGGCTGACAGCAGTGGGTGGCCTGGCAAAGCGGAATAAGTCAGGGCCCAGGAGGGGCTGAGAAGGGGAGGCACAGAGGCACCCCAAACTAGATTCTGGGAGGGGAACGTCACAGTAGGCAACAGGGATGGAAGCAGGAAGATGTGCTGCCGTTCCACTGCTTCTTCCCACACCTAGCCTCAGGTTGTGCTAAACAGCTGCTCACTAAAGAAACAATAATGAGCAAAGCTCTCCAAGGCTATTTGTCCGCCTCGCTGTAGTTCATGAGGCAGAGAGCATCTTAAATCATACAGGTATCATCTTCTTTAAAAATCTAAAGGTGTGGGGCCGACAATACAGAAACGAAGCAGTAAAACTCAAGAGATTGTGAGAAGACTGGTGTGGTCCCTCCCAACACCATAGATTTTGTTTGCTATAATCCCGGTGAACTGAAACTGGTGGGCTCCACACAGCCCTTTGTCCTAGAAACAAATAATACTATCCCTGAAATACTAAATTGACGATGATGTTAGCAAAATCTCAAATCAGAAAGAAAATTGTGATCAAGGGCTAGATTCTGACACCTTTACTCATGCTGAATAGCACTTTACTCCATCAAAAACCACAACTCACACAGCAAGGGCACTATCTAGCCCAAATTAGGAAATAAAGTGGGACAGGTCAGAGACATCATTATCAAATAGATGCTGTAGGACACAGTTTTCAAACTGAAATTTGTAGTGGTCAGAAAGGGATGGGAAACACTGTAGAAGTCTGTTAAACTCACAGACTCTGAAGTCAGAAGGGACCAATATGATCATCTAGTTTGACAATGGCACAATGCAGGCCACAGAAACTCATCCACCCACTCTTGCAATAAACCTGTAACCCATGACTGAGTTATTAAAGTCTCAAATCATGGTGTAAAGACTTTAAGGTACAGGGAATCCACCAGCAAGTGAGCCATTCCCCATGCTACAGAGGAAGGTGAAAACCCTCCAGAACCTTTGCCAATCTGCCCTAGGGGAAAATTCCTTCCCAACCCCAAATATTGCATGTGGGCTCACTAGCCAGACACCCAAGAGAGAATTCTCTGTAATAACTGAGAACCCATCCCGTCAAACGTCTCATCTCAGGCCATTAGCATACCCACCACTAGTACGCAAAGATTAGTCAATTGCCAAACGAGGCTGTCCCATTACACTGTCTTCTCCATAAAATTTATCAAGTTCAGCTTTGAAGCCGCCTAGGTTTTTTCCCTCCACAGCTGCCCCCAAGAGGCTACTCCAGAACTTCACTCCTGTGATTGGTTAGAAACCTGCATCTAATTTAAAGTCTAAACTGACAGAATCTATTGAGATAAATGGTGAGTTTTCAATACAAGTGACGCTCAATGGGAGATGTAGTCCAGGTTTGGATAATGAGAGCTTATGAACAAGGGACCGGACAATGAACAAGCACCTGCTGTGCTTAGATAATGTAAACTTAATCAAGGTAAAGATGTGGTCCCTAATTAATATGGATTCAGCTACTTACCTAATTAAAATGGATGTGGGTAGATGGAATCAACTACACTTTTCCTTAGGAACGGAAGTCAAATACTATACAAATGAATGTCCGCTCAAGAATAATTTATAACCTTAATGCTTTGATGACAGAAAGTTCATGTTATTATTTTAAAAAATAAGATTTTCATTATTAAAAAAAATGATTACAATTAACAGGCCAGATTCTCAGATGGTATGTATTAACATACCTTCATTAAAGTCAATGGCAATATGACATCTTAGACTAGTGGAGAATCTAGTTCAGTCTGTTTACTAATGAGAAGTGATGGATTGAATTTTTCAAAGAATTAGTGCTACCTTGCAGCTACTATCAAGCAAAAACTATTTTGGATGAAAAATAAAACCTTGAATTTATGCTAGTTTGGGTGTGGGTAGAAGAATGTGTTGCTTCAATACTCTCTTTCAGCATCTTTCAGCTGCCAGCACTACAATAAAAAGTTTCCATTACTTCATATAATTAAACATACAAGGAAAACTTGGATCTCATTGTTTAAATCATATTTTATTAATATCTTCCTATATAAAAAGCAGAATGAGTTAATTGTGGCCAAAGGGAGACAGGGAAATGAGGTGGCTTTCATAAACATAACAGAGAGAAAAGAAGTCCGACGTAGAAAGTAGGCCTATTAACAAGGGACTGATCTAGCTCAAGGAGAATTTTTTTCAATGGCTGTGGCTCAGGAGGATGAGGAAGGAAATTAAATTAATAATTAAGTCTAAAACCGATACAGTATTGGACTCCTATTTAAAAAGTGTCTTTATCAAGATAATAAAGACGAGTTTAGACAGTTCTAAAATGGGGAAGTTCTAGAAGAAATAGTGATAATAGGAGTAAGGGAACTGACCTGATTTGCCAGAATTAAACAGAAACACATACTTGTTGCAATTCTTGTGACTGCAGACAATAACTGTGTTTCACCCCAGGAGTTGCAAAAACCAATACCTCGTATAGAAACGTGGGAAGCTGGAATAAAAGAACTGAGAGAAATGGAGACTGTGTTAGATTAATAACTGATCCATTTGAACAAATGTGGACCAAATGGGATTTAGGAGATCTGGGTTCTACCTAAAGCTGTTCTACAGACTTCTGTGTCTCCTCGGCCAAACCTTTTAATTCAAATGTGCCTCAGTTTCCCCATCTTTAAAATGGGGATAATACCTCATCTTGTGAGGATAAATCCATTTATGTGGGTGAAGTGCTCATATACTATGCTAGTGGGAGTTGCAAGAAAGCCAATATACAAATAAAAATACTAGTAAATATGCAACAGGAAATAATCTGACACTGGTAGGAAGCTGGATTAAATGACCTAAGAAGGCTTTTCCACTTCTAAATTCTATGATTTTTTTAAAAAGGACAAGCTAGTTATAAAAATGAGGATTAAAAAATGAATACACTTGGTACACAAAACTGTAGTTCAAGTGAAGTCGTGGTCTAAGGGCAGACCTTCCCCCGATCACTAGAAGTTCAGCCTACAAAGGAATAAATATGAGCAATGTTTGCATATCAGAAATGCTGGTATATTTATTTTGTTTAACCTCAAATAGATGGAACAAGACTATTTTGCAACCCTCCATTATTTGGCTTTCTAGATTTCCTTTGATTATTTAGGGAATCAGCATCCAGCATCTGTAACTATGTACTGAAATAATCCAAATGCTCCACAGAGAGATTGAGAATGATCTGAGAGATTAAGAATGACCGGAAGCACAAATGTAGATACTCAAGCCAACATGAGAAAGTGGGAAAATATTTGGCATAGCATTAATAAAAAAAATGATAGACTTTAAGCTTAGGCTGCAACAGAAGAAAACTATTTTCAGAATTTACTGAATGACAAGTAGAACCTGAAAAGCTGGCATATGATGGACACCTGCAAAAGCTGTGACATTCTGCGCTTATTATGGAACTGTATGATATCAGGAGTACTGGGAAAATGTTACGAGATTAAATATGATTTAAACAATACTCTTGGTGATTCCCAGCTCTCTATAGAACAAGAGCCGAGTCTTGCTCAGGGTGTAAATAATCCTCAAAATCATTTTCAGAAAGCAGCAGCAAATGCCATAGGTCCAAAGTTAATTGAAAGTTGGCGGATAAATTGAACAATGGGGAATGCTACAGGAGAACAAGTAAACTGGCAAAGGTAACAACAGCCTGTATGAGAACTTGGAGAGATATGGTCTTTTGTTTGGATCTTCATGACTGATAAATCCAGCAGAAGGACAACTTTCTAATAGTACTTTGGAATTTAATATGCCGTCTTTTTTAACATACTATTTTATATGAGGAGAAGAAGGGTGGTTGCCTCTTTAAGGCATCGATCTTGAACTCAGGGTTCAGTTCTTGGCCCTGTCAAAGACTTTCTCTGTGACCTTCAGAAAGACATTTAATCTCTCTGTTCCTATATGTAAAAATGGGGATAATAATGTATCCCTTCTCCCACTCAGACTAGCATGTCTGATTAGCCTGTAAACTCTTTTGGGAAGGGACAGTTTCTCTCTCTATATTTGTATAGTGCCTAACACAACAGGACCCCAATTCTCAGAGGTGCCTGTATGTGAATAAAATGTTTCTGAATAATAATAATAATTAATAATGGGTAGAGTGTGCTACCTTTGAATATATCCATGCCTGCTGCCTCTCTCCTCACAATAATAAGCATGGAACCACTTTAAAACCAACACCCCAAAACACTACCTGCATCTTTTAAAAAAACAAGTTGATTTTGGCTAAGGGATGGCGACAAAGCACCTGGGACCAGTGATAAAATATTGAACTACGCTTGACTACAGGCTTCACTTCTGGAATACCGAACCTTCCACCTTCAGACCGCTAATGTCAGCGCAGGCCAGAGGTAAGTCGTGACTGCCCCTTCTTAATACCTGAGGTGTCTTGTGGTCTCAGCGCAGTTGCCAGTGGGCAAGTGACAACACTGCAAAGCACCACCACAACATGGGCACGCTCACCTGTTCAACAGTGATCAGTGAAAGAGTAGGCCTTGCAGACTGCTCGGGCCCCTCTTCACTAAGGGTGTGTCTATACTTAGAAATTAAGTTGACTTAAGGAGGCTTAAGTTGACTTAATTTACTTTGCGTCTACACTGGGCTTTCCTTAATTCGACTTAAGCTGCTCCTTAAATCAAATTAAGGAAAAGTTAGTTTGAATTAATAACACCTCGTTTTAATTTGAACTAGCGCTTAAGTTGACTTAATCCAGAGGAGACGCATAGTAGTGCCTAGTTGGACCTTTTTAGGTCGACTTAAAACGTTAAGTTGACTTAATAAGGCCAAGAAGGGGCCATGTCTACACTTGAAAAGTTGTCGACTTTTGTTAAGTCGACTTAATAAGGTCCACTTTAAGTCAACTTAAAGTCGACTTTATTAAGTCAACTTCATAAAGTTGACCTAACTTAGACATAGCCTAAGAGTGTTCCTATCAGCCCCAGGTGGGGCACAGAGATAGGGCAGTGTAGGAGAAGCCTGTAGTGCTCAATGATTACACAGGAGATTTCGGTCTCCTTCAGCCACCTTCCACGATCATTCATCACATGGGGGAAGAAAAGGAATGGTTTGGTATGGTCGTGTAACTTAGATGCTTATTTGAAAACTTCTCTGAGCTCTAAAATCAGATTGAAAGTCACATGAGAACAGAATTTCTTACACGACTGCCACAAACTTCCTGATTCTAGTCAGATCAGAAGTACCAAAACCTCTGCCTCTTTCCTGGTATTCTACCTGAAAACAAAGAGACCTATTGTGTTGTCACTTACAGAACACCAGACTAGCTCTATCAACTGGGATGGAGTTGCTCCTGATAGGCTCTGATGTCACGGACAGAAGGATCAGGACCATAAAGAGTAGGGATAAGTGAATGTGATACAAAAACAAACAAAAAGTTAACCAAATGTTTCAGAGCTCCTGAAAAGTTTTGGTTCAGTTTTGAGGGGAAAGGTTGGGTCAATTCTTATTTTATCTCGATTGTTAGTTAGACCATCACCCCTGTAGGACAGGGCTTGATAAAACAGAAGTGACAGGTTGCCTTGGTGATCGGGATTCGTAGCCTGGCTCCTAGCTCTGCTGTGAAAATGCAGTGGAGGAGTGCCCCCTGGCAACCAAAAATAAAACTGATGATGCCTAGCTGGGAGCCAATTTTGTCAAGCCCTGCTGTAGGAAACCAGCACAAGTGATAGTTTTTACCTCTAGTGATGGCTTAGTCTGTTCTCCATGAATCAGAAATAGCTCAATGAATTTAAATCATTTTCTGGCAACCTGACTGAAGTGGTAGGTACAAGAAATTTCGACAATCAAGGTTTAGAAAGGAAACACTGATCTAACTTTCGTGACTCTACGCTACCACTATAGCACCAGAGTTTATGGCTTTCAACATGTTAAGAGCATAGGAGACATGAGTGGACATGAAACAGAGTACATACTAAAATGAACATAAAAGGCCATCCCTGGACAGGGGGACACAATCTGTACATTACATCAGTGTAACGTCTTTGCCATGCCCAGGAAAATCAAGCCAATTTTAATATGCATTTAGAAACAGCAACACCTAAAGGCCTTTCTGTGGGACGAGCCAAACAAGCCTACGTTTTATTCAATTAGCTCTCAGATGCTCATAAGTACAGCTGTTCAGGTTTTATGTCATGGCACTAAGCCATTCGTACTGCAGATGATGGAGACCTCGTATAGACAACATGCTTTCCTGACATTGCTTCTTACTGCTCCCATTCCCTGCGATAGCTGCCACTGCAGAAGCAGAGAAATTCTACATTTCATAGGGTAGTGAAAGAGCTAAAGATTACTCTTCTCTGAAATAGACATCCATGGTGCTCTTTGGACAGACCCTCACAGATGCTTCTGGGCAGGGCTCTCGGACTCACTCTGTGACGAAGATCAAATCTGAATTCAGCTATGAATTGTGGCCTGGTGGTGGCATTTTCTGTTTGTAGAGTGCTTGGAATATATGGGGCCAGAGCCTGGCGCCAGCTGGCACAGCTCCATTGTCTTCAACAGAGCAATGCTGATTTACACCAGCTGAGAACCTGGCCCTTAAAGTTAGAATATGTCTTTTAATTAGGAACTTTATAACTGAGGATGAATTTTTGCCTGACTTTAACCAGCCTCAATAGCTCAAGATAAGCCAGGGCAGTAATTTGGCCCTTGAAAGTCAGTTGCTACATTCAGTCCATTCTGCTCTTAATTACACCTTCAAAGACCATATGCTGGTGCACCTGTGAACAGAACTGGGCCAAATGCATTCAGCTGCATTTTCCACTTGGTGGACAAATGTACATAGCTCCCCCCTGGGACATACAGTATTTCTGCACTTTTACTTCTTTCTCCCCATCCTCTTCTCCTTCTCACTTACTCCGTCTCCTTGCTTCTCACACATTTCTCTCCCTTTTTACCTTTTGCGCTTCCCTTGTGCTATTTTCTGTCTCTACCCCCATGCTCAATCTCTGGTCTCTGCAGAGCAGAAGTGCTTTACACATGGAAGGGCTGCAGTGTGAAATCAACTGCCATTCTAGTCCATTTGCTCCAGCAGCTTCCATGTGTAAAGCACTTTACAGAGGGAAAAATTACCTCAAGTTCTTAAGATATATAGGGCCGAAATCTATCCTGCTGCAACCAACAAACCCCGGGAAGTCAGTGGGGTCGCAAGACTGCAAGTGAGGGACGCGGATTGCAATCCTGTAATCGGAGTGGTTTTTCTTATGAACAGCAAAGATCTCAGCAAAAGAAAACTTACAAATCCTAGTGCAGAAGCTTGATGCTGGCTCGATGCAGAAAGCTCTGGAGCAATTTTCACTGCCTCCTGAGTCTTGCTGGCTGTGGGCCAAATGCCAGTGTCATTTTAAGCTGAAGGGGAGGCAGGAAGAATAAAATAGGGCAGGCGACTGACATGCATTCTGTAGTAGAGTGTTATTGATAGAACACTCCCATTTACATCATTCATCTGCAATTTACAAAGTATCCCGTTCTACGGCCTTATGTAACTTGTATGCCTCAGTTTTACTGGTACTGTACCTTTAAAGCCTCAAGAACGGCTGTCTGCAACGACAGGCAGCCATATTTTATTCACTTCACTGCAGACTGTTCTAGAGGAGACACACCGTTCTGTCTCTTTGAGACTAATTTAATTGTTCTTGTTTGGTTGTTCCCTATAACTTAGAATAAAGGTCATTCTGACTGAATGTTATATGGCTGCTCCTTGCATACAGAAAAAGAAAACCGGTTTCCAGGCAGCCATGGCACTAACAGATGGGTCAGCAGTTTAGTGCAATGAATATTTCTTATTAAAAGCTCTTCTGATTCCACAGTCTCTTCTATGCAGTTAGCAGATATTTGCCCTTAAAGGAATCAAGCCATAGCTGTATAATAGGAGGGAAAATAGAAGAGTTTGATTACTTTCTGTATGTTCCAAGGTCAGCGTTGGTTAGCTACGTCACTCAATTGTCTATCTGTAGGCCCATAAAAAGGAAACTTTACTCTCTCTCTCTCTCTCTCTCAAAAATAATTTTTCTCTTTCTGGCACAGCAGTGCTTACTGGCCTCAGCGTCCCGCAGACTCCTTGCCGGCTGAGTGTTTTAACACAAGCTAGAACTGCCCAGAAAATGGAAAAATAAAACCCATCACAGTTTTGAGATTTTGTTCATCCCAAATGGGGATGGCATTTTTTGTGGGAAGGGATTCTGTTTTGAATGAACCAAAATGGCACATTTTGGCTTACTGACTAACAGGAGGGTGGGCAGCCAGGTTTCCCACTGGCTGGGTTCCTGAGCTACCCAAGAGCCCAGAGAAGTCAGCTGGGGAGCTAGTCAGACCAGGTAGCCAGGAGTGGACCAGCCTAACAAGCTGGCCTCCTGAGAAGTGGCCAGATGGCAGTGGGACAACCTGGGGAGCCAGCCATGCAGTTTCTAGGTAGCCCAGGAAGCCAGTTATCCGGGGAGTTGGACAGCCTGTAGAGTCTGGGGAGTCAGGAAGCCCAGGAAGCCCAGGAAATTGCAGAACCTGGGGAGTCCAGGTTCTCTAGTAGCCCACCAGGGAACTTGATTTCCCAGTGGAAAATTTCGATTTTAGGGAAACCGCATTTTACATCAGAAGATGGTTTCGTTGGGAAATTCCCAACCAGCTCAAATAACAATACATTATCTCAATTTTCAAGAGGCATCTACTGGTGAGAGTTAAGGGTCTTGGGAATCAAGGTCTAATCCTGGGTCTCCCAAATGGCTTCCTGTATGGCCTTGGCCAGATCTCTTCACGTCCATATTTTGTCTGGCTCTGTGAGAAGCTGCAAGGGTGTGAGAGGGTGTAACCTTGACCAGCCACAATATGGCTAGTGAATAAAGACACTGCCCTGGCCAGTGCTTCTGACTGCACTCACCTCCAAAAGAGGGTGAAGGAGAGTCAGAAAGAGGGTAGGTCCATGGCTGTCACCATCCCTTCTGCACTGGTTCCTGGTCTTTATAAGTAGCTGGATACAGCCGATGAAATGTTTTCCATCTAATCTCACCGTTTCCAGTGTGATTCATTTCGTTAGTAATCAACACTGTCGCCACCTGGTGGTGGACCTTCTGAGAGGATAGTGGGTGTCAGTCAAGCCCTCAGTGGACAAACATCCACATCACAGCAGAACACCATCATTGTGGTGATCCTAAGGGGCTCTAACCAACACATGAGCTGAGGCTCACAAAGGCTAGCTCCAAGAATCAGGAAGCTGAAGCTAGTTCCCTGATAGTCCCCTGTTCCACTGCACTGGGCAGAAGTTTGGTGTTGCAGAAAATCTGGCCAAAAGCAATTGCGAGCTATTATTAACGCATACTCCATTTTCCTAAAATTATAATGTTCCTCAACTGGCCGTGAATTCTCTCTGTGGTCCATAACATCACAGCTGGTGTGGGAAATCTGGCTGTTCTGATTTATAACACTGGAAAGCAGAGAGTCAAGGAAATCAGGCTGTGTCCTCCCAGATCATGTGGTAATAACCTGGGAACTGCCTCTCCTGTCTTCAGGAACATAGTTCCCTTTGCCTGTACCCTGACCCTTCAGCTCAAGAGACCTAGAATGAGTGGAGGGGGAAATTAATCCTATTTGGAACAGCATTATGTACCATGTAGATTTCTGCTTGGAAAAGCAGAGGAGCAGGGCAGGACAGACAGCGGCCGAATACCTTGTTCTGCTTCTTCTCACCCCCAAACACATCTCCTCCCAGCTGAGACGTCCCATCCGTATGCAGTTGCAGAAGGCTTGCCTGGATTCATGCTGTGAAACTGTTTCTCCCCCACATCCAACCCAGCTCCATCAGCTTTTCGCTCCCCTTCACCACTGAATGAGAATGAAAGCGTCCAGTCCCCCATCTGTTACAGAACAGTCGGGCCCAATGGGATGAACAAAGGAAGGAACATTGATACAAATTCCCTCACTTATGCACATTTCATTAGGCCCATATCATTACTTTGATGCCAGTATTTGTGGTTTCATTGCACAGTAGAAATAACACTTAGGCAAGCTAGAAAGATCAGTCCTTATGACTCAACGTGCTAGTCCTTGTCCAGCTGACTCCACATTTAGTGTGCTAGGCATCAGTTACACAATCCTGACTCAGGCAAATCTCCCCAGGTGAATGGGACTTACATCTGTCTGGGCAGGACAGGACACAGAGTCAATAGCTGTGAGGGGTTTTTAAGTAAAACTCTTCTTACATCTTAACAAATAAATCCCTTTCCTCTAACGATACTAACCTCTCTCTTCAGCTACAGTACGTGAGGATCATTTCGAAGCATGAAAAGGCCCAATGGGGTCTACTTTTCATAAAAGCCGTTTGAATGTGAAGGCCCTCTTGCGTGTGTCCACACATTTCAGCCTGCCATACGGATCTGAGACACCAAAGTGGTACAAGCCCATGCAAGTTGGAGAGCAAGGCCCATGAAATTGCTTCTTGCAGCTACACGAGATGGTACGTGAAAAACTGCAGGTACCAAGACAGAGCCTGGATTGCAGTCCCTATGGGGACATGTCCACACAGCGAAACAGACCTGTAGCCATGAGTCTCAGAGCCTGAATCAATTGACTGGGGCTCACAGGGTTCACCTGCAGGGCTAAAAACATTGGGCTCAGAAACCCAGTGATGAGGGGCAGGTTCAGAGCCTGGGCATTAGCTCAAGCACAAATATCTGCTCTGCTATTTTCAGCCTCACACCTAGGAACCCTGCAAGCCCGAATCAGCTGACCTGGGCTCACTGCTGCAGGGTTTGGAATATTTTTGCTGTATGGACAATGACTCTGCAGTGGGGTTTCCAGCACTGACCAATCTCTACTTGTACTGACTTAATTAGCGGTAGAGGGTCAGGCCAAAGATCAGTGCTTTGGTACGTCCCACCCGTAAGACCCAAATTCTCCCATTAGACAGCAGTGGGAAGGAAGTGTCTCTGTCTCTGTTCCGGGGGTAGGAATGAGCATCATTAAAAACAGACAAGCCAGTGAGACGGCACACCCTGCCATGCTGGGAACTGAAATTGGAATTGGGGAGTGGGCCTTGAGCGTGTTGCAATCGGGAAGGCAATTATTTCATCTCTGGTCTCTGTCCAACAATTCCTTATGATGGCTACAAGAAATAGTACGGAACTGCCTCTGTGAGTCAAGTGAGGGTGGATGTATGTGGAGAAGAAACACAAAGATGGTGGATTGGCAGGAGAGGACAACATATTTTTCACTTTGGCCTCACCACACCCCTTAAAATGAACCCACTCTTATGCAAAAGTTAAGGGTGTTCGTTTATTTTATGGAACAATGAACATGAAGAGGGAGTTCATCTCATGAAAATGATCAAAGAATAAATTCCAGGTTTAGGATAAAATTGGAGTGTGTGGGAATTTAAGAATCATGTTCCCTTGAAAGGAGGTTTTCAACCCACAGCTTTAAACAGCAATCTGTGCAGGGCAGAAATCTATCTCAGACTTGTCAAATCTATATTAAATTATCTACTTTCTTTCATTTTACAAGGGAAGACGTGAACAGAACATTACTCAGCTGTCAGGATACAGGACTGTGTTCCTGAGTAGAAAGCTGCAAATCTAGCACAAAGGTATCGGAGGAAGGGATTTTGCGTCACCAGTTTTACCTGGTTGCGGTTCCTGGAAGGCAGTTTCCGGTAGGCTGCATTTCGATTGCCTTTCACTATGATGACATTTAAATCTGATCAATGGCCCGTTCTCCCACGGAAATACTGCCTCCTGACTGGAACATTATAGATGAGGGCTGGGAAAATATTTGGGGCCATAACACACTACAAGGCTGAATATTATAAAGTCATCACAGCCTGTCCAGATGGCACTTAACCTTTGACTTGAAAGGTAGCAGAGGAACAATCCTGAAAGCTAAGCGGTTGCAAGGGTTCAAAGGGATACGATAGGAGCGCCTTGGCCAATTCACCGGAGCATATGGTGGATTGCAATAATATTTAGAGGGACACTGGGAAGGCAGGAAGGGTACTAGCATCCCTTTTCCTCTCCCCAAGACCAACCACACAGAAAGCAACACGCGATGGACCAGCAGAGTAGTCGCAGAACTTCCATATGTTTTACATATTTATTCCCCTAGCTGACATTGAGGTCATGGGGCCGAGGCCCACAACTAGGGGTCCCCTGGCTTAGGGGGACTAAAATGCAAAGGCGACTCTCAGCTGCCATGTAACAAGAGCCGTGACTCATTCCTCTGCTCCCTTAAAGTCACAGTTTGGCTATGTCTACACTGATGGCAGCAAATTCGCCGCTGTCAGTTCGAACTCCTGGGTTCAACTGAGGCGTCAGTCCAGACGCGCTCAACTGATCCGGAGTTCGACTTAGTAACTCCAGCCCGGCAGTTAGAGTAGCGCTAAGTCGAACTTACGCTCTTTGCATTCGACTTAGCACAGTGTGTACGGCAGAGTTTGCTACGTCGAACAGAGATACGCAAGGTATTTTACGTACTTTGCATATCTCTCTTCGATCGCCACCAAAACCCACCAGCAGTGTAGACAAGGCCTTTAAGTTCCATCTGCCACCGATATCAACTGATGCAATGTAAATCATCACTGAGGTTCAAAGGGACATCAGGCTGACCCTACAATCACAGTGCACAGGAGCTGAGAATGTTTTGAGGGAAAGAGTGCAAAATATTGTTCAGCAAGAACCAGCAGCACACACACAATCCTGGGTGCAATTTGCTCATCTATGCACTATGCCTCTTTCCACACTGCTTGGGCACAAATACAAACACCTCTCAACCAAAATGCTCCCTTGGCTGGTAGGAAGGTAATCTGTTTTAGTGCATGGAGAGACTAGGTAAAACACAAATCCACAAATAAAGTGGCAAAAAGCACAGATTAACTGGACTGAAACAAAAGAAGAAAACCTACAACCGTAGTACATTTTGCACTGAAACACTGCACATCAAACCTCAGCAATTACTAGTTTCCACTCCAGGACGAGTCACCGTGCATGAAGAAAAACATCAGCTGTTTCTAGATCAAACGTGTTCCTTGCTAATCGGCAGTCTTGGTCACCAATTTAGCAATGCGTACACACAACACTTTCCCAGCTGACTCGGAATGAGCAAAGCACCAGCTCACCTGCCAAACCAGCTTGTGCAATCTCCCGTGTCATCAGAAAGCTCTGGTTTTATAGAACATGTCACTGTCTTTCTAGCCTCCTCAGTCTCAGTCTTTCACTTCCCATCTCACAGAAGCTGTGCTTCGTGTGGCATTTGGTTACACACAAGCCTGCTCAGCTCTTGTTTGATCTTGTATATTTGCCTTAGTCATGTTATACTCACTAAATCTATTTTCCAGATTCTGACAAGTGCTTCTAATATTTTCTTTCCTGTCCAGCATCCCCAGCTTCTGAACTACCCAGCCACAGGAATGCTGTCCTTTTTGAGTTTCCATTTTCTCATTTAACACTGACAGCACAACCAAGTTTTCATGCCACTCAGAGCGGCCTCAAAGTTCACCAGGGCGTTTACAGCTACTTAATGACATGCTGAATAAGGGAATGTTTCCCACTTTTAGCCCACTGGAAGGGTTGCTGGGAAGTAGCACTGAAGCTGATAGAGTTCACGTGAGCTGAATCTACCTGCTTTCTCCTAGAGAAGGGTCAACCCGTTGCGGTGTGTAGCCCCCTGCATATTGGGAGAGGGGTAGAAGAGGATGTGGGTGTCCCCGTCAATGGGGCACTGTGGGAAGATTCCACCCTAGCATTCACTGGAGTGCTAGTCAGCAGGCACCAGCTAACACAAAGTAGTGGCTTGTGTCTGGGCCCTCAGCTACCTGTGTACATGAGGTACATGGTGTTCCTTCTGGCGCAACAGTAAGATCCTTTGCAGAGTGTATGCCCTAATTAGAGGGGCTGTTTATTTGCTCACAGTTGATACCGTAATGAAATTAGCATCACATACTTAGTGTCATTGTATTTCAGATTCCTGCACAGGCATCTCATAGACGCATTTGTTACTTCTGCCAACTGATCTGGCTGGGGGGGCAGCTTGGCGTCTCAAAGAGATAACATAAGGCTTCAAATGAGAAAGGGGAGCACTTTCCAGGCACTCCTCTTTACATATGCTGAATTCAAACTTCTCAAGTCCTTTAAACCACAGTTTAGGAGGTGACGTCTGCCTAGTGGAGCCCCTGAGAGAGAGAATACTACAGAGCTGCTTTGATGTTGGCCCTTCGTCAAAGATGGTTTTCTTCATGCTTGATTTTTCTTCCTCCCAGGGTTTTCTGTCAGCTTTAGCAGTTTTGTATCAGCTGCTAGAATCTAGTTTGCCAGACCCTACTTTGTCTTCATGAAGCGGCATGTTAAAGCACTGTAGCTCATGTGACGCTAATCCCCAGTCCACATATCTGTCCTGACACCCCTCTTGAAATTTTCCAGAGCTTGCCTCACTTCAGAGCTTCAGGGAAGATCCCCTGGGAGTTCATATGTTTATTCGTTATTATTGAATATAATATATATATTATTTCACTATATTATTTATTATAGACACTGGTACAAGGAGGCATAACCCACTGCAACCACTAGACAGAGGCAATAATAAAACATAAAGGATGTGCTGATTGAGTTAATATATTAAAGGCGAAAGCTCAAAAGTAAGGCTGGCATTGTTACAAGATGTGGCCAGTGTCCTGTGTGTCACAAAACATCCCCCTCCTCCTAAAATGCCCCCAGTTATGATCCTTTCATTACTCCCTTTAAATAATAAAATGAAAATTGCAGTTACAAAAATAGACGACCCAAAATGGTAGACGGTAGAAGGTAATGTGATGCAATTAAGCCATCAAGGCAGCCGTATGCAGTCAGTCAGTGCATTTCTTCCTTCTTTCCTTCGTTTGTCTTGTCTTGATTGATATTTGCTGTAAGCTCTTTCAGGCAGGAACTATGTCTTTGCTCACTTTGTAAGGCATTATGTCAGGCCCCTGGTGCCATGCACAGGAGTTAATAGTAGTACAATTTTTTACTAACAGTGTTGTATACCTGGCACCTGCAATCGAAGCACTCAGTTGTTCCATGGTTTTAACTAGTGATGGCTTGGCTCAACCTAATATACCAGATTTAAATGCTCCCATATTTTGGGGAAATTCAGATCCATCATGACCCAATTATATAAATAGTTGAACCAAAACACTGGATCTAAACACCTCCAAGTTTGTATTGGGATTTAAACTTCAGAGAATGAGCTAATTTCTAACTATAGCAATATGGGAATGGACCCCAAGTGTCTTAAATCTGGGGACACCTGTCATTGACACTAAGACCCTACATTCAGCAACTCATGTGTACTAAAGAGGCACAAAGCACACCATCAGAGGGCCGCTGGCCCCAGGAAATGAAATCAGTGCCAGCTCCACTGTGTTCCCCTGTGGTCAGAGTGGGGCAAGACTGAGGGGCTACAAAGGATCAGAGGGAAACCCGGGGAGGGGAAGTCCCTGAAGAAAGCCAGGAAAGCGAGTCCTGGTACGAATGAGTCAGGAGAAATCAGGTGAGTGAAGCTGGTCTCTGAGGAAAGCAAGAACAGAAAGTTCTGTGCAGGCCCTCCCTGGGAAGAGGGAGGAATTGGCTAGTACAGTGGTTTTCAAACATTTTTCTTGGGACCCAGTTGAAAAAAAAAAGTCATTTATGCCCGCAACCCAACAATTACATCTTTGATGCATTCCAGTCTTTTGGCAGAGAGTGCCACGACCCAGTGCCTGACGATCTGCGACCCAGTAGTGTATCCTGACCCGTGGTTTGCAAACCGCTGAGCTAGGAGACTGTGGGTATGTCTACACTGCAATAACACACCTGTGACTAGCCTGTGTTGGCTGACTCGGGGCTCTCAAACTGCATTGAAAACATCTGGGCTTGTGTGGGAACCCTGCCTAAGGGAACCTTCCCCTGGCTGTGTCCCAGAGCCCAGGCTCCAGCCCAAGTCTAAATGGCTACATCGTAATTAAACAGCTCCATAGTTTGAGCACTGATGCCCTTGTCAGCTGACATAGGCCAGCTGGGGGTGCTTAATTGCAGTGTAGACACCCTTAGACAAGGACATTCTGAGCACCAGGCAGAATGCAGAGCATTAGCAGGAATACATAAAAAGAATATTTGCACGGACAGCAAAAATACACAAAACATCATCACCAAGCTGGGGAAGCAGCAATATTCGCAGTCACCAGAAATGTGCACAGCTGGCGTGTGGACACTGACTGAGAGTAAGACACCCTGGCAGCCTCCTGGTACAACACATGTGAGCAAGACACTCGCTCTCCTTCGGATTTGAAAATCACTGAAAAAATAAAACACAATCATCGCTCGGAAATACAGTTGGGCACTCTTTGCGAGACAGGAAAGAGATGGTTTTGATCCTTTTTAAAAACATTAACAGATCTTGTCAGCAACCTACTCAGCAAGCAGGGCTACATTCCTATGATGTGAGATGAGCTCACGCTCTTTTATTGTTACCTACAATTGATTCACCAGGTTTTAATTACACGTGTGTAATTGCAACACCACTCTAGTATCGTCTAGATGAGCTATTTTTTATTTTTTTTTAGAGGGAGAGGGGTAGACTGAGGCCTAAAGCCATGATTTTGCCTGCATGTCTGTGTGCAACATATCTCAAGGACAGAGCGCTGGACTGTAAATTAAAAGGACAGCTATAAGGTCATGAACATTACTGGAAGCCTATTATACATGAATACAATGTAGAGGGAATATGGAAATGGAACGGCACTTTGGCAATAGTCATTTGACGGTGAGCTTTACATGTTTCTAAGAACCCAAGCCACTTCAGATTCTATTAGATCCTTTCTGTTGCATCACACAATGTATTACAAAATGGCTTCAGCTATTCGAGGGGGAGTATAAATACAGTGCCCCTGCATAATACAACTTCAGCTTGAAACGTTGGGGTTTTTATCTTTGTTGTAACAAGGACAGCTATATGTAAAATTGGGAACTTCAACACCAGTTATAAAGTAGCACACAGAGACCACTGATGGGGTATGATGTGAGTGTTGAGAAGAAACATGTTAATCATTTTTTTTCCAGCATGTTTTAATGACACCATTTTTGCATGCTGTTTCTATTCAGCCTTCCTATTAGAGAAACCCCTCTTCACTATCTCGAAAACTAAATAAATAGGTCTTCAAAACATCTGGCTAGGCTTCGTCTTAGGAGAGGGCCAGGATTCCAGACGGTAGAAACTTTTTGTCAGCCTGCTCGTTCTTTTTATAGTAGATAGTATTTTCGAGATTTGCTTCCCCCTCCTCCAGGGCTGGATTAAGGCGGGGGCTTTAGGGGCTGCAATACTGAGCCCTGGCCTAAGGGGGGTAGTCCATGGCCCTCCCCCAAAATCCAGCCCAAGTGGCCGGTGGTCTACTGCCGCTCACCTTCAGCCTGCCTGCCCAGCCTCTGGGCTGACTGTTCTGCTCACAAAACTTTCAATTTGGCTACATTAGAATCCATATTGTTTGTTTGTGCTCATTTTACCAGGCAATCTAGATTATTCTGTATAAGTGACATTCTTTGTGTATCTGCAAACTTCATAATTGATTTTATGCTATTTTTCAGCTCACTGATAAGAATGTTAGTGTAGAGCCAAGAACTATTCCCTGTGAGATCTCACTAGAAAAACACCCAATGGATGATGATTCCCTGTTTAACAATCACATTTAGAGTCCGATATTTAACTAGCTTTTAATCCATGCCATGAATTTTATATCTTTTAAGTTCCTTAATCAAAATGTCATGTTGTACCAAATCAAACAGCTTACAGAAGTCTTGATCATGAAACTTACCTTATTAAAAAACATTATCACATTAAAAAAAAAAAAAGCCAGCCCAGGTTCAGGCCCTGCCCCCGCCCCCCATTCTCCAGCAGCAGCACTGGCTTGTGGACCCCCACACAGTAGTGCCTGCCTGCGGCCCCCATCCCACAGCCTCCCCCTGCAGCCTGCACCGCAGCAGCGCCAGCCGGGGCCCCGGAACCCCTGACCCCACCCCTAGCATGGAGGGGAGCCAATGGCGGAGCCACAAGGGTGATCGGCCCTGGGCCCCGATCCGGCCCTGCCCCCGCCCCCATATTGTGCTATTTGGTGGCGCTCCAGTATAACCCTCTCTGCCCATACAGTTCTGGAAACCCTTACGGAGAAGTACAATCATTAAATTAAGGGAGGCACAAAATCACAGAAATGCAGTGGGGGGGAGAGGGGGAAATCCCTTTCAGCTACTGTTTGTTCATGGCTGAGTTATGTGCTGTTTTCTCTGTATTTTCTTCAAAGTTTGCACAGGAAAATCATTCTTTATGGGCCCATTTCTATGTAAAATGCTCACCCCTGTAACCTGTGAACAGTACCTCTGCCTGCAGAGGGAGATCCTGGAACGGAACAGCCACTCCAGAATTGTTCTCATTTTTCAGCTGTGTTTATTAGCATGTCAACAACATGAACAAAACAAAAAATTCCTCTCTATCATCCGAGTGCCAAGAATGACAGGATGTCAAACCCTCAAAATCCCCCACATTCTCTGAATAATTCGGTCCCTCCTGATCAATTCTTTCTGGCTTGAGCAACGAGAGAGGCCGCACAGTGAGCCCGGAAATTAACCAAAATGGAATTTTGTTGGATCAGCAAGGGTAGCAAATTCCCATGTCAAGGGCCCTCCCCATGCTACTGGAGGTACAAATCTAGGGACTGTCAGAGAGAGTCCCAGCTGATTTCAGTGGCTGGGCTGGAGCTTAAATCAACACTTTGCATTGCCCCTAGGAATCAGCTAGAGGCCAGTGCACTCCAGAGCGCCAGAAGAGATTAATTTGCATTGTGTTCATGAACACTGGGTCGATGGTTCTTTGCTGCTGCCGTGTCAAATCCGTACATGCTTCAGGTGCGTGTAGCATCCCAGGAGACAGAACCTCTGCCACTCTGGCTTCCCCACAGTTTCTTAGTTGGACGCCAGGTATTTTGCTGTCCCTCTCCTTTAACACCCAGCTGGATGCGATTTTTGTGTCCCTTCCAGCAGTAGGTGTGATCAGCATGTGAAGGCAGAGAGAAAAAGTGCTGCAAGATGGGTTGAGTGCCCTCAGCCCTGCCATGCAGACTGGCATCCCAGTAAAGGATTGTGGGGGAGGAGAGGGGGAGAGAAAAGCAAAGTGTTTTATTATTATGCTTTTATTTATATTAAAATAAAAGCTACTTAAAGTGGCTGTTACTTAAAATCAAAGCTTGGACAGAGCCTCAGTCCAGGGCCAGATTAGCACAGAGGCTATAGGGGCTGATGAAGCCCTGGGCCCTGGCTCCAGCCCCTATGGCCCTTGCAAGATCTATCTACCCCCCTCCACACTGCTTAGCCCCCACAGTGGGGCTTGGAGGGTCACTGGGAGGGCCCCTGCCCTGCTGGCGCTGGCGGGGAAGTGGTGCCCTGTGCCCGAGGTCGGGCTCCGTGCTCCAGCCCTACCTCTGGGCCGGCTGGTCTGCAGGCCAGTGTGTGTTCGCTCCATTCCAGGGTTGGGGCCACACTGCACACCAGCTGGCTTCGCCCCTGCTCCTGGGACAGACCAGCTAGCATGGCTGGGGGGGCAGGACCCCAGGTGGAGAGAGGCCCACAGTTGTGGGGCAGACCAGGGCCTCAAGGCCCCTTAATCTGGCCCTTCCTTGGTCATTCTGAACCCCAAGCCTCCCTCCCCGACCGTTCCAGTGGACGTGGCTAGCATTCATATGGCACATAACTGACCTGGGTGTTGCTACAGGGGCAATATTTTGGCTTAGCTCGGCTATTCTTGAACAATTCTGCAATGTATTAAGACACAAACATAGTTCAGGCCTAGTAGGGACACTTGCTTTATTTTTCCACTTTGTTTTTTAATTGTACAAACATATTTATTGTGGCAATGGCAAACAAGTTACTGCCCTCCTCCATCCGTCTAGGAGCTCTGTCTCTCTCTTCTAGTACCCCAAGGCAATCCCTACTGGACCAGCTTCTATAGCAGTGCCTGTTTTATTTGCACTCCCTGTTAAGACTCCAGTGCCACAGAGAACCTGGCAAGAAACATTCAGAATAGGCCACAAAGGACAAGGGACTGGCCACCAACTACTGGCTCATGACAATCGTACAATCTTTCAGTAGGAGGCACTCTATGAGTCAATACTAAACCAATGTGCTGGATGTTGCAGAGGCACAAGGACGATATTTCCATATTAGCCGCCGGACCTTGACCAATCTCCAGGCAATAACAATCTAATAAATTCACCCTACAATTTCCATTGAATATAATGGTCTTCTTTCCTTTCCCACCTGTGTGCTTTCAAACAACAGTGGCTTTCCATCACAGAGGTGGCTGCATTTCAGGAGTATGGGGCGTGATCCCTTGTATACCTCCTACCTACGTCCCAGGGGTATTGTTCATTTCAAATTAGCTAAAGGTTGGAAATCTCTTTGAGATCCCCAGGAACTGCATAAAGGCAATATGCTACATTATAATCCCCAGTAGGTAGATTAATAAAGCAACGGGGATAAGGCTTATGGCAGGCAAACTGTTACATTTTGCAGTGGTTTCTTGTTAGGTCAATAGGAATGGATTTACTCTTCAGAGCTCTGAGAGACATATTGTTGGCTAACCCCCATGCCTGCATTTTGTCTGCATGTGTTTACATTCCATATTGATTACCACAGAAGCAACTAATCACAAAACATTTATTTATTTATTGTAATTGTGTGGCCATGCAGCTCCTAAGAGGCACCAGATTGCCACCTGAGGTTCTTTTAACTCCAGAACAAGGTCAGCATGAACAACTATTTGTTGATGTAGACACCTGGCCAATTGGGAACAGGACTACGGCCATTTACACTCATTTCATGAACAGATATTGTGCCATATGCCCAACCCATTCAAAAATGTTGAAAAGAACAGGATGGATCCTCAGCTAGTGCAACTCATTGTGGCACCATTTATTTCAGTGGAGCTATCGTGATTTACATCAACTGGGGAACTAGCCCACCTGTTTAACTTTTTTTATTTAAATCTACTTTACACTTCAGCGTTGGGATCAAAAAAGGAGGGAGTGCTGCATCAATGTGTGGGCGGCAAGTGGAACAAAAGGGTTTTCTTCAGTATGTGCTGCAAATGAAAACTATCATTAGCAACGATGTTCAGACTGTGAGATGTTCTACATAGACAACGTATAAAGAGGAAAGTGGAGTAGATTTAGACTAAGGCCACGTCTACACTGACAGCGACAAATTGCCGCTGTCAGATCGATCTTTCTGGATCGACTTAGCAGTCAGTTAAGACCTGCTAAGTCAATCCAGAGATAGATTTAATAACCTTCCCCCTCCCTCAAGTGGTATAGCCCTGTGTCAACAGGAATGCATTTCCACAGTGCAGTGAAGATGCTGCACTGAAGGGGAGTTAGGACATCGACAGGAGTTACATAAACCACTTTAGCTTGCGTAACTCCAGTCGGCTGTCGCTGAATTCCGCCGCCAGCATAGACCTGGCCTCACTCTACACACAGGGGTCCAGCCTCACTTGCTATGCAGAGAACCACGTGCACAGCCAGGAAAACGTAAAAAAAGGGAAGAAATTCCTTAGTTACAATAATATCTTACTTGTATAACAGTTATCCTGAGGAATGACTCACAAACACAAGCTTGGCCATATGTGTATGTAAATGCCCTGGAGAAGTTCCTGGATAGTATCCATGAGGAAACATGCAAGGATGAGGAAACTATCCAGGTGCAAAAGACTGCTGCCACTCCCTCGGAGATGGATGAGATGGCTCAGGCACAGGCTGGACACTGGCAGCTGGTTACTTCTGGCAGCAGACAGTGCTCCACCCCTGCTCCCATCCCACCCTCTGTTGTGGTAAAGAACTGCTACGCGGCGCTACAGACGAGTGATGAGGTGGAAGAGGAGAAGCCATGCACCCCTGAGGTTGGGAGGATCACAACCGTCACACCCAGGAGGAAACGTTGGGTTGTGGTGGTTGGGGATTCTCTTCTGAGGGGGACAGAGGCACCCATCTGTCGCCCTGACAAGGCCTCTCGGGAGGTATGCTGCCTGCCAGGGGCCCGTATCTGAGACATTATGGAGGGATTGTCGAGAATCATCCATCCCTCTGACTACTACCCCATGCTACTCATCCATGTGGGAACCAATGATACTGCGAGAGGTGACCCTCAGCAGATCAAAGGTGACTACAGGGCTCTGGGAGCACGGGTGAAGGAGTTCGGTGCACAGGTGGTGTTCTCCTCGATCCTTCCGGTCAAGGGTAGGAGTCCGAGCAGAGACAGATGCATCCTGGAGGTGAATGCCTGGCTGCGGAGATGGTGTTACCAGGAGGGCTTTGGCTTCCTCAACCATGGGGTGCTGTTCCAGGAAGAAGGACTGCTAGGCAGAGATGGACTCCACCTATCCAAGAAGGGGAAGAGCGTAATTGGAAGCAGACTGGCTAACCTGGTGAGGAGAGCTTTAAACTAGGTTCGAAGGGGGAAGGTGACCAAGGCCCACAGGTAAGTGAAACTGAGGAAGACCTGGGGGAAGGGATGGAACTTGGGGGGTGCTGGGGCTGTAACAGCAGGAATAAAAGAGAGGGTAGTTGGAACTGGGGGGGGTGTCAAATAATTGTTTTTTATGTCCTAATGAAGTCATAATACCTCAGGTGAGTGGGGAAGGAGGACACCGGGAGAAATTGCAAGGAGGAAGATGCTACAGGAGGGAGAATCGACGGGGCAAAGAAGGGCAATGGGCCCGGTATTTTAAGTGTCTGTACACAAATGTTAGGAGCCTGGGAAACAAGCAGGAAGAATTGGTAGTACTGGCACAGACAAGGAACTATGATATAATTGGAATAACAGAAACGTGGTGGGATAACGTTCATGACTGGAGCACTGCCATGGACGGATATAAATTGTTCAGGAAGCACAGGCAGGGAAGAAGGGGGGGAGGAGTAGCGCTATATGTAAAAGAGCTGTATGACTGCTCGGAGCTCCACTATGAAAGTGGAAACAAGCCAGTTGAAAGTCTGTGGGTTAAGTTTAGAGGAGAATGCAACAAGGGGGATGTCGTGGTGGGTGTCTGCTACAGACCGCCAGACCAGGAGGAGGAGGTGGATGAGGCGTTCTATGGACAACTAACAGAAGTTTCCAGATCGCAGGCCCTGGTTCTTATGGGTGACTTCAATTATCCTGACATCTGCTGGGAAGATAATACAGCAGTGCACAGGCAATCCAGGAAGTTTTGGAGAATATTGAGGACAACTTCCTAGTACAAATGCTGGAGTAACCAACTAGGGGCCTTGCACCTCTAGACCTATTGCTCACAAACAGAGAAGAATTGATAAGGGAAGTAGAAGTGAATGACAACCTGGGCAGCAGCAACCATGAGATGGTAGAGTTCAGGATCCTGATCAATGGAAGGAAGGAAAACAGCAGAACACACACCCTGGACTTCAGAAAAGCAGATTTTGGCTCCCTTAGGGAGCTGATGGGCAGAGTCCCATGGGAGGCTGATCTGAAGGGGAAAGGTGTCCAAGACAGCTAGCTGTATTTTAAAGAAACCCTGTTAAAGGCACAGGAAGATAACATTCCGATGTGCAGAAAGAACAGCAAATGTGGACGGCGCCCAGCGTGGCTTAGCAGGGAACTCTGCGGGGAGCTGAAACATAAAAGGGAAGCTTACAAGAAGTGGAAGCTTGGACAAATGACAAGCGAGGCGTATAAAGATATTGCTCGGGACTGCAGGGATAAAATCAGAAAGGCCAACGGACAATTGGAGTTGCAGCTAGCAAGAGATGTGAAGGATAACAGAAAGGGGTTTTAAAAGTATGTCAGCAACAAGAAAAGGATCAGGGGTGGGTGGTGTAGGTCCCTTACTCAATGGGGCAGGCACCCTCGTGGAGGATGATGCGGAAAAGGCTGAAGTACTCAATGCTTTTTTTACTTCAGTCTTCACTGGGAGGGCCAGCTACCAGGCTACTACACAGGGTAATGTGGAATGGAGAGAAGAGCGGCCCTCGGTGATGGAAAGTCAAGTTAGGGAACACTTAAAGAAATTGGATGTGCACAAGTCCATGGGGTCGGATGAACTACATCCGAGGGTGCTGAGGGAGTTGGGGGAAGTTTTTGCAGAGCTGCTGGCCATTATCTTTGAGAACTCGTGGCGAACGGGGGAGGTCCCAGAGGATTGGAAAAAGGCAAATATAGTACCTATCTTCAAGAAAGGGAAAAAGGAGGATCCGGGGAACTACAAACCAGTCAGCCTCACCTCAATCCCTGGGAAAATCATGGAGCAGGTCCTCAAAGAATCCATCCTGAAACACTTGGAGGAAAATAGAGTGATCAGGAACAGTCAACATGGATTCACCAAGGGCAAATCGTGCCTGACCAACCTGATTTCCTTCTATGATGAGATGACTGGATTTGTGGATGCGGGAAGAGCCATTGACGTGGTATACCTCGACTTTAGCAAGGCTTTTGATACGGTTTCCCACAGCATTCTCGTCAGCAAGTTAAGGAAGTATGGGTTAGACGAATGGACCATAAGGTGGATAGAATACTGGCTAGATCAATGGCTCGATGTCTAGTTGGCAACCGGTAATGAGTGTAGTGCCCCAGAGGTTGGTCCTGGGGCCGGTTCTGTTCAACATCTTCACTAATGATCTTGATGATGCGATAGACTGCGTGCTTAGTAAGTTCGCGGATGACACCAAACTGGGGGGAATGGTAGATACTCTGGAGGGCAGGGACAGGATCCAGGGAGACTTGGACAAATTGGAACACTGGGCTGAAAGAAACCTCATGAGGTTCAACAAGGACAAGTGCAAAGTCCTGCCCTTAGGGCGGAAAATCCCATGTATTGCTACAGGCTGGGGACCGATCGGCTAAATAGCAGCGCTGTAGAAAAGGACCTGGAGGTTATGGTGGATGGGAAGCTGGATATGAGCCAACAGTGTGCCCTTGTTGCCAAAAAGGCCAATGGCATATTAGGCTGCATCAGTAGGAGTGCTGCTAGCTGATCGAGGGATGTGATAATTCCCCTCTATTCAACACTGGTCAGGCCGCATCTGGAATACTGTGTCCAGTTTTGGGCTCCCCACTACAGAAAGGATGTGGACAAATTGGAAAGAGTCCAGCGGAGGGTAACAAAAATGATTAGGGGGCTGGGGCACATGACTTATGAGGAGAGACTGAAGGAACTAGGCTTATTTAGTCTACAGAAGAGAAGACGGAGGGGAGATTTGATAGCAACCTTCAACTACTTGAAGGGGTGCTCCAAAGAGGAGGGAGCTAGGCTGTTTTCGATGGTAACAGAGGACAGAACAAGGAGCAATAGTTTCAAATTACAGCTGCGGAGGTCAAGGTTGGATATTAGGAAAAACTTTCACATTAGGAGGGTGGTGAAGCTTTGGAATGGGTTACCTAGGGAGGTGGTAGAATCTCCATCTTTGGAGATTTTTAAGGCCCAGTTAGACAAAACCCTGGCTGGGGTGATTTAGTGGGAGTGGTCCTGCTTTTTAGCAGGGGGTTGGATTAGATGACCTTGTGAGGTCCCTTCCATCCCTATTATTCTATGATTCTGTGATAAATCCAAAATTATTTTATCCGGCATTAAAATGCAGCCACCTCTGGGATAGAATACAGTATGTATTTAACAGTACACAGCAACGCTTCATAACAGTTTACAGCACTTGTAAGAGTGAAGAATACAAAAATTAACTGAAATAGCAGGTGGAAACTGGGTGGGCAGAAGGTAGTTATCTTCACAGAGATAATTCCTGAAAGCTGCCCTTATTTCAAATGGTAGACTTTAAATTAATAAAGCAAAATCTATGACTACATAAATTGCTGCTTTTAACATGGAATTCATGTACTCCATTCCTTCTATTATTTTATAGTGCAGATAGATGTTTCTTTAAAAATAATTTAAATCTTAAAAGAATATCGTTAATTTAAAAATCACACTATCTGAACATTTTCTAGTTGCTACCATTACTACTGTATTTTCATTTTTTCTTCAATTTGTTTATTTTGTCCATCTGGCAGCACTTTGGGTATAGTCAATTTCACTGTATGGTCAGTTTCCATGTTGTTTCTGTGGGTCTTACATGCTAGTGAAAGAAAAATGCAGGAGAGAGAAAAAGATTTTTAAAAAAGGAAAATGTGATTGTGAAAAATAAAAAATGGCCAGAGGGTGTAGGGACAGGTGTACTAGCTGGAACTTCTTTAAACTCTTTAAAAAAAAAAAAACAAAAAACAACATAGTCAATTCCAAGTTGCCAATGTCTCTTTAAATTAAATGTTATTTGTTGGAAAACACACATTGTGGAAGTTGTTTACTTCAATAACCTGAAAACACCAACAGCACACATTTAAATGCATGTGTCTGTTTTAGTAGCGTCTGTTCTGTGGCAGAGGCAGTTTTTGTCTGATGCAGCACTTCTTTTCTCTGCTCCTATTTAGACGTTTGTTACGGGGATACAGCATAATGACAGCTAGTGAAAGAAAAATGAATAAGGATCCACATTATTTCCAGCAGTGAATGTGTGATCTGTCCTTGTATAGGTGAAATGGGGTGTTTCCCAAGCCAGGATCTGAATTCACATGAAAGTATGAACTCAGCTAAACCCTGTTCACATCCTGATCCCGGTCCATTTACATCTTCGGTCTCTTTGTTAATCAGGGGTACAAATATATACAACAAATGTTGTGTAAAAAATCTATACTACTTTAACTTCAGCCCTGAGTAGTGGTTAATTCTGAAGCTAAACACCAATATTTTTAACAAGTCTTCTATTTCTATTATCCAAAATGCATGCATGCTTTGCATGTGACTTTCCATTATATTTTCAATGCCATAAAAATAGACTGCCTGAGGGTTTAAATGTACAGTTCCCACTCTCATTCTAAATTTGGGACACTACTTTAAAACCCTGTTAGAAATATTTCTCACTAGATGAGAATGGAAGGGGGAAAGGCCTATGTCTAGCTGCAGAGTCGTGAGTGTGGAGGAGTTTCTTTTTAATTCAGTGTTCTGCAGGAAAGGATTCTGTGGCAATTGCAAACCCCACCACTGTATCCTTTAGAGCCCTGAAGATAATGTTTAGAAAATCTATAAGTGCAATGTTTTGCCTGTTGCTGATGAACTCTTTATTAATCAGTCAACGCCTCTCAACAAAGCTCTTTCAGACTCCTCCTCTTGCAGTTAGGCCCTATAATCAGTTCTACAAAAACAGTGCAGAGATGAATCCTTTGTGCTTCTATGTAATTTACATATACTAAAATAATCACTGAGCACGCTATTTATATAACATGTTCTGTAGTATAGAATGTACCAAGTTAGCAGGCTGTAATCGCAACCAATATTTTAAACAGGCTAAAAAATACTTTACACTATAAAATAAATGTCACCACTAAAAGAAAATGAGTTCACCTGTTTCATTATTTTCAAGCATAACTAAAACAAACTAACTGATCTTACTGTATATGTGGTAGGTCTATTTCTTTGTAATCAAAATGATGGTTGTTTCAATTAGGTAAACATTTATATCCGGTACAGAGCCACTTGAAGGCAAACTAGCCCTCGCTCCAAACAAGCAAGCACTAAGTGGGTTTTAAAAAAGAATATGTAACATCCAACCCCCTCAGTATTTTAAACAATCATTACTGTAGCAAAAATCTTTTTCTGCTGCATCGACAGATGCGTCAGCTGCTGCCATTATCATGCTGCATGAGATCTTAGGCTATCCCATGGCACATATTGATTTACTATCCTTTCTCTCACCATATATCTCAAGGGGCCTGTCTCACCTGCATTTTAATCTAGTTGTTCTCACCCTTCTACTGTTGAACCAAAAATTCAGATTCAGTAAGTCTGTCACTGCCTTTGACAATTATTGGCCAGATCATACCAAGTCTTTGGGAGGGAAGGTGCACAGACCTTTCCTCCCACTTCTCCACCCTTTACAACCAATGCAGCCCCTGCACCAGAAGGTCAATACATCCCAGGTTATCAGGTCTCTGGCTCAGCTGTACAAAGGCTCTTGAAACTAGCTTCGGGTAAGTGCTCAAGGAAAGGTTTATTTCGAAGGAGTTCTATGGGAAAAACATGGAAGGCAAGTGGAAAAAAAGGACAAAGGGAACCGTGATGGGTTCACAGCCCAGGTGTTCATCTCAGTCCCAGGCTGGGGCAAGCCTTAAAATGAGCTGGGCTATACTGCAGTGTAGAAAAGGCAGGCAGGCCAAATGCAGATTGATCACTCCTGTGAGGGCATTGTAGGGGAACACTCTGTCTGATCTCTACGGCATAATGAATTCATGAAATCTCACTGTTAGTAACAGACCTGATAAGGCTTCTTTGGGACTCCCTGAGGCTCTTGTTGGGAGGGTCCCAGAATTTGGACTTTAGTCCCAGCCCATATGACTACCCTGCAATTGTATAGTCCTGTGAGCCTGAGTCAGCTGACATGGATGTACTATTGCAGCACACACACACTCGTAGTGACATATGATCGTCCTGTGACAGAGAGGTCGCCTCAGCATAAGAAGCTGAAACGAAAATGACTTTGAAGGTGACCCAATTAACACTGCTCAATGCATCCCAATTTCTATGAGATTAGTAAATTACTATGGCTGTATATTGTGTGCGGAATTAACTAGAAAGTGACAAAAGTGATCATGGTGATTCTATTCATTAGGATCTGCAGCACCTTATTAGTCAGGTTGTTGGGTTTCCATAACCAAAACCAAATCCAGGATTGGTTTAGATAGGGGTCCCCTTGTTTGGAGAAGTGGCTCGAGTTCTGGTTCATCCCCAATTTGAATGTATTCTATCTTCAGCTTCTAAACGGGGTTGGTCAAGAAAAATGAAGACAAGCCAGAAGAGAATGAGTCTTTCAAGTGGCACCAAAAAAATTAAAAGTTTCTCTCTGTTTTTTCTAACACACCCATCACTATGGTGTCTGAATGTCTGGTAAATGAATGTGACTGGGCAGGGGATAAACGCTCAGGGATTTACTTTAGCCCTGTGGCATACGCTATGGAATGTGTTCTTATCTAGAAACTGAACTCTGGGAAACTCCCATCAGGTAAAATGGATCATGCAACATCTGCAGAGATCTCTCTCTGTAACTGCATCTTCTTCTTTATTTTCCCTTCCATTGAATTCAGTCTCATTCTACAAATTGGAGGCGAAGATGGGTGATATAGCGTTATGAAGCCAAAGAACCCTCCTTTGGAGACAAAGGGTATGTCTGGAGTGCAGTTAAAAACCTGCAGCTGGATTTAACTTAAGTATAGACCTCCAGGTTTGTCTAGGACCCTCCCACCCCACAGTGAAGACATACCCTAAGTCAGCCCGCATCATGTCCACCTTTCTATTTTCTCAACCTCTGGCAATCTCAACTGAACTACAGAACCAACTGAACAATTCTGTTATGCTGAGCAGCTTTCTACTGCATTTTTGTTTTTAGACAAAGTAGTTCCACTTTAATCTCATATATTTATATCCGAATGAACCTGAATACTGGCAGACACACCACCAACCATGACTTTCAACCACAGCCTCCAGTTTTTCAGCCCTAGAGTGTCACACCTTTGAAGCTAAGGCCATTTTAATGATCAAAGAAAAAGGAGTAACATGGATGGTTTACTGCAGACATCTTTTTCTGACAGAATGTTATGCTACTGCTACCTTAAGAGACGGATCAAAAATTCTGAAAGTAAATCAAGAGGGAAAACATTTGCTTTGGGTTAGTGAAAGCGCCTTCTCTACCCAGGGCTTGTGGATATTTGAATTTGGTTTTGAACTTGGCAACCTGAGCCCATTTCTACTTCTGCAGCAAGCTCCTTATGCAAGTTCTGATTCTACTTCACATAAGCAATCGGTATTATTTCCACAAGACATTCTGGGCTATATGACGGGAAATGTGGAAACAGAATTTTTCCCTGAGGGTGAGCAATAGGACATGTAACATTGCTCCATACATCTGTGTTCAGTGGAATGGCATGCCATGTGCACAACAGTGTTAGCAAATCTCATTGGACACGCCTGGAAACCACAGCAGATGCTGGCCATCACAGACACAGTGCAGAAGTGGGACCCCACACATTATCATCACCGTTGGGCTGTTTCGTTGAAGTATGACAAGGAATTGACTGTTGGTAGGTTTCTTTGGAAGAATGTAGCCAAAAGAGGGGTTGGGGTTTTTTTGGATCTTTTCTTTTTTAATGAAGTGGTTTTTAATATACACCATATTGTTCAGAGACAGTTGTATAATCAAGCTGATCCATTCTGATTGGCCCTCTTGGGAAGCTGGAGCCAATAAATTGGTAGCAAATTAAAATATTCACTTCTCTGGGATACTTCTTGAAAGACTGAACAAGTTTCTTTCCAAAGGGGTAGCCGTGTTAGTCTATTGTAGGAAGACAACAGAGTCCTGTGGCACTTTTAAAGACTAGCAGATTTATTTATCGCATGAGCTTTCGTGGGAGAAAATCCCACTGTTAGTCCTTAAAAGTGCCACAGGACTCTGTTGTCTTCCAAGTTTCTTTAGACAGACAGAAGTCTGCAATACCATGTGTGCTTTTTTGTTCTAGTCACAGAGAACCAAAACCTCCTGTTTCTGAGAAGCCTCTCAGACATCTGTAAGCTGTACTCGCTACACTTGCAAACCAACGCCCCACGAAATAAACCAACTACGCTAGAGATCTACTCTGATATATAAAGAAATAGGTGGAGGCTAATGCCTTTCACTAGTTGAACACACTAACAAGGCCATGAGATAGCAATATTAAGAGTGGATGATTCAGGAATTAAATGAAGTTCGCTGCTTCTCTGTATTGTGTGACTAACGGAGGTGCCATCTATATTGCAAAAAAAGAAAGTGCTGCAGGCCCACAGAGTGCGTGCTGGATGAGATCACTTAGTGGTTGGTGGGGCTTTTTAAAGTTAAATGTCTCCTGTAATTTGCATCACATTTCCAGTGTGTTTGCACAGCACATAAAAGCGCCAAATTCAAGGGACAAGGAGCTCTGAAAACACCCCCTGAATATGGCATTGTGTGTGCGTGTGCATCTCCTTTATTTACGTACTTATTTTAGATTGTCTTCACTGTAGCAAGTGACTGTAATGTCATCTACTGCTACCCAAACTGCTAGCTCTTCCTGAAGTTGGCTGGCATTCTCCATGCCTTCAGAGAACTTCTTCTAATTTTTACTGCAATTAACGCCCCTTCTTCAGCCCCTCTCTCACTTAACCTCCCTTGCCACTCCTCCCCCCCCTTGGCCCTCACCCTTTCTCTCTTGCTCTCTATCTCTCAGGAACAAACGTGAACAGGATTTATATTCAGAAGCTTGTCACATGACAAATGTCTATTTTTCACTTGTCGGACTGGCCAGAATTGAAGCAAGCCACGTTTGTGTGACAATCAGCTCCAGTAAATCCTTGGCTGTAACCTGTCTCCAGGAGAAAGTGGGATCTCGCAAACAAGCCTAAAAGTTATTTAATTAAAAAATATATTCAGCATCAGGAACTCCATTTCTGCATCCCCGTTAAAAGATATTCTCGTAAGAGCGGGAACAAGACACAGCAGGAGTACCACTACAAGCACATAGGGAAATCAATAGTCGTATAACAATGTCGTCTTTTTTTCAAGCAATCTGTCTGTGAAAAGAAAACTGAGGGAGGGTAAGGCTTTCTCCTCCACTAAAGAACTAAAAATTTACACGCGCTGCCAGTTCAGATAGGACCTACCATGTTTAATATAGCTGGTTTATATTTTTCCTAGATAAATCAATAACAGGCAGCCGTTCCCCAAGGTGAAAATATACATTAAGAGGGAAAGACACCAGGCTAGACAACCTTCCAGTTATTTGTGTAAAAAAAAAAAAAAAGGCAGAGAGGCTTTTGTGCTTGCTTGCAATATGTGTAGGTGGATTATATCTCTGGTGAAACATCAGCAGACAATGTAACAGTGTTAGAGCAGCCAAATGACACTCCTCCCTGTTTGATAACACAATACTTACTTTTCCATTATTGATTCTTCCACATAAGTGGCTTGTATAGAGCATAACATGCTGCTTAGATTATGCTGCACAGTGTTTGAGACAGAGTGAACCCAGTAAGCAAAAGGATTCCCAGCTGCATAAACAATCACACCCTGCTTACTGCCTGGTATAAGGATGAAACAGCTGTATTAGCCTTGGCGGAAAATTATTTCAGACCCAGCTACATTTGATTTCTGTAGTGGATCCATGAACATAAAGCTTGATAGGAATTTCTACAACCTGAGCAGCTTAGAATTACTGTATTTACTGTCACTGCTCCATGAAAGCAGGCTAATGGATAGTAAAATAGCAACAGTCTCAGACTGGATCTTTCCCTCTGGCATCATACACTTTAGTAGATTCATTTAAGACATACTGGTCATTTTTTCCACTTCTTGGGTACTGAGATGTAGGGCAATCCTTTTCCCAGTGAGAAAAGGGACTTAGAGGATTTTAAGATTCGGAGAGATGCAGACCAGTGAAGCAAAATTAATGATTTCAGTTTTATTTAGACGGAGATAGATTTGGGTTCTGTGAGTTCTATCACTCTATAACCCATTAAGGACCTATCGTCTCAACGTTCCATTTCATTCCATTCTCCCTCCCACCCCTGGCCCTCGCAGCTGCATTACTATCACTAAATGATTTAGCACCCTATTTTCAAAGACAGTCAGTAAAACAGGGAAGTCAAACTTCCTAGTATTCCTAGCCAGCTTTTCAAGTTTTATGAGTCTGGCAGCCCCTCTTCACAGAAAAGACTGTTGTCTCCAATATGCGATTGTTCCTGAGACCACAGTGACATATCTGATTATTAATGTTGCATTTCAGAGCGTATTCCTCCCATAACAAGCGGCGTAAGAAAATTGTTCTAATGTGCTATTGGGGAAAAGAAGTACTGGTATTCATTCCATTCCGGTCATGAGGGCTAAAGGTAAATTGGCATAGATGGGTCAATTCCTGTGATCTGTGGAAGGAGCTCAGATAACAGTGACAAGTATGATAGAAAAGCGTGAATAAAGATAGAGAGAATAGCATGAAAATTCAAAGGTCCCAGCTGTGCAGAGGGACTCCACTCCCACTGCGTGCTGCTTGTCGTCATAAACTGTTCATATGGCTACCAAGAATATAGACTTAAATCATAGTAAAAATTTTAAAAAATAAACAAAGATATTTGAATGTATATCGACTCTTACAGTTCAGGGCTTACACCAAATTTCACCGTCGACAAAAAGGCTACTTTCCTGGGGTCAAGCTATGCCAAAATTGGCAATAAATTATGTGAAGTAGCTGGTGCTGGCCACTTTCTGAGACAGAATACTGACCCTGATGGCCCAAGAGTCTAACCCAGCATGGCAATTCTTATGTTGCTGGTGCAGAGCCAATTTAACCAGACTGTGCAGGATTCTGGATTTAATTCCAATACTTTAATGAACTGAGACATATTTAATGGTTAGGATAGGACCAAGGAATCAGGATTCCTGGGCTGTGTCCCCAACTTTGCCATTTCATTGCTATGTGTAACTTTGTGCTGGTCACCAAACATCAGAGCTCCTCAGTTTAGCAGTCTGCAACCAGGGGACAGTAATAGCTGTCTCCTGAACTGAGATATTCTAACTCTTCATTTCTGCAAAGTGCTTTGAGAGACTCAGCTAAGCATCACTCCATAAATTCAATGGATTAAATGATTAGAATAATTAAATGTGAACAATTCTCTTCCGTGACCGAAGTGACTGACAAAGGTTAGTTTTTAAGCCCCTTTTTGTCAACATTGAACAGACATTTAAAAAGAAAAGGTTTCAAAACAAAGTTCCTGAACCCTTTTTGGTTCTCTTTTCTTATCAATTTTACTTATTTGCAAGAACAGGAGAGAAATGAAATTGGAAACCAATAAAAGTCATAGTGTACCGTCTATGTCTACAAAACCCACCAGTTCACAAGCAGCAAAAGCCTCCATTCAGAAAGAAAAGCAACCTGCCACCCAGTGCAAAGCAATCCATTTTGATAAAGCACATGCCTTTGTGAATCATAAGCAGACTTTCTACAAAACTGTCTCTCTTTTTCTCCTGATTCCCTGCAGACATGTGTAATTTTCACTGCCTGTCAGTTTATCACAAAGACCAGAGCATCAAATTTCAGCTCTGGATTGTCAGGTCTGATCCCTATTTCCTTTCAAATTCCAAAATACTGACACATTGATTGGAGTTCATAGTGTCAGACAACAGCACTTAAGAAACATTTTTGCTAAAATATAGCTTCTGATCTATCTTTTATGGTTTTTTCCCCTTTTGGAGCCTCAAGAGTATTGATCTGTGACTCATTTATATATGATTTTCACAAAGTAGCGGGCAATTCGCTCACACAAAACAGTTCTTTTGTATAACCTTTTAAAAGGGGGCCCATCAAAGGGGATGAATCTAGCTTATTTAGTTTGCTGAGACATCCCCGTAATGTTTCTCATAATTGACTCTGTCTCTCCAAGTTCCCAACTGCTAGCTAGAAAGATGTAATTTCAATGAGCACAGTGAAGCTTAGTGTGCAAGTTGGAGTTCCACAGCAAACATTTATACCCTGACCGTTTTAAAAAACAGTTAATAATATCTGCATCCCTTTTTAGTAAATACAGACCATAACAGATCTTCACTTTCAGGGCTTACTTGATAAGAATGCCACTGATAGAAAGATTCAAATACGGCACTGAATACCAGCATCCCCCGCCTTCAGACATGAATAGTAATCTTTGATCCACAAGAACAGTCATCCTGTTTTCTCAGCAGCAGCAGCAGCAGCCACTTGTTCATGTCTCCCTTTCTAAAAATGCTGCTGGTAGGTAGCGTGTCCTTCCATGCTAGGGAATCTAAGGATTTTGTCGAAAATTGCACGTGGCTCTTATTTCTTAGGTACCAGCAGAGTGTGGAGCAGAACTGCAATAGCTGGACTAATGGCATAGCAAACAACGGATTTCGAAGCACCCTAACTCATAAGCACGTATGTTGCAATTGAATGTAAATGCTTAATTTTGTTCACTCTCAAGCGTGGAAGCCAAAGGACCCTACAGCATGTCTCTAAAGAACTCTTTAATTAATGGGATCCTACTATTATTAACTAAATTACCCACTCTAAGTAAGTCTGCTTTCCTTTTGGGGCAATTGTGTGTGCTTCTACTACATTTGTTATTTTCTAAACATTTAACAATAAGAGAAATGGAAGATTTCTAGTTACTTTCCCTTCTGAGACACACATTTTCTTATCTGCCTATTTAAGTCAAGCATCTCCCTCAGGTGTCTTCCACATAAATAATATTTGCACACAACCTTGGAAGTCAGAACTGACTACTCCTTGGGTGGCCACCAGGAGAACACAAAGGGAAATATCTGTTCTGCCATGCTCCTACTTGGGCCTCTCAAAGGCCTGAAATCCCAAGGTTGCTTTCAAACGCTGCCCACGTGTGGGAGAAAGCGAGCTTTGAAAAGGTAAATGTTATCTGAACTCACAGGACCAAAGCCTCAGGAGGTAGTTTAATAAAATGTGAAAGACGAAGGAGCAAAAAGTGAATGAAAGTTCTGCTGTGGTTGAACACCTCATGAGCAATCTTAAAGAACTCAGGAGGGGAAAAATACATTACAGCATACATAGCAAGTAAAATTCCTGACTTTAAAACAAAATTTGATTTATCTGAGTCCATGTACAAACTGCTTAATTTTAATGACCAAATCTTCAGATTCACAAATTATATTTAAAACAAATTTGATCTCTCTCAAGTTATCAAAGCTTGTGGTATTTAGCTACCCTGACAGGCATAATTTCTACTTACCCCTCTCCCCTTTTTACTATGTATTCATTTTATTCACTATTCATATTAATAAAGAATGTTTAACTTTGGAGGGCTACCTGGTATAAACATAAATTGCAAAATATACACAGCACCTCAGGGACAATGTTCCAGTTGGTAAATCCTAACCCCTAAACAGCAGAAACACCTTGCAAACTACAAACAATTTAAACATATTGAGCAGCTAAATTGATGGAAACACAATAGACTGAATACTAGACTAAGAAACTGTAAGAGAGAAATGATTTACCTTTCAGAGTATATAGGACACAATTGTCAAAACATAGTAAATCCTAGTTAAATATGAAGTATAAACTTTTTAAAATGAAAATTGGCCTACTGTAACACTAAGAAAACCAGTGGATGTTGCCATTTTACCCATTTTATCTAATGGAATGTCTGTGTTAAGGCTTCAATTTCACATTCATTATATGCAGAATATTAATGTATTCAACAACAAATGCAAGACAAGCTGAATGTTTAACCACAAACAAGCTTAAAACACATCCTTTAAATTTAAAATTTTTAAAAAGCAGCATACTAGACGGAAAGAGCTGTTTTTGTCTAATAGGAATAAATGAGCTGCAAAAATTATTGTGGATAAAACATTCTTTCCGCTTTCCACTGTGGTGTTTGTTATATATTTGTTTAAAATGCTCTTTTCTAAAATGTAGCTTTTACCTGAATGTTGAATGGAAGAATAAACAGATGGGTGATACTACAGCATCTCTTATCTCTGTTGTTAGGTTATTTATTTCTCCTGGATTCCTCATTATATTTGTATCAGTAAATTAGCTAAAAGACACTTTCCCAAACATATCAGTTCAACGGAATGAAAAATCAGATATGGAAATTTCAAAATGACTACTTCTTATGTCTAACTACAGCCTGCCATTCAGATCAGGATCCCACTGTCGAAGGCACAGTACAAATACATAAAAGAGACAATCCATCTCCTAAAGAGCTTTAAATCTAATTAGAAAAGATAGAGGAGAAATAGAAGTAAAGAGAGACTAAATGATTTGTCCAAAGTCACTGAGCAGGCCAATGGCAGATTCAGGCATCAAACCGAGGTAACTTGATTCCCAGCCAAGTATCCTAACCATTGGCCTGCTTGGCCTACAGAATGGAGGGAGCTAGAGTTGGCCAGGGATTTTTCAATGAATAATTTGTTCATAAAAAACACTGATTTGACTACCTCAAAACTTCATGAAAGAGGGTCAGGTTTGACAAATTTTCTGACTTGACAAATAAAAGAAAGAAGGTTTGAAATTGTCTATAGATGTTTTCTTTTGACATTTTCTATACAAAAAAAGTCTGGTTTCACATGTCAAAGGGACTTCTTATTTCAAAATTTAAGTTAATTAGACTGAAAAAAAATTAAAATAAGAAAAAAAGTCAAAATCAAAATGAAACGTTTCAACTGACTCAAAATGAAAGAAAAAACAGATTTTTGGTTTGTGAATATTTTTGAAATACTGGCTTTTTGTCCTGCTTTGAGACAGGAATAATGTCAAACTCTTGAAAATATTAGTGAGACAGGAATTCCTCCCAGGTCTAACAATTACATCTTCACAGAATAGTTTTGATACTACTTCCCATGTGGAAAAACATTAGTACCGTGGTGTATTGAATAGATACTAAGGCACATTAAGGACCACTTGTCCATAACTTGTTACAAAGTTACAGCTTTATATGCTGAGTTCTTGAAAAATATCTATTTGCATGTGCTCAATATGGACTTAGAAGCAAGTTGCTTGTTTTATTGGGCAATTTCCCACTTTGCCATTGCAAAATTTATGAGAATGTGATGTGTGCATATTATTTGCAGGTGTAAACAGTGCACCTGACTGCTAAGATTTAACCCTCTTCACTGTGCAATAGGACAGGAGATCTTCAGGTGAGAAGTACATTTATATCAGGCTTCACAAAGAGTAAAACTCAGTTCATCTGAAGCAGGCAAACACTGTCAAGGAGGCCAGATAGGTAGTACTGTGGAAAGAATCTGATGGACATAGATGTCTAAACTGACCATTTATTTCTACCAATTGTTTTTCATCTTTTATCCAGTTTCTGATCCAGGAGAGGATCGTCCCTCTTATCTCAAGACTCCTTATTTGCACAAGAGCCTTTGGTGTGGGACCCTGCCGAAGTCTTTGTGAAAGTCCAAGTGCACTAGATGTATGGGATATGCATATCCACGTTTGCCGACCCACTCAGAGAATTCTAATAGATTGGCAAGGCATGATTTCCCTTTACAAAAACCATGGTGACTCTTCCCCAACGTATCTTGTTCATCTCTGTGCATGATAATACTGTTCTTTCCTACATCTATTTGCCTGGTACTGAAATTAGATTTACCAATCTGTAATTCCCAGGATTGCCTCTGGAGCCATTTTAAAAAATTGGCATCATATTAGCTATTTGATTGTCATTTGGTGCAGAGATTGATTTAAATGATAGGTTACATACCACAGTTAGTAGTTCTGCAACTTCATATGTGGGGTCCTTCAGAATTATTGGGTGAATGCCATCTGATCCTGGTGACTTTGATCTCAGAGTGATGAGCATAGGTTCAGCAAAAAGGCCTTCCCTCTGTCTCTTCCTTTCTTCCAGTGCACAGAGGGCACAGAGTATGTTCTGATCTGATGAATCCCACTGAAGTCAATGGCAACACTTGCATTGGCTTCAGTGAGGCCAGCATTTGGCCCAGACATCTCTACCAGTGTGAACAGGAATAAGGAAACTTGTGATATGAAGGCTTCAGAGCTAACAGAAACAAAGAACCTGTTTGCAGAAGAGGTGGCAATGGTCGTGTTATGTCAACTGTCCACCCAAACCAGTCATTATTTGGCATCAAAGCCTTACTGAGAACAGCCAGTGAACTGGGCCCAATGCCATCCAGACAGATGGGCTAGGATCTATGCAGCCAACAGACCATGTATGAGTGTCAAGTGATAGTGCTAAGGGAAAATCCACATGACTGCCTGTCCTCAGCATGCAGTTTGACAAAGAACGAATATTTCATTACTAATCCAACTCTGAAATGGATTAGCATCCGAAGATAAAAAACAGCTCCCATGACCACTTTGGAGTGGGGAGAGTGGTGAGTGAGGAATGGAAAGAGGCATTTCCCTGCCTATTTTGTCTCTCTCTCGAAGGCTCTTCCTTTGAAAATTTCTATGCTGTGGCTAGCTTTCAAATTGGATAGGTGATAAGGGAGCAGGCCATCTGGGGGTGGGGAGGAAGAGTTTATACGTGTTTAAGGGAAAACAATTTGAATAAAGCTCATTCTTAATTAAATAGCAACTAAATTTTAAATTTACTATTTACCTTTTCATTGGGAGCTGCTTTATTATGTTTTGATTGAGTCATTATTTGGAATGTACCATAGGACCATGACTTTGCTAATGGTCTTGATGGGATCCCCATGGCAATTTAACAAGCATGGAGAATGGTGGAAGCGTTGGGAAATACGTGCTTACAAAAAATTCACAAGTCAAGAGTCATTCAAAATGAATCTGAACACTGTGTGGTCAAACTCTGCCCTAATTTACCTTCCTGGTAAACCCCAGTGTAGTCAAGGTAACACGTGGGGAAATCAGGGCAGAGTCTGAACCTGGGGGTTCAATTCAGAAATGCTTACCTAAATTTAGTTTGGTTTTTAGGCCATCTGTCACTAAAGTGAAAAGAATATACTAAATAACATCTGGATATCTATCACATTATACATAACACACAATCCAGAATCAGTCACTTACACTGATTAATACTTAGCACTTACACAGCGCCATGCTCTTCATCGTTATAAGTGTGAGCTAATCAATCCTCATCTCACCTCTGCGAGGCGAAGTAATATTATTATCCCTATGTCACACACAAAGAAGTCGAGGCACAGATAGGCTAAGTGACCCATCCAAGGTGTCAGGAGATGGTGGTACAGTCAGAATTAGAGCTGAGGAGTTATTGGCTCCCTATCTTGTGACCAGACAGCTAAATTCAAACACCTCTCATAAACTCATCTTTTTGAAGGCCAAAAGGAACAATTACGGTCTGATCTAGATAACACAGGCCACAGAAAATATTCAGAGAGGGAACACTTACTGTGAAAGGTTAAAACCTCCAGAGTTTGGTCAACAGTGAAATTCACAACGGCCAGAGCAATGGATTGGCTGGGTAGGAGCTGGTGGCCAGGGCCGGCCCAAGGGTTTCTGGTGCCCTAGGCAAACTATGATTTTGGCGCCCGCTCCCCCACATATTATAAGAGATAAAAAATTCTCTTCCATCTAATTTGGTGCCCCATAAAGCCTGGCGCCCTAGGCAACTGCCTAGTTCACCCATATGGTTGAGCTGGCCTTGCTGGTGACTGTTGCAGGTGAGGGAGGGAAGGAGGTTGTCTGGGAAAAAGAAAGCATTTGCACAGGGTTGCAGATACTCCCATTCATTCCTAGGTTCATGGAACATATTAAACCTTGTAGCGAGGCTGTCTGAGTGGGTCTGAGCTTTGATGCACGTTTCACACACTTCTAACATTAACACTGGGTCAAGAGAGACTGCTGCAATTGCAGCCAGCAGAAGCTGAGCTGAAGTTCCAGAGATATAAAAGGGAAAGGTTTGTGAGCATGGAGCTCTGTTAGACCCTGAGTCTTTGGAATCATCCTCCTGCTTTGATCAGTAATAGCCAGAATTTGTTATGCCTCAGGCAGGCTGTAAGATCTATCTTTTCTCCCCAGCCTGCAAGAAGTTAGGAAAAGAATGATTTGGGAGACTCTCAGCGATGGTACTGTACATGAATCTTCATTCATACTAAGAGTCAAGCTCAGCAATTCAAGCTATACACTAACTGCAATCTTTTCCCCTGACAGGAACCATTTGTCCAACACAACACTGGAGAAGGATTTGAAGCTTCACCTCGATGCCTCTGCAGTAATTCAGCATTTGTGTTTGTGCAGTACACATTTCCATATTCCGGTGGCTAATTATTATTCACTGTGATGTCAGAGAAAGACTATTTCTTTTAGCACACCTACAATTTTTCATCAGTCAGCCTATTTTGCAGAAGTTGTCATCTGACCAAAAGATTAAGTAAGAAACAGAAACGGAATCCCAATTCTTAATACAAGTATGATCCCACCCTCTTTAAACATGCATTTGATGGGGCGGGAAAAAGTGGCATGTTTTTGGATTTGCCTTTCCACCTAACATAATGCACACAGAACGCAACATGTTCTGCAGCCTGCCAAAAATGCAAAAAGCATGTTGTGTTGTATCTCATTTCTATGTAAAATTAATGAAAATAATAAAGGCAATGCACTTCCCATTCATAATGAATACCCATGCCAAACTATATCAACCTTTTCAAACTTCTCCTCTAGAGGGCTTTTAAATGAGGTCAACAGAATCTTTACATTTGATCTGAGAGCAAACAGCACAGAATAACAGAGCCCGTCCATGATAGCAAAGGACAGTAACAAGGCTTTCTTCATTCTGATGATAAAAAATAACACAGAATACTAACTACTACCATGTGTTTGCACCAGATACAGATTTCACAAACTGAGGTGGCTACAGCAAGGAGACAGGACTGTGAACAGAGAGACACGGTCCCCATTAACAGTGCTGAAAGATCAATGCTAGCTAAGCATCAGAATGACAACTCCATATGTCAGATTCAGTAGGACCAGAAGCGTGGGCCTCTCAAGAAAGAACACCATTCCACAGAGGAGACTGAAAGAATCAGGTGCAATGTTCACATCCCACCCCAAAAGCCGATATCCAAGAGTCCCATCTTAACAATAAATGGCACCAGAAAGGCTCTTGCGATGGGAGTGGGAAGAAGCTGCTCCAGTCCTGTGGCCCCTCAAACAGAACTATCTGAACAGCTGTTGCTTTTGTTTTCCCACTTGGATGCAGATGAGATTAGAATAGCTTCTCATTTAAATATTGTACACTTTTTGCCTAGTCCACACAAGGACTCAGTTTCATGGCTGTGAGGTGGAAGCCGCACTGTAGAAGCAACACAGAGGCTGCTCTCTCTCTCTTGATACTTTTATACAAGTGCTTTTTCGTACAGGTAGGGTTTCTGCAGCTGTAGCATTTTGGTGGTTTCCTGAAGCCATGGCATCCACTGCATAACCTTTCAATAATTCTCCATTTCCTTTTTCTGCCCAGGGAGGTACAGTACTCCAATCTCATTTCTGAGATCCTATGTAAAGTAATACATATGGAAGCCTGATCCAGGTTCCTCCTGAACTGTAAATCCCCAACAAACATACCCCAGCACAGACTATTTCATAAACTCTTTTTAGGATACTTCCTAATCTCTTGTCTACAAAGTCGTTAACTGTAATAGTCTCTGTGCTGCAAAAAATGGGTTTTCTGGCCAGAGAAGAGATCTTAGAATTGAGATGGGGGATACGGCACAATGTATCTCTGCTAGCTTTGGGGATTTTCTATAACTTGTGGCAGATTTAGTTATAGATTTTTTTTTACACAATTAAGCTATTCAGAATCAATAACCTGTGCCAATGTTACTGGGATTGCAAAGACAATATTCCCCTTTATATTTTTGTCTATTTAAAGGGTTTCTGTTAGCTATTAGCATAGATTATTTACATTTTAGTAGTACCTAGAGCCCCACAGGCAAGATCAGGATGTGACTGTGCTAAGCATTGTACAGACACGGAGAAAGGCGCTGCCTGAATCTACACTCTAAGGAGGTGAGACAGACAATGGGTGGGCAAAAGAAAGCATTACTGTCCTCATATTTTTTTAAACAGATGGAGCATTGAGGAAAATTCAGGTGACATGACTTTACAAAGGTCCCAAAGAAAGCCTGTGGTAGAGGTCAGGACTGAAACCCACCTCTCTTGAGCACCAGGCGAATAACTTAACAAACAGATAATCTTTTGCTTTCTTAAGGTTATCTGCTCTCTGACATTTTGCATCCTCTGTGGTCTGGATTTTGTTAATTTTAACAAGGTGTTACCAATGAGCTACCAATGAGCTATCAAACAAGGAGTCTAGTGTCATTTTTAAAGACTAACAAATGTATTTATTGCATGAGCTTTTGTGGGAGAAAACCCTAGTTTGTCAGACACTTGAAGTAGTTCCCCATCTTCAAGCATCTGACAAAGTGGGATTTTCTCCCATGAAAACTCATGCGATAAATAAATTTGTTAGTCTTTAAAAAGTGCCACCAGACTCGTTTGTTTTGCTGAACGAGACTAACATGGCCAACCCTTTGGAACTTGGCATCAATGAGGTATCAATTAACAATGAGCTACCTATGAGCTACCAGTTAACAATGAGTTAAAGCGTCAAATTTTTAAAAAATTCTACTGCCAACGGCCAAATCAGTTTTATATGAGGAAGAAGAAGTCTCTTCTTCACCTTCTTCCCTTCCCATGAGGATATACTCTTGGGGAATGATTTCTGTCCTTTTCTGCATTGTGGGAGGAAGAGCATAGCCTAGGCGTGTGCCATCATCTACAATGGTGACTTTGAAAGGCCTGAGATTAGTCCAATAGACAATGCTTAGAGGTTTGGGGTGCAGGAAAAAGCTCTTTCACTTCGTTGAGCTTTATTTTTCTTTGGAATTTATTTGTTTTTCTCATGGCATTATATTTACATTGGACAAGTTCAACCAAAAATTGAGTTTTAAACTAAACATTACAGCATTCTACAACATACGTATGCTGCTGTCCATATGAGTCACTCAGAAATGTTGTCCATATGCTTCATTCAGAAATAGGTGATTCAGCTCCCCCCGAAGATTTATTAAAATGAAACATAGCTCCTTCTGGGGATACTGAAGAAATATTTATCTACATTGGCATCTCTTAAGAAAATCTATTTGCATGGTTACTTTTAGCACATTTAAATTGTTCATTAAAAATATACCTACACTATACAAGAATAATAAAATATCACAAGGCACCTGTAAGTACAAAAAATGATAATTCCATACCTGTCCCCAGATTTCCCTCTCATGTGTACATCAATATTTCCTTAAATATGAGATTCCACAATGAGTTAAGATACTTGACTTTGTCGTGTTTTTACACGTTTTTTATTACACAAGCCACTGTAGACTCAGATACGCAGGTGGTCCATCTAGTAAAAAAAAGTTAGGATAGACAGGCAGACTGGCAGAAAAAAGCTTCTTGGGGAAGAGACTGACTATGCAGTGGCCACAACCTCAGGGCTTGTCTTCACTGACCTCCCTGATCGACTCATCGGGTATGTGAAGACTCGCTCAGCCGTTTAAGAAGCTGACACTGGAAAACCACCCCCGCAGAAGGAGTAGTGGTGAGTCAGAGGGAAGGCAATTGAAGGGCGATACACACAAGGTATTTTAAGTACTTTCCATATCTCACTTCGATTGCTGCTGAAATTGCGTAGCAGTATAGACCAGCCCTCAGTTACTCTGGCTTGGATTTAGGAATCCAATGCAGTATTTAAAATGGGCAGGAATCTGCTGGGACAGGCTAGGTTATCATTGTTTCAGGCTCTGATGGAATTTAAACTACCTTGCCCTTCTACCTGTGAAATGCATTAAGCCACTGCCTTTCTCTAAAGCTCACGTGCAACTCTCTTTCTTTTTTAAGTGACCAGAAAGTATTTGATGGATACGTTATTTCTAGAAATAATTAACTACATTCGGAGCCAGATATAAATCATACAGCTTTAGTGCTGTGTTATACAATTATAGGCATTTCTTTGTGAGGCTTACAACTTGGATGGTACCAATAACTTTGTTTTTTCATTTCTACAGATTTTGCTGTAAGAGAGAGTGCCATGTTCTTCCTTTCAGTTGACTTTAGAATGGAAGGCCAAACTCCACACTCAATTACATTAGCGCATCAGAAAACAAATTTTGAGACTAGATTCATATTTAGCTTTTAATAAATTGTTTTTCAATGGACAATGGTGTTGGAACGTAAGAGTCCAGGAACTCTTAAACTTTGCATGGACACTTATCAGCACAACAGGGAAAAGGAACAGAAGCCTGAAGCTCTTGCAGCTGTTTTTGAAAAAATGATGTGATGGCTGACTATTCATGTGTGATTTTGTTCTGGGCAGGAGTTTCTGCATCCGTCTCACTCTTTGCTGCATAGTACGGTGACAATCCCTAATCAATGAGTCATTAATGGGAAGAAGTCCTGCCTGATCGGGGACTGTGGAATAAACACTACTCTTTCTTAGACCTTGCCTGGAAGATTATGCCTTGATATTGATATATTTGTTGAAATCAGTGGGCAGACTCCCAGTGAATGCAGTAGGCTTTGGATCAGGACCTTAATACTGAGGCCAACCAACCACCAGGATGCATCTGCTTTTCTCAGACCGTTCAGCGTGTGTAACAGGGTGATATGAGAACACTTAAAGTACCATGAGCAGAATATTTTATAGTGTGAAAAGAAAATCTCCCAGAGAAAGAGGCACACACATACAGTGTAATCTGAGAATTTTCTGCTCTGGGGAGCTGCAAATGGACAACATGGATGCTAATATCTGGAGGAAGAGGGCAGGTGCCAGGCTAAATAAAGAAATGTGAGTGCATGCACAAGCCGTACTTTCTTCCATATCCATGGGGAAGCAGAGTGTGGAGGGAATAATGAGTACATTTGACACCAGGGAATAAAATTACAGCATAAACATCACAGTAAACAACAAAGCCCCAGAGTTAGGTATTAATTTTGTTATGGAATAGGTCTCGGTTCCTGTTGCCTATGTTGTGGAACTGACTGGCCCTTAGATGATGGATACTTTGCATTGGGGGGGAGCCAGTTTTATACATCAATGAATATGAATATAGAGAGAGGATGAATATGAAGAGCAGTGAGATATACCTACTTGTGGGAAGACATTACCTCTGTTGCTGGATATTTCACCGACAGCCTCAACCCTGATTCCAGGACTATATGTTTGTGTATATATGTTAGATTTTGTTAACAGGAGAATTCTAAGTGATGTGTAAAGAAGAGTGGTGTATGCTAAAATGTCTCTCTCAGTATCACATAATAATTTCCCTTCGGGTGTATCTTCACTCATGAAAACCTAGATATGCTTTTTCTGCATGCATATCACTAAAAACAAACAGCAGGTTCATTTGCACCACTGCTATCAAAAGCCTATAACCGGCATCCCTCAAGGCTCCTACCCTCAGATTTGTGTGTTCTTCCAGCTAACACTGAATGATGATATAAGAATATTTATTCTAACTTTACATGGAATACTGTGAGACATCAGCAGCTAAATGACCTGCCCGCCGAGAGTTTAGCATCCACATTTTCAGAGAAAGCTTGAGCATATTTTTTCTTGATAAAATATACATAGCATCCCTTATATATACATGGCATCCCTTAAACTCCAAGCATGTAGGACAAATCTAATTAGCACTAGTGATATTAGACATGCAAAAACCATCTCAATATGTTATGTTGCTAATGCTGCACTACCAATATTCTTTTATGAGATCTAATATAATTGTTCTTCTTAGCCACTGAGGACAGGATAATATGTAATGGGCTTAAAATTGCAGCAAGGCAGATTTAGGTTGGATTTAGGAAAAACTTCCTAACTATAAGGGTAGTTAAGCTCTGGAACAAATTACTTAGGGAGGCTGTGAAATCTCTGGCATTGGAGGTTTTTAAGAACAGGTCAAAACACATGTCAGCAGTGGTCTAAGATAATACTTAGTCTTGCCTCTGTACAGGCCAGTGGACTAGGTGACCTATCGCGGTCACTTGAAGTTTTACATTTCTATGATTTAACACAGACACATATATGCACAATCAAATCCCTAATTAATGACATTTTACTAAAATGGAACATCTGTGGCCAATTGGACTGCAGAGATGGTCTACCATTACTGACCCACAATTGCACACTTATTGCTTAGATATGTAACTCCCTGCGCCCCAATTGGCAAAGGAGTATTTGATTTGCCTGTTGACTATATAGTTATTGCTCAATGACTTTCTCGTATGGAAATCCCAGTGCTTTCATTGACTTAGGAACATTATTAGCATAATTATTGTAAGGTTATTTCATATTGTAATGCAAATATCTGCGCTCTGACTACATAATGCCTTCTCCTCTGATTGGCTACGTTGACAGACCATTCATATAGTCACAACACACATGGCCACATATCTGCTGACCCACTCCTCACAATGCCATCTTTCCAGGATTTATACTCAGTGGGAGCTAACCTCTCTTCTAGGGGCTAGGAGGAGCAAAGTGAAGATATTGAGAAGACATGAATTACAAGGAAACAGGTCAGAATGTGATGGAGCCATTTGGTGGTTGGCATATATTATGGGAGTTCTGAATGCAGTAGCCAATCAGAATAGAGAGATTTACAGTATCCATTCAGAGGTCAGGGAAAGAGGCAGAACTGAGCCTTTCAGGATGATAACGATAACAACCCGATGGCTGAGTAATAAAAGCATCCCAGGCTAATAAAGTCTTTAGGCTCAGATATTACTTAGTCCAGAACACAGTCATCATTACAATAACAAGAATCACTCAAGTTTTTATCTAAACATTTATTTTCTGTTTTCAAAGATCTCTCTCTCACACATAAATTCACACATTTAGTGTTACTTCTAAAAGCAAAATAATAAACAACATTTCCAAAGTTTACAGAAGATGCTTTATTATAAAGGTCATTTGCAAGAACGCTTTGCAAGAAAACACATTTTTCAGACTTGTAAAAAAGCAGATTTTCAGAACTCTGTAAATATCTATTTTGATTCAGGTAAGTATGTATTTGTAAAGACATTTGTAATGGTGTGTCTATTGAAGTACTTATTTTAATACCTTTAATATTTGTCTATTCCTACAGTTGCTTCGGAGCTTTTGCTGTCCGTGGATGAAGAAAAAGGCATGTATTACTTACCTGATACATTACAGAATTGATTTGGAAATGTTCTGGTCTAGCTTGGTGATCTGGCTGCCACACAAATGCAAACTAAGTCTATATACCAGAAACTTTTCATAACATTTCAACTAACAGAGCGCAACGCAGCAAACTGGATTTCTAAATGAAATGCTTTGGCTATTTTTGTTCTCCCCTGTCCAAAGGAGTAATGCAGGGGAGAAATTGTGCCTCAGAAATTCCTTCCTTCCTCTAGGGAGCTTGAAATCTATTACTAGCCTTTATGACTCTGGGATAACTACCTCTGCATCAGCTCAATGGTGCTGCTCCGTACACTGATGTACTGAGATAAAGATCCACCCACTTCCTGACTCTCTTTATCAGCTTCTTGTTCACTTGCTTTGATGGGGAGAGGAGGGAATGATGGGTGTGCAGAACCTACTTACCACTCAGTGCCTGGACCTAAGATCTAGGGAGATCAGGTGGAAGGATAGGGAAGGTCTGAATTCCCACTTTCACCCCGTGTAGCCATATCAAATGCTGGGAGATCATTGGTTAAAAGAAGCTGCTGTATAAAAGCATTATCATCCATTACTACAATAAGGAAAAGTGCCATTACATTTTTTTAAAACTATTTTTATTAAAAATCTCATTCCCAGTCACAAGACAATGTGATTACAACCCTTCAGCAAATATTTGTGGACAATATACAAATCTCTGGGAACTAAGAATTCTTTTGTCCAAGTTTCCACATCCGTAGCATGCTGTGCAAACAATGCCCCAATGACTGTGATACCCCTGCTTTAGAGCTGGAGAAACATCTACCCACTGTATTCTGAAGTAATTCCAGCATTTAATATATTCCTAAAGACGCTTCTGAAACGTGCACAAACAACATTGTTAGCATCAGTTGCCTTGGGCAGCAGGAAACCTATCTTTCTTCACTGCTTGATCTCAAGACTGTGCATACTGTGTGGCATCATTCTTAGGTATCAAGAACACGTGTGATTTTCTTCCTTGGTGTGAAAAGAAGATACAATCATTTAGCCTTCAAACCTGCAATAATGGAGGGAGCAGGAACCTGGTTGTTAGGACTGGTTCAAATCTGTGTTTTTTCATGGGTTTCCTGGTGTCAATACGTATGTATTATCTCCCTCCAACAAATTCAGAAAAGAGTATTAAGCAAAAAAAAAAAAAAAAATGGAACGCTCCCCCATTCTGCCACTGCCATTAAATAAGTCAGCATTTGTCAGTTACTATATATTGAAATCTGAGGCACCACTCTTGTATAGTGCACCTCAAGTAGGAAGCCACTTTGATAACTGCATGGTATCTGTTGACAAAGTTTTCAGGGTGACCATTCTATCTTCAAACACTATGGACAAGACAGCATAACTTCTCTGCTTGTTTCACCCTTTCATTTCCAGTCCCTGCTATTGCTATGTGCCCCTTCGTCTCTTTTACCTCCAGAGCGAAGCAGTCCAAAATCAGCACCAGATTTAGCCCCTCTTACAAGTGACTGTTGAGCTGAGTTGGAAAATTTGGGGGGTATGTCTTGCCTATGTGCAATTTATGATGCTCTTGTCTTATTTCTTAGCCTTCTCGAATAAAATAATTTAGAAATTTTGTATGGTGGAAACAATCACTCGCCAAACTGTGGTCTGCTCATAACAAAATTACTAGTATATCAATTAGCTTCTCTGGCTATATTACTAAAAACAAGCATATGAGAATCAGAACTATGCAGGGTGTCCTGTTAATCATAGTAGTTCTAAATTTTTTTCCTGCCCACCAGAATCCACATGCTTAGTTTTCCAATCAAGCTACGAAGAGCATTTTGTATGTGGCACCTGACCCTACCCACTTCAATGTGATCTTGCCAGTGAAGGATAATGAAACATAACTATAAAATGTCTCATTCTGCATTCAAATGAAGGTCTGAGATGAGCCAGCATAGTCTCCTGTTGTAATTTTACTTACCACAGTCTGCCCTTGAAAGTCTCTCAAAATCACTCAGTGTAGTAAAATCTTGAAATCGGAAAACCAAGTGTTCCACTTAGCTATAGCTAATTAGTCCACACATCCTGCAATGCAAAACTATAATTGACTCTGTGTATAAAAGTATTTGGGGGGGAGCCAGTGAATTTGCATGCTAATACAAGGTATGGGTTATAAAGACAGCCCTGTGCATTATAAATGGGATATCAAAAAGGTACCAATTATGAAGAGGGGGAATTGCTGTATAAACCAACTGCCTTGTGTAACTGACTAATTGCTCTATACACTGCACAGTCCAAAAATACAATTGACCCTGTCTGTAAAGCTATTTTGGGCAACCAAGGAATCATTAGCATGCCAAACCCAAGTGCCAGTTATAAAGGAGGGAGTGTGACCACTCACCATCTGCCCCTTATATCACTGGCTGATCTACACACGCCAAAAAAAAATCTCTTTTTTTACTGAGTGCAAAAGAAAATTGAGGCCCTAGGGAACTTCATGCTTAGGGCACTTGCAGTATTTTTCAAAGTGCTCCTCTGTTCAGGGAGAGGACTGCCTGGCCAGGGCTACTGTAGCTTGTTGGAGTATTGTGTCTTTGTATGCTATTTTGGGTAGACACTGAATAATCTTTTCTGGGGTTGCTCCTTTTTCTTTCCTGCTCTCTGCCAGCAGCACAAACACATGCAAAAAGTTCCTTAGAGAGTCAAGCAACATGCTAACTTTTTTCTACTAATAGGCAGTAACTTCAGCAAATTAAAGACTTAAGATTAAGGCTGTCTGAAAACTTAAGAATGGCAACAATGTACCAGATGCTGCTGCCCAGGGCGTTTTTTGAGCCGGTACACACCAGTACGGCATACCAGCACCTATTTTTCCCTGGGTGGGTCTCCTTTCCCCTGCTGACCTCGGCACCCAGCTGGGCAGCGGGGCTGGCACAGACCAGGAGCGGTGCGCTCCCAGGCTTGTCCAACCTGCGGTCGTGGGCCAGAATCCAGCCTGCCTGGAAGCTGTGGCCAGGCTGGAGCTTTTTCAAATCTTCCACCCGAAGCATGCTCAGATACATGGCTCAGGGCGGGAGCAGCCTGGCCAGGGAGCGACTCTGGCTGCCCCAGCAGCTCCAGCCAGGTAAGCGGGGAGGGGCCTGGAGGGTCAGGGAGTCAGCAGGGGGTGGGGTGGAGAGGGGATAGGGGGGCAAGAAGAGCAGGGAGCTGGAGAGGAAGGGGCTGGGGGGATCGGGGAGCCTGCAGGCAGGTAGGGAGGGAAGGGGCCCGGGCGGCCGAGAGGATTGGGGAGCTGGCAGGGGAGCCGGTGGGCAGGAAAGGCCGCTGGGGGCCAGCAGTGGTGGAGCGGGGGGTTTGGAGAGGCCTGGGGGGGCAGCGGTGGTGGAAGGTCCTGACAGCCCCCCACCTGCACCGCTCCTTTTTTTTTTTTTTTTAGCACTGCTTCTGCCTTACACATTCCCAAAGCATTGTGAATAACCAGCTGTACCATACAAACGCCCGGGTATTTTATACCATGTCACAGTCTTTGCAGGCACAAATGGTTCCAACACCTGGTTTTTTCATGTCCACATTTCCTATTAAATTTGCATGATCCAGCACATACTGATGCTTATTGTGTTCTTCTTAGCGTGAAAGAGGAACTGCTACTATAATATCTTCATGTGCAACCGCTGAGAAATGCAGATTCTTATCTCAACTTCTTGACTTAGCCTCTTTTTAAACTGCAGAGAAATTTACTAGCTCAACTTTTGAGCTACTAACTGTTGCTGGTAACTGCTTTTATTTGTTCTCCTGGTGCCATACACCATGGTTTCAAAACACCCAAACATGTTTTGAAAAACGAAATCTGTCAAGTATCCACTGAGAGCCAGCAGCTGAAGTTCAGAAAGAAAAGAATGAGATCACGCACGATTTTGTTTCTGGGATGCAAGTCTGGGAACTGGGAAGAGAAAGCAACGAATGAGTCCTCTCCTACCTATTTCCTGAAATACTGCACACACCTGAAAGAAAGATTATGGAATGGTATCATTTAATTCCCTGGTGCTAGGAATTTCCCAATAACTTCTGCTCATGCCAAACAAAATCTGTGGTTTGCATTAGCAAATTCTGATACTTAGATTCATAGGTTTCATTCACTGCTGAGTACAGCCAGTAAAATGCATGGTGAAATAGTCTGTGACCTAAGTTCTTGTTCAAGGAACACATCTACAGATACATTGTTAACCGTAAATCTTAATGCATTGCAAAGGGACATCTGCCATGCTGTGGGAATGTAAATAACTTCAGACCTTCTTTGCCGTTTGTATCACTCGCTGTATTGTGTGATCCAGGCCAGCCTTAGCATAGTTCAACCATCTTTATCTATTACTTCTTTTATAGCCTGATCAGCCTATTCACCAGATGGTCTCTACTTTAGTTTAGATACAACTCCAATTACTTAAATTTCTTTATTTTCCACAACAGACTCTCATGTCTGCACTCACCTGGGAATCCTTCCTTAGGCTCTCTGACTAGCCACCTAGAAGGTGATAGACTGACTTGGCAGAAACAAAACACAGATGAAGTCAGAGACAATTTTTTTCAAAGAATGTTTATAATCAGATAACAAGGAGAGTGTTTGAGCAGATTTCCCCAGCCTGTGGATCCACACAAGGTGTGGAGCCCTACCTCACCATCAGCATCTGTTTTCTCCCCTAAAAACCCAATTTGTAGTCCTTCCCCTCAACACAGGGGGAGAAAGTGAAGTAAAGTTAATCCCTAATTTGTTGAGGACCAAGTTAGTAACAAACCTTATTTACTGAGGGTAATTGTCCAACTTTCACACATACAGGATACATACATAACCATAAGCTGGATCATTGCTTATTTAATGGCTGTTGAGGTGATCAACATGCACCTTCCATTTCAAAAGAGCAGCAACCATGCTCTGTTTGTCTTTTATGACCTTGTTGGTAGCTGGAACATTACAGACAGCACAGCTTCTTCCCCAGTTTCACATATTTGCTTCTAGTTTGTTGTGGCGCTGGAATATGCGGTTTTCCTCTGTCTTTTTGCAATCATATTGCCAGCCAAATCCAGCACTACCTCCAGCTACTTCTGGTTACCAACTCATAGACTCTAAGGTCAGAAGGGACCAATATGATCATCTAGTCTGACCTCCCGCACAACCTGTCCACTCCTGTAACAAACATCTAACCTATGACTGAATTATTAAAGTCCTCGAATCGTGATTTAAAGACTTTAAAATACAGAGAATCCACTAGCAAGTGAGCAGTGCCCCATGCTACAGAGGAAGGCAAAAAAACCCCAGAGTCCTTGCCAATCTGTCCTGGGGGAAAATTCCTTCCCGACCGCAAATGTGGTGACCAGTTAAAACCCTGAGCAAGACACCCAAGCTCACCAGCCAGACACCCAAGGAAGAATTCTCCTGAAGTGAGTTCTTAAACTCAGCCGTAAAGATAACTTCATTGGCTACACCATGCCTGAGACAGAAGCACCTGCTGTCTCTAAGACATCTGATTATTTCATTATAAAGACTGGACAAATGCAGTGACATAATGCAGTCCTCCGATCTCCTTTCCTGGCATCGAGCCACTATGTTTTGTCAGTCTGCTCTGGCAGATACTGTTTTCTGGTAATAGCAGAAGCAGTACAACAATACGTATGAAAGTCCAACATTCAGAATAACAGAGTCCACATGAGATGGCTGAAGATGTAATTGTCATTCCTCTGAAAACCACCTGGTTTCTTAGTTTTGCACTGAAGACTTTTACTTTGAAAGACGAGAGGAGTAGAGGAAGTAGCCGGGGTAGAATACACCGAGCAGGACTGTCTTTACTTTGACATGTGTTTTCTATTTCCCCTTGAAGGACGTTATTGCTGCAGAGTCAGTGTCTGATGCTGCTTCCTAGGTCATAATTCACAAACATCACTGCTGGCGGTGTCTTCAGTGCAGGTTTCAGTGGGTCATAATTATCGGTAGAGTTCAGACTGGAAAGAGAGTGCTCTGATTCCAAACTCGCTATAAAATTCCTCATCCTTTCTATCACTCAGCTTTTGCCAGCTCTAACGTTTTGCTTTGTGTGCTCTAAAATACAAAAGCATCCCCATTTTATATTACTTCTACAAAATTTTACAAGCATCACACCGTCTTTTTAACACTAACAACGTCAGAAGAGTAAAGCTAACTTCAGCCTAAACAATTTCACTGCGAGTGAAAAGCTAGAGCACTTACATTGGTTAGGATGTCCTGTGAGAACTGTATTACATACATACCCCCGTGCATAGAAATCACATTTGTGCTACTTTGACTATTTAAAATAAATCATAAAAGTTGAGTAATATGAAAACAGACATGACTTCCAGAATAACTGCTGAGAAAAAAATCAGCATTCTTTTTTCTCTCATGAATCCCATGTGCCAAACTCATATGAATGTTATTTTGACTCTAAAATACCTAATAAAAAGAATTTTTAAAAATGTTTTAAAAACCATTAAACAATCTTCTATGCTCCAGCAGCATCTGCTTCATTGATTGCTGAGTTGTTGGTCGAGATAGCATTCTAGTCATCTTTGCTTCATAGGGTTTTGTGGTGTCTAGCAGATGCTACGCTATTGTATTAGGCTGGCAGAGTCTGAGTGGAGACGACAGCCGTTTCACAAACAAGCATTGTTAGACTAATCATGAAACGTGAATGTCCATTACACTCCCCTACTCACTCGATGTTTCTAAGATCTCGAAAACTCAGAGTCCAAGAACTCTGTGACGCAATTCTCTTGGTCTGGGCCCTCATACACAGGATATAAGCTACTAGAGCTGTGCTTTCAGGGATAAAATCAAAAGTAAGTTCAGTGAAGTCAATGGAATTATACCTCAACCTGGTATTGGAGGAGAAACAGGCCCCACATGTTTAAAAAGACATTTATTTCACTGAGTATCTCCGGGCACATAGATTTACCCAAACAAAGAGTAATTTTATGGTCCTATAGCCACACATTGTACATCCTAATGTTCCGATGATAAAGACAGAATCTGACTTAAATGCTGTGACGGCAGTGAAATGGTGCAAACTCCTTACACTGGAGTCTGTCTTCTAACTACGATGATTCATTTCATTTCTTTACCGGTATTTGGCTGCTTAGATAAAGGACTAGAAATGAGTGTTTTGAAACAGGTTGTCAGCTTTCAGCATTTCCTTTGTCTCATCCACAGCGACCGAAAAGAGCCCAAATACAAATGTCAGAGAGGCTTCCCTAACTCTCTGAAAGCCCCTGCCCCCTCCTTTCCCAATGCTGCTGAGTCCTGACCTCCGGTATCCCTGATCTTCCACTTCTGAACATCTCCTGAGCAAATGCCAATCATGGAAAATCATGCCAAATTCTGTGTTGGTTTTTCTAATTTGGACAAATGTCCACAAGGAACTAGATTACGAGGGCCAAGCTCATTTCCCCTGACCTAAATTGTTTGTGAAGCAAGCTCTCTAGAGGTGAAAGGCTGTGAATTACAGTTACTGCAAAACCTCACCCTTCTCTCCCTTTTCCTTTCTTCATAAGATTTCTTTTCCTGGAGATACTGTAGGATTTCTGTTTCCTAACATTTGAGTTTTCCCTTAGTTTTGACTACATTTTAATATGGGTACCATCATAAGCCTAGCCTTCATTTTTTCACCGTCAGATTTCTGATTCAAACACACTGGTAATTATTTATGTCAGCAATGTATGTAATTTGGATATATAAGTTATGTACTTTGACACATCTGGCCCCAATTCTGCATTGAAGCCAAGCACTACTCTACTGAAGTCAATAAAGTCAGGGTCAACTGCACAGTTCTCAATGCAAGACTGGGGCCTCAGTGGCCTAAATTACAGAGACAGATCACTGTGGGTGGAAAATGTCCCAGTTGGCTTGTGTGTGCCTCTATGTAATAATTTTCCGCTAGCTTATAAACACATCAAATTACAGCACCTCCTACCGTTTCATGCGTTAGGAGAGTATGGGGACACTGTATTCCCATTTCTCATGGTGCATCCAGGCATATGGCCTTGATGAACGAGTACAAAAATATAATTTTTGGTGGAAGATAAAATAACCGTTTTTCAATTAAACACGGATTTTTTTTGGGGGGGGGGGGCCCAACCCACCACACACACCAAAAACATTTTCATAGAAAATATCTGTCCTTTTCTCATCAAAAAAACAAAATCAGAAAATACTGAAGAGTTTGGCAACCAGAAATTGAAAGTGTCAACAGAAAAAAATTCAACAAGTGATTTTTTTTCCAAAAATTTTCAGAATAAAATCATTTCCCAACCAGCTCTAGCCCACATGTATTCATAAGAGGTGTGGTTTATTCCACATACTCCCCTACTTTAGCACCTACTTTAATATGCACTCAATCCTATAGATTTTTCTATTTAATTCCCTTAAAAAAAGAGAGAGAAATTAAATGACCTGTGATTAATAATATTTGCCTCTATATGGTGCCAAATTAGAAGTCCCTATTTTACTGAGGTGAATAGAAGTAAATGGCAAGTTTCCCCTTCACTCCTACTGCTTCCGCTGAAGACAGCTTTTTGTAAGACTAAAACCAACTGAGTTAAACTGGACAACAGCATATGTGTGTTTGAATTTGTTACAGCTGTATCTTAGCGAGAAAATCTATTAATTATAAAACAATTAGAATTTGCAGACTATTAAGCAATGCAATCAGAATTTTGAAGACAAAGTAAAATGAAAGGATATGGAAATTATTATTTTGCACCTATAATATGTTTTGGATGTGTGGGAGAGTGCAGGCAGGGATGTGATTCCATGGGATTTTAGTAAGACACACTTACAATCCTCGTTAAAACAATTTGTCCCAGCAGAAGCCAGTTTATTGGTCAGGACAGGCAGAGAGAATGAGTATTGTAATATTACAAAACGGATGAAAACAACTTTGTTATGCTCTGCTAAAATTTCAGTTGTTGCCCATTGAGTATATTAAAAAGTACGTTTTTTGGAATCACTTTATGTTTAATTTTTCTCCCCAAAGGAAGTAAAAAAGAAGCACCCTTCACTTAGGACTCTCTTCTTACCAAGTTGCAAATGAGATGTGTTTTTGCTGGAGCCCTGCACATAAAATAGTTTGCTAACAATGGGAAAAATGTATTTCTACTCTCCCAAAAGCATAAGAAGGAATTTTACTTAAATTTTAAAAAAGGAAATTGTCTTTTATGTTTCCAGGTCCACGCAGGGAAAACTCCAGTTCCAAAAGAAAGAAAATTGTAAGTTTGTACAAATGGAGGCTTATAAATGGGTTTTGTTCTGTAATTATGAGAGGGAACATGACCTATGCCCACTATAACAGACTTGTCTTTCACCAAGAGATTTAAGATGAGTCCATTCTATACTTCACTCATTACTTGGGGCAAATGAAGCTTTTCAATTCTATCTTGCAATGAGTCTCTCATCTTCATGAGACATGAAATACCAGCAAAGACTCAAGACCAATAACTATCAACACCACTGTCTCAATGGAAATCTAAGGAAGAGCACTGTGGAAAGAAATCTCAAATAAAGGTTACATTGGTTTATGATAAATAAGTTATTCACAATATCAAACAGATTATTCAACACAGAGCTGAGTTTTGGATTCACAGGCAAACACTAAGGATGTCCTTTGTTAAAACAGGAAAAAGAGTACAAGAATAATAAATTCTGTCAGTTTCAGCTAAGCTTCTGGGGCCTGATCCAAAGACTTTGAAGTCAACGGCAGTCTTCCCATTGACAGCAATAGGATTTGGAGCAGACACCTATCGAGTCAGACAATAATACAGAAATTCAAAGAGCAATAGATTCATAGAGTGTAAACCCAGAAGGGACCATTATACCGTCTAGTCTGACCTTCTGAACAAAACATGCCATTAAATTTCACCCAGCTGCCCCCTAAATTGAGCCCAATAACTTATGTTAGGCTAAAGCTTATCTTCCACAAAGGCAGCTAGCTTTGATTTGACGACATCAAGAAATGCAGAATCCCCCACTTGCCTTGGCAGCGTGAGTGTGCCAATGGTTAATAACCCACACTGTTAAAAATTGTGCCATATTTCTATTTGAATTTGTCTGGCTTCAGCTTCTAGCCACAGGTTCTTGTTTTGCCTTTCGCTGCTAGATTAAAGAGTCCCTTAATACCCTATATTTTCTGGCTGTGAAGATACTTACACACCGTAACTAGATACTTACACAGGGTCACCTTTCGATCTTCTTTTTTTAAAAAAACTAAATAGATAAAGCTCTTTAGGTAGTTCACTGCAAGGCATTTTCTTTTTTTCTCCAGCCCCCAAATCATTTGTGCGGGTCTTTTCTGCACTCTGTCCAGCTTATTAACGTTCCTTTTAAAATGTAGGCACTGGAGCTGGATACAATATTCCAGTGCTGGTTTCACCAGTGTCATATACAAATATGAAAACTCTACCCCACTCCTGCTCACTACTCCCCTTTTTATACATTCAAGGACATCAGATCTTTTGCCACGGCATCAAACCTGGAGATTATGACAAGTTGCTTCTCCACCATGACCCCTACATCATTTTCAGAGTCTGTGCTTTCCAGGATATCTTCCCCATCTTCAAGGTGTCTGATGAAGTGGGATTTTCTCCCACAAAAGTTCATGTGATAAATCTGTTAGTCTTCAAAAGTGACACAGGACTCCCTGTTTGTTTTGCTAGATTAGACTAACACGGCTACCCCTTTGGAACTTCCCCCATTCTGTAGGTCTGACCCGCATTTCTTGTTTCTAAATACATAGCTCTCCTTTTGGTTGTATTAAAATACCTTTTGTTTGAATGGGCCTAGGCTACCTAATGGTCCAGATCACTCCGTATGACTGCCCATTATTTAGCACTCCACCAGTCTGGGTATTATCCACAAATATTATTAGTAGTGATTCCATATATACTTCCAGATCATTGATGAAAATGTTGAATATCATTGTCCTAGTACTGAAAGCTGCAGAATCCCAGTAGAAATACTCCAATTAGATGGTTCCCCATTGACTACTACTTTCTGAGATCTGTCAGCAGTTCTTAATCCATTTATTGTATGATTTATTGATATTGCACAGTGCTAATTTTTGAATCAGAATGCCATGCAGTACTAAGTCAAACATATTACAAAACTCTAAGTATATTACATCTACATATACAATAAACCCCACTGTCTTACCACCACCCTAGCAAATCTGGGCATTCAAAGCTGTTAGATTCTTTTCCATTTTTTAATATTCCATGTTCAAGTTTTCAACCTTGAACAGTAACAGAAAAATGGAAATGAAATAATTTACCAGTTTCAGTTTCTAACCAGTAAATTGCTGTGAATTTGTAACCATACTATCATTTTCATTGTACTACACTGGCCATTTAGGTGAATGATAACCTAGCAGGACAGCACCATGCAGGGTTCACAAACAAGTAAATCATTTAGATTGCACACTGCTTTCGACTGAAAAGGGGGGCAGTAAATCTGCTCTGGCATTGCCTTCTCTTTTGTTGAATTTTCAGGATGGTGCAGTCCTCTCTTTGAAACAAATAAAAAAAATTCTACAGGTTTAATTTATTGCCTAGTTTTTGCGCATAATGACTAAGGCTGACCAATACAAGTCAGTGCACCAGAAGAATAGGTTTAGTCATTCAAGAGCATGCCAGATATAACATACTGTGGGTTTTAAGGCCATGTAGAGGAAATTCTAGTTACAGAATGGCACCATCTAACGGCTTTTGTTTTAACTGCAAGATCTGGATATTAAATAAAAAACTGGCTTGTGATTGCTCCTACATGTCCCACCCTCACCCTTCTCTCCCCACAGCCTTTCTTAATAGACATTTAGGCCTCATCAATTTACAGAGTTAGGTCAACATAAGTCACCTAGTGTCTACATATTTGTGCAAGCGTTTACACTCAAATTTGCCTCTGGCCAACCTAAGTGCCCCATTACAGGGACACAGTAAAACCATCTCCTGAAATGTCACTGAGCTATGGTTGACCTACAGAAGTCTATGCAGTACAAGTGTAGACTCTATATCACCTATTCAACCCTAGCAGTCCTCTAACAAGCTGTCCCACAATGCCTAACAGTGAGCGCTCTGGTTACAATTGGAACTCCACTGCCCACTGGTCCCAGAGACTAGACGTCACCTCCCTTGAAACGCCTCTTCCTTATTGCCCACTTTGGCAAGCACACCTCCCATCTCTCCCTTGTGTTCAACTGTCCACTCAACCAAAGCTGGTGGAGGAGACAGGAGGTATTGAATCCACTAGCCTGTAGGGAGAAGAGGCTGGGCAGGCACAGCTACAGACGTGCCATAGAAACCGTCAGCCAAGATTGTATACGGGACACAGGCAACGTTATGATGGGGATCAGCAGAGGGAGGCCAACAATCAATCTGATGTTGAGCTGAAGAACTGCCACTTTTCTAACAAACTGCCTGTCATATTAAGACCAGCAGCCCACCACAGATACCTCTGACAAGCCCAAGACAGAGATCCCTACTGTAAATGGTGAGGAGGAAAAGGGCAGACATGTGGCAGGAATGGAGGCATCTGTTCAGCTATGGCCCATGCCAAGACCTGTTTAACAATCCACTGCAATTTTGCCAATCCCTTCAGTCAAGCAGACAGGACCCAATGAAGGGGAAAGAACTGTGGAGAAGTGTGTGCCTGCATTTTCCCTCACGATGACTAAATGGCACCCAGCCCAAACCCAAGTTAGCAAGACAAAGCTATTGACTTTTCATTATTTTACTCACATGAGAAGAGCTAGTAGTACAATAAACAGAGGTAGAGTTATCTGCTTTTCAGGCCTGGGAGAGGAGAACATGGAGCACCTTATTTATGTACATAGAAACATCCCTTCTATAAAATATGCTTATAATGTTCAAAATCAGACTAGTAATTTGTAGTCATGTAGTGGTACAAACTGTAGAATATTTTTATACCAGAATAGAATATTTGAACTCTGTGGTAGGTTTTTTTTATATATTTATTTTGAAACAGAGAGAGGGTGTGTGTGAGAGAGATTCCAAACAGTGCAATATTTCCAATATTTTACTGAAATAAATAACATTTGATGTGTGTTAGTGCTTATTTCTTAATACATTAGCGCACTCCTCCTCCCAAAAAAGTTTCATGGAAATTAAAAGCGCAAATATATTTAATTATTAAAATAAACTATTAAAGGCACAAATAAAAATTTAATGGAAATTATTAAAGGCACAAGAGTAAACTATCCCACTGTGTAAGAAAGATAGAAAGCATAAACAGGAGATAAGATAAGCATAAGAGATAGAAAGCATGGCAGGAAACCACCCTGGCTTAACCACAGAAAGCCTGGTAAGAGACCACCCTGGCTTAACCAGGAGATCTTCAATTATCTGAAACTCAAAAACCAAACCTATATAAAGTGGGAACTAGGTCAAATTACAAAGGATGTACATAAATAAATAACACAAGTATGTAGGGACAAAATTGGAAAGGCCCAGGCACTAAATGAGATTAAACTAGCAAGAGGCATAAAGGATAAGAAGAAAATATTTTACAAATACATTAGAAGGAAGAAGATGATTACGGACAGGGTAAGCCTGTTACTCAATGATGGTGGGAAACAATAACAGAAAATGGGGAAATAACAGAAGTGCTAAATGACTTTCTTTGTTTCAGTTTTCCCCAAAAAGTTTACTAGCAATTGGACATCTATTGTAATGAATGCCACTGAAAATGAGGTAGGATCAGAGGCTAAAATAGAGAAAGAACTGGTTAAAAATTACTTAGATAAATTAGATATCTTCAAGTTACCAGGACCTGATGAACTTCATCCTAGAGTGCTCAAGGAGCAGACTGAGAGGATAACTGTGCCATTAATGATTATTTTCTAAAAGTCATGGAAGACAGGAGACTGGAAAAGGGCAAATATAGTGCTGATCTATAAAAAGGGGACTAAGGACAATTACAGACCAGTCATCTTAACTTTAGTACCCAGAAAGACAATGGAGCAAATAATTCAGCAATCAATTTGCATACACCTAGACGATAATAAGGAGATAAGTAACTGTCAGCATGGATTTGTCAAAAACAAATCATGTCAAACCAACCTAATAGCTTTCTTTGACAGGATAACAAGTCTTGTGGCTGGGGGGAAGTGGTAAATGTGGTGTATCTTGACTTTAATAAGGCTTTTGATATTGTCTCACATGACCTTCTCATAAATGGAGCTATTATAAAATGTGTGCATAACTGGTTGGAAAACTGTTCCCAGAGAGTAGTTATCAGTGGATCACAGTCAAGCTGGAAAGTCATATCAAGTGGGGTGCCCCACGGATCAGTTCAATATTTTCATCAATGATTTAGACAGTAAAAGATAGAGAATACACTTATTAAGTGTGCAGATGATACCAAACTGGGAGGAGTTGCAAGTACTTTGGGGCATAGGATTAAAATTCAAAATGATCTGGACAAACTGGAGATATGGTCAGAAAAAAACAGGATGAAATTCAATAAGGACAAATGCAAAGCACTCCACTTAGGAAGGAATAATTAGCTGCACACACACAAAATAGGAAGTGGCCTAGTAAGGAATACTGCAGAAATGGATCTGAGGGTATTTTTTCCATGTACAGTAGTAACTAATTTCGGTTCAAGAAATGTCACCTTATGTGTTTTGGCTACCAACCTTCTGTTTGTACCTCCTGGCTTTTGTCTCTGACAGTAGTTTAGATTAGAAAGCTATAGAGCATCTACATTGTCTTGGTCTTTTTTATTTTGTACATCTCAGTGCTAACACTGTTACTTCCCACAGAATAAAATTCTACAGGTCTCTGTTTGAATAATTGTAATCATTCACTCCCTGGGCTATTTCTAGAGTATCTTTCTCTTTATAAATGACCAGGACTGCTGTAGTTTCCCCAAATATGAGCTCCTGGTGCTGTGTGAAAAGGTTTGGAAGTAAAGCCATGAGTACATTCCACCCGTAGGAAAATGAGGTCAATGTAATGCTTGTTATAAGGCCTGATCTGACAGTCCTGGAGACTGATGTGACCTAGATTTTTATACAGCAGGCGCAGACCAGGGAATGAGAGAGCATGTTTCCCCACACAGCTCAGCTAACATATGCTATTTTGATCCAGAAGGATCACTTCTAAAGCAGAAGGGGTAGTTCAGTGCCCATTCAATCAATCACAGCTCAGACTAGACTACCAAAGTTGCCAAGTGGTATCAATTTTGGCAGTCGTTTTTGTGCCATAAATAGTTGTGATCACCAATCTAAATTTGCACAGACTACCAAGCAGTCATTAGATGGTAACACTGCTATTTGTGCTGGATTTCCTCTTTATTCTCCATTACAACTTCTGTGAGCCATCCACTTCCTTGAATTTTCAAATGTGCACCATGTTTTGGGATGTGGGCTGGCCAAAAGAGATTAAAACCCTACCCAAAATGGTCAGCTGACCCTACAGGCACTGCGTTGATTACAAAGAGGAACAGCACTGGCTGCCTGCAAAGCAAAAGTTAAATTAATGTATTTCATAGCAACCTGCAGCTCTCCAGAGAGGGAGGAAAGAATGTGTGTGCTGGTGGGGACAACAGCTAGACAGTAGCTGGCAGTCAGGAAAGCAGAAGCAATGTCATTTTGCTATTCAGCTTTCTACCATTTGCCTTTAGATTTTGTGATGGAAACTGCACAGCAGGGGAGCATGTCTTCTTTTTTCTGTTTGAACTAACCACCACAATGCTGATTACTTTTTTCTTTCTTGAATACCAGCACCTCGATGAGGGTTTTCTACATCTTCTTTTTAAAACAGCATAGCACGCCACAGGTCACGTATCATGCACTGACAGAGCAGAGAAGGTGCTCAACATTGGAAAAGAGGAGGACTGCTGTAGGTCTCAATGGAGGTCTGGCAAACCAGTATTTGGAAGAGTGCAGCATGCATGCCATTTTATGCCTGGCTCTTAATCCTTTGTATTTATGAATATTAATCCTCCAAACGAAAAAACAGAAAGAAGATTAACTGCCTTGTGGTTAAAGGTGCTGTCCACTTTTTGGATCACTCTCCCTTAGAACGTTACACCGATCTTCCTTGGTTCCAGTCAATGCAACCGCACCTGAATGAGTTCTGTCCACCTCCTTTCAATGAGAAGGTTGTTACTAGCACATTTCATCCTTATAAATGCATGCTTTTTTCCTCAAGTCACTGATACATAATGTGAGCACAGTCATCAGACCCAACCGTGGTCCTGGTAGCACTCAACCAGTCAATTCCCTTTATCTTCAGTCTTCAGCTAACAGCTACTCTGTCCTCGTTGGGAAAACGGCTTTTAAAGGAGGCATTACGAAAGGACTGGAAATAAGGATGTTTGAAAACAACGTTAATGTCCAATGATTTTCTGAAGCTGCATGGAAACGCAATGACAGAAAGGTGGGAGGGTCCTGGTTGTGCGACTTGGAACAAGTCTTGAGTTTTCCAACCCAACACACAAATTCCAATCTCCTCCTCTGGGCTGTACTCCAAATAGAGCATGCCATTTCCAGACCCTCTTTTAGACTGAGAACTAGGAGAAGGGCACAGATTCCAGAGAGCAGACAGGCCTGGGCAGAGAGGAATCACTCAGCAAGGAAACCATTAGGAGGAGAAAAGTAGTAGAGCTGGGGCAGACATAGTTTGTTGGTAAACTCAAGAGGATGGGACATCATCCAGCACTTGGCAAGAGTGCTTAGGTAGCAAACGAGTCTCATTCTCTCTAGTGGGAAGCACAGTTTTTACCAGAGGCAAGGAAGAGAAGTAAGGCTGATAATAAATAAATTTGTCTTCGGGGCTCTGAGGATTAATGCATCTGTTTGGCTATCAGAGTGTGACCAGGCAGGTGAGGTAATATCTTTTATTGGGTCAACCTCCGTTAGTGAGAGAGACAAGTTTGTGAGCTACACAGAGCTCTTCCTCAGATCTGTAACAGATGTAACAGTCATATAAATGGATTGGTTTAAGCACTATGTAAGAAGGAATGATAACCCTTGTTAACAGCTAAATAAAGTACTAGTAAGAAAATCACCAAAAACAATTACACAATAGTTCTATTTGGTCAAATAGGAGAAAACAGAATTCAGAGACTGACTGAGACACTTTACAGAGTGCCATGCATTCAGTGGAAAGATTTACAGAGATGTATCCTTCACAATTGATTTTGAGATGTTCTTTAATAAAATTTTTCCTATTCCCTTCATTCATCCATCAAGTAGATTGGCAGAGACCAGACCTTTCTGCAAATGACACACTTTCCTTTCTGCACAAATTAAGTCTGTCTGACTGGGCAATTTTCATCAGGGGGCTGAATCATCTGGTTTTGCAAATAATATAATTTACAGAGTGGAATGGATAACCTGAACTGCCTCCAAGTTCTCTGGAAATCAAGTCACATCCTATTAAAGTGTAAAGTACAAACAGAATAACACAAAGCTGTTTCGCATGTTAAATTTAAGGGTGAATTGTAGTCTAGTGGTTAATGCAGGTTACTAGACGTTAATCTTATTCTCAGTTTTCTCCTGACCTGATCTGTGACCTTAGTGCAAATGACTCATCAACTTTGACCTCAGTTTACTTTAAATTTACAGTTTAAAAATAACTGTAACAATGTGTTTTTCACAGGAATGGTATTACACATACAAAGGAAGGAAGAGTACCTGCATCACAGGGTATGGTGTGAGGCTTAATGAATTAATCTTGTAGAACATTTTGCTACACTTTGATTTAAATTACTATGAGTATGAAGTTGCCCTTTTTTGTTTTGTTTAAAAAAATGTTTTTTCTCCTGGGATAGGGGCATATAATGCAAATAATAAAGAAATGCAAAATGGTTATTTTTGACTAAATAGATTGCTTTAGTTTTGTGATGTGTGTGGAAAATTGTCATACATTTTAATCCCCATTGACTCACTAACCCTTGGTTAAACAATAAACAGGCATGAAATCTTTCTGTGCCATTCTTTGTACTCAGTGAACACACTAGTCTACTATGTATGTTTATGTCTCCCCCTTCCCTTCCAAAGTTCTCCTCCTCACCTCTGTCCTTCTATGCTTCATGCCTGTGATACCACCGGACCCTGCAGTCACTGCTCCATACTGCAAACTATTGGCCATGCTACTCACCTCTCCCTTTTTTCCTTTCAGAATGTGAACCTTGTATTGGTAAAAATACTAACCCAGACTGTAGTTCTCTCTCTGCAAGAGAGTGGCAGGATTAGCTGCGCAGGATTACTGAAGCTTCCATGTGATTTCCTGCCATGATGATTCAGGGCAGGTCTATACTGCCTGCCCTTTTTGGCAGCATTTGAACGGAGATATGCAAGTTACTTAAAATAACTTGAGTATCTTCGTTTCAAATCCCCTATTCTCTGCACACACACTGCACTGGTTCAAAGAGAGGGGGCTCCCTTTGAACCAGCCTATCCACTTGCCAGAGTGGCGTTCCAAGATCAAACTTCCTGATCGGCTGAGTGGGTCTTCACAGCCGATCAGGAAGTTCGAACTTATGGCAACAAATCTGCCACCGTCATTGAAGATAAGCCCTCAATCAGATTTTTGGAGCAGGATAGTAATTCATACTCCATACCCATCTCTCAATCTCTGGCCCCTCTCCTCACGTCCTGGATAACAAAGCATCAGATTAATAACAAAATTCCATTGTAGCTCTCTGAAAACATCCATTCAATGTGCAGCCGCAGCCAAAAAAAGCTAAGAATGTTAGGAATCATTAGGAAAGACAGTAAGGTATACATAAAATATTGTATTGCCTCTTTAAATCCATGGCATACTCTCATCTTGAATGCTGCATTCACCCCAGCGCACTCTGCATTGATATGCTGGGTGCCGAGTTGGAACTCGGGTGAGGACAGAGTGCTGCCTTTATAAAGAGGTGTTTGAGTCTGACACTTCTGACCATTTTTGTCCTCAGCTGGCAGTGCCAACAGATCTTACACCTGTCTGCTTGATGTGCTTCTCCCAGGCTCTTGAGACAAGATTTGTGTGGGTCTCCTCTTGGCATAGGTTTGCGCTAAGTCCCGCATGTTTAAATCCTTGGCACTGAGGCAGTCTCTGGTCCCAGGGAGAAGATTTGAGGGGAAAGAGGAGGCCCCCAAACTGAAACTTCACTACAACTAATGACTAGCTAATAACTATTTACAACTTATTTATTTATTTAGCTGGAGGAAAGACCGAGAGAGAGAGAAGCAAGAAGCTCCAGGAACCATCATGGGTGGTAAGAAGGAAATGAGGAGGTTGTGAGTCAGCAAGGTTCTACATATAATGCCATGGAAGTGCCCCTCCAGCAGGTGCCTGCACTGACCTGATAGGGACGACCAGGGGAAAACCTTCTGGCGACTGTGACACCTCATTGGAACTGACATGAGCAAGCGTTTGAAGAAGTATTGAATAAGAGAAAAGAACTGTGTGGGTGATGGAAAGATTACAATTTCAGAACATACCGTTAAGCCTTCAGCAATTAGTGTTGAACATTATATTGTCAAAAATTCAACAGGTTTCATAAGCAATCATATTTACATCCCTAGAAGTACTAGGGTTATAGTGAGTGACTCACAGAATTATAAAGAAAAGATGGAAAACATGTCAATTAAGTCAAATACTTCTATGAACCCAATTTTTGTCTCTTTTATTCAGTGTTTAATTCAGCTAGGAGAAAATATGAAGTATGTACAGACTTATGTAACAACAGGGAATACAATGTGAATGGCAGTCCCATGGAGACTAGCAATGTGGAACTATATATACAAAAGAGACTCCGGTATTTTAATTTTCTTGCTGACAATTGGCAGTTTATGAAATGGAATAACAATAGCCCTCTCTGAGAACATAATGGGCCACTAACAGCCTGAAGCTACTGTGCATATTTGAATAATATGGGCCCTCAATATGCATATTTAATAATAATTAGTATCTTGATAGAGTTGGAATTTTTAGTAACACAGCAAATGTATTTTGAATTAATATCAACAGCTCAGTCTGCCTACTCTGGAAAAGCCTAAAAGAATATTCATAGGAGTGCAGAAGTTTATGGAAAGGTATTGATTTATTGATTTTCAATTAACATCTCATAACGTGAAACCTCTCTTCCCACAAGAATTGCATTGATATCTAAACTAAACTACTATGCCTGCATTCATGTGAAAGTAAGCTTGGCTGCAGTTGTAATTCCAACATTTTAAAGGTCCTATATCTTATGGCTGTTCTTCAAAGGTCCCAGTTAACATCCAAGTTCTTTTATACTGTACCAATGAATAAGAAACAATCTCCTATAAACTCCTGATCTCCATTTCAATGTCTATATATTTACTGAAAAATAGCAGACAGCTGAGGAGTTGTGTGTCAGGAGTTTAATATTTAGTACTTACTGCACTGGAAAAACGTATCTTCTGTCCAAGTATGTTTTGCATATGGCTATTAAAAACTCTGAATGGAGCCCATTAGTTTTCTGAAGATTTAGCTGGAACCTAGTTTGACCAAAATTACTTTTTATTTATTTATTTTTTAGATAAATATGCTCTCTCATTCTTTTTCTCTAGGATATCAAATCATCTTTTGAAAGATAAAGCAAAGTGGATCTCTCGTATCTACTCTCTGAAACCTCTCTGGGAAGGGATAAAATAAGTATAAGCAAATACTGTGCATGACTGTAATATTACAACTTCTATAATCAAAAAGTGTCTCTATTTTTCCGGTAACCAGATATTTTGTGAGGCTGCCAGAAGTCACTTCTAATTTTTCAAACAAGCACATAACCACCGTGGTACTTTGCTTGGTGAAAAGACTCCTTCACCCCTCCCTCCACAGTGTAATAAAAAAAAATCCTTCTGTAAATGAAGTCAGACATTTTTATTTGAATTTTTGTAGATGCAGCCAAATCAAATATGATTATCACACTTTAAAAATATTATAGGCATTTCCTTTCAGTGTTTCCTGGCTGCTACCCACCAAATCTGGTGCATAATTATTATTTTCTTCTAAATGAGTGTTTAACCTGCATGGGGGAGGAATGAAACTGCAGTGAATGATTATAGTATTGCAATCACTGCTTTATTTTTCACAAACACAAGAATGCTGAAACTAAAGGTGGGATTGCCTACCATACAACCTACTCTCAGAAGATGATATTTCCAAGAACGGATTATTAATCTAGGACATGTTTTTGAATGTCAGTCAACCCTGGGTAAATTCTTCTTTACCATCAAGTCTCCCTTAACATTTTTCACTATCCTCTCCTCCATAACAACCTTCTCTGTGCAGTATCTTGTCCACCTTTCCAACAACATGTGGCTAGAAATCTTCACTTTTTTTATGTTTACTTCTTTACTCTCATCTTTTGCACTTATCTCCACTTCTGAGATCTCTCTTTCTGACAAGCCCCATGCTATCCCTGATTCTTCTCCAATTCTTTTCCTCTCCCTTACCTTTAACTGTCACTCCCCCACTGCCTTCATGTTCTTGCCTAAACTAGATTTCAGTGACAGTCCTTGAATGATCTTGATTAGGCAGTACAAAAAGGTTCCACTATACTTGTACAATGGTGATCACTTAGAAGCCCTACACACAGTGCAAAGATGATTTTGTGTATAATTCAGATGGAAAAGACAGAAGATTATTGACCTATTTTTTATAACCTTTATCCTTTAGCTTCCAAAGGGGCAGTTTTTCAGTGGAATAGTTTTACAACATGGTTTATCAGTAAAGAATGAAGAAAAATCAGGAGACACTTACCCTGAATTAAAATGTGTACTGCAAGGGGATTTAATTAATGGCCTTGTGCCCATTTAGGCTTCTTTATGTTTTAGTAAAAAAGGCCTGAAAATTTTTGTTTATAAAGTTATTTTTCCTACTTGTTCTTTACCCAAGAAATATCAGGAATATAAAGTCTGGCCCTCACTATTTTTGCTGGAAAATCTCTTTCCCCCTTTTTTATTTTGGAGGATATGGAGGGCATGTCTCAGAGATGTGTCATACTAAACCCAGAAGAATGAGAGGGGGAGGAGCCCTTGTCCTAAGAGGAATGACTCTTAAGCAATTTATCTATTGTAGTAGTCAGATATGTAATCTTCAGCATTAAATTAAATACTCTGCATATCATCTCTAGCCTTCTTGTTTTTATCAAATACAAAGATATTGATTTTGACCAATGCAAGGAAAGCCCAAGCGCAGTGGTTTTCAAACTTAGGGTTAGGACTTAGTAGTGGGTCACAGACCCTCAGGCACTGGATCGCGGCACCTCCTGCTGCCACCGCCAAAAAACCAGAATGCATTGCTCAAAGATGGAATTGTTCGGTTGTGGGCATGAATGATTATTTTTCAACTGTATCCCAAGGAAAAAAGTTTGAAAAACGCTGCCTTAGTGAACTGAGATTTAATTTCTTGTCTCTCCGTGGCACCATATCCCAGTTTAGTGATCGAGTTCAGGACAAATGTGCACACTATTCTTCATTTTGTGGAATCCCTCCCGTTCATTCACTGAGAGAATTAGGACTTTTCTTTTCTTTTCTTTACACTTTCTTCTTTACACTTTTACTTTACACTTTCCTTTACAGCTCTTGTAATTCCTTGATTGCTTCTTGCTGTGTTAAGAGCAAACTTATTTTACTTTTCCTAATACCCAAGAGAATGCAAGTGGAATCAACAGCAGAGGAATACAAGCAACTCTGGGGCATTAAAATCACAGAAACATCAGCTTGAGCAGTCTATTCAGAGGCAATTCTTAACATCCTATGTTGTCATGAGCATGCACTTTTAGAGGATATCAATTTTTTTTCAAACATTTGATGAAGTTCCCAACCAAATTTATTATGCGGATCAAAAAGAAAAGAAATGCTGCCAAAATAAGGAATCCATGCTCAAATATGTAATGAAACAAAAATACTGGCACCATGTTGCCTACTTCACGTTTTTTTTTTAATGAATATGATACTGATGATACAAGTCTTTCTGTACAGGTAAATTCATAGATGAAAACAATATATAATTGACACTGAATACCAAAAAAACTCACCACCGAGGCCCTCAGAACAGAGCCTTTAAAAACAATATGAATTATAAGCCTCTGTTCACAAAACGATAACAGAAAAGATTTTCTAAGATGAAGAAACTGTGGTGAGAATGTCTGTTTCTCCTTTATCTTAGGACTAACCAAGCAGGGCATGATCAAAGTAGTATAAAGAAATAAAGACTGTAAGAGACAAATAAGCTTATAAATGGAAATGCCATTCCCCATACTATAAGCCTTTGACAATCAAAGTCGTTTTACAGAAATACCCAGCTTTCAGGTTTTAAAAGACTATGTATGAAAATCAAAATGAAGGAATTAGTGTGAAGTGTGTGGTTTATTATAATTCTGATAAGGTCAACTATAACGATGACATGAAGAATGCTACCAAACACTGCCTAAAAATAAACGGAAAAAACTCTCTCTCTCTTATTCGGAATTATATTCAGCTATGTTTCAGATGGATAACATATCCCCACTGGGATAGTCTTTAAAATTTTATTGTCAACTTACTGTACATTAACTATCAATTTTTTTCATTGTTTATATGAAATATGTAACAGAACACAAAACAAGTATGAAAATGAGAGACAGCGGCTCCTCTTTACTTGATATTTTCCCCAGGCAGCATTGCAGGGAGGATGTGAAGACCAATGCAACAGAAAGGTAAATTCTCCTCTTCATTTAACAATTTCTTTGTCTTGGCACTTAAATGAAATTAGTACAAAATACACAGGACTTACCAACTGAGATTCCATTAAAAGTTAGTTCCTTGCTCAGTTAATTGTATATTAGTATGAAGTCTACTTTTTCCTCACAGAGATTACAGCTCCTTATAAACTCAATACTGGGTTTCTAACTGTAGTATTTATGCTTTACTGAAAATGTCTTTGAAGCTCCCATGGCAATTTTGGTCAGAGTTGGGGTATTAACTTTAATGTCCTGGGAGAATCCAAATCAGGTCATTACAATCTAATTTCTTATTCCTAATTTCTGACTGAATTTTCAACTGGGTATGCTATATTCATTATTTCCTGTCTTAAAGTATTGTGTAGTATTACTGTGCATTATTAACGGAAACATCTCACCCCTCAGAATGCTGTGTGTTTTAACACCCGTAAAGTAACCTGAGATCCTCAAATGAGAGATGAACAATATTATTTTATTTACCCTTATTCAAAATGCACAATATTTTAAATCAGGGCTTGACGAAACCCAGGCACCAGGTCGCTGTGGTGATCAGGGTTTGTAGCCTGGCTCCTAGCTCTGGTGCAGAAATGCAATGGAGGAGCGTCCTCTGGTGACCAAAAATAGAACTGCTGGTGCCTACCTGGGAGCCAATTAGGTCAAGGCCCGCTTTCAATAAACTAATTTAAATGCAAAAATTGCTGACAGATTGCAGATACCGGTGCCAAACAAACCAAACCTCAAACAGTTTGGTGGTTTGGCTCACACGGGCATCCAAAAATATAGATAAGACTACAATATTCCAGTTGACTTCAATGGGATCACGATATGACTTCTACTGTTCTTATCAAACCTTTTTAATGCCAAACTCGGGCTAGAACATACCCAGTCCTTCCTGGTTTCAGATAGGTCAGAAATAACCTATGAGCAGCTCTGGAAAACTCTTTCAACAACTGTACTTTCTTGTGTTATTTTGGCACCTCTCTCTCGCACACACATGCGCACACCCCGAGCCAGGAAATACAATGCCAGGCACAAAAGCAAAAATGTAAACAAAGCAGAAACAACAACATTTTCAAACCTCAAAAAGAAAAGAACACAGTGTAAGTTTGGGGTGAAAATCCAGGTCAGTTTAATAAAAATTCAGGTCACTGATTGCCATCTCAACTGATTTTCCCCACCCCTCATTTAAAACACGTTAACTACATCTGCCTTGTAGAATCTGTACGATTATCTCCTTCCATTATTAAATATATTAAGCACAGCTATTCAAGCTCTAGGCAACCATGTAAATATAAATATGCAATAATGACCATTCCTTCATGCAAAGGAATCTCATAGAGACCACAGACTTTAGTAGCTCTAGTTTCTTTTCCCAAATCACAAGCATTCCTTCAGTCTTCTGTGGGGGAGTCTCAGCTACCTTTCCTCCAAACTTCAAGTTTAATACTGAGAGTCAATACATCATTCATCTGCATTAGCCAGTTTGGATTAGATGGAGATGTATAGCTGGGCATCATCAACATACTGAAGATGCTGTATCTCCTACCTCTTGGTTGCCCTCCTAATAACCATAGTGAAGAGGAGGGGTGATGATAGAACACTATGGCTATGTCTACACTGGCAAGTTAGTTCGAATTAAGGAAGCTTAACTGTTTAGTTCGAACTAACTGGCCCATTGAACTCAATGCAATTCGCTAATTCAAACTAAGCAAGTGCCATGAATGGCACTTGCTTAGTTCAAACTACATTTTGCTAGTTCGAATTAAGTTAATTCAAACTAACTAAAATTAGTTCGAATGAGTTAGTTTGAATTAACTAATTCAAACTAACTTTAGTAAGTGTAGACATAGCCTATGGTACCCAGCGTAAGAGCCCTGGGAGCTGATGAGTAAGTGCCCAACAAAGTCCTCTGAGATCTCTCAGAAAGAAAGGAGTAGAGCCACCGCAGAGCTGCTTCACCTACTTCACCCACCGGTGTGTCACACCAGAAGTTGTTCTTTACAGTGGTGCTGTAGAGGCCGCTGACAGATCTCAAATATTTAACCTGGATACTTGATCTTCATTCAGTTCCCTGAAGACTAACTAGTGCAATAATCACAATATTTGTACCACACACAGATTGACTGAGGTCTCCCGATATTGCCATCCATCCACAAACTTAAATACCATCTCTATATCTGTTGCCTTCCAGAAGCAATAACATCAGGAATGTCCCATCACCAACCAGCAGGAGTAGCTCTAGGCTTTTGCAGGCCTCTAAAAAATGTAGCCTGTGCAGGAACCCTTTGCAACTTCCTCTTCATTTAAAATCAAGTCTCCCACTTCAGTATACCGTTTTCTTCCTTAACTGTCTTCTACCTAAAACATTCCTCAGGTTGTAGCTATCCATGATCCATCTGTTTAAAGATAGTATGTGGCCTCTGGAGATCCTCCTTTTCTCACCATCCCCATAGACAGACTGGGAAATCACAAAATTGAGTTGAAATACAACTTTCCAAGTGACAAAACTGTGTTAAGCAATTAAGGTATCAGTATCCTGCCATAATACTTAGTGCTGGAGACCACAGATAGTGAATGTGGGTATCTGGGAGGACACATATGTAGTGTATTTGTACAGCTGTATAAATCACAAAAGACTAAGACCACCACTATGAGTTTACCAGTATGGGACAAAGTGCAGACTGAAGGCTTTACCACTGTGCCCCAGTTTACCAAGTCACTTCACTGTGCCCCAGTTTCCCCAGCTGTAAAATGGGGGACAAAAGTACCTATATATGTATCTCACAAAGGTTTTGAGGATTAGTTAGTTAATATTTATAAAGTAAAGAAATATTATGAATCAAGGTAGTGTTCCATCTTCCATATGCATTATTTCAGGAATAGTCATCATTATAGGATATTAAAACCTAGAGGCACAGGCCTATATGCAAAGATGTCAAATATTAACATAATACTCATCATGGGTCTGCAAGCACCCGCCCACCATGTTCAGTTACCCATACCTTCCCTGGAACAGCCACAACTCTTACCTGCAAAATGATGACTTAGTTAATGAACCTGCACTATAAACACTGAATTCCTTCCACACAGAATCTGCACCTCTTGTGCAATTTAAAATAATTTTTCAATGTAAAAGAGAGAGATCAAGAGTCAGCAAACAGTCAAAAGGTTTCCTGGTGACAAATAATAACCTCTGAAGTGGTCTACTACAATATTTATGGAATTTCAAGAATGCATTCTGAAAAAAAGTCAGACCATGCACTTCTATGCAGTGGCAATAAAAGTCAGCTAATTTGGTACCAAGTACCACAGGAGATTGTTTATATAAGGGCTTTATCTCATAATTTAGGGAAAATCTGCCAAGTTCCACAAGTTATTTCCTTATTAAAGTGTGTCGTACAAGCATAGAGAAGCACAGAACTGGTGTTCAAGTCTCTAACTTAGTTTTCATGCAGCTGAAAACATCATCCATGGAAAACATGCTTAAGTACTGAATAGATTCATTAGCCTTTTGCACTTGATGTTAATTTGATGACACACCTATTTAACGGACATCAAATTATCATTGAATGAAGTATCTGACAATAGGTTCATTCATCCATTATGGTAACCAAGAAAAGGACTTTATATTAAAATGTGTTAAAAATGCAAAGCAGCATCTCAAGGGTTGATGAATTTACATTAAAAACACTGATGATATCCATTTTACTTCTAAAAATAATCAAAACACATTTGAGCATTGCACTGCCATTGGGTGGCCCTTGCAGAATCAAAGCACATGAATTATACAGAAGGCTTTTTTCACTATAAACACAGGGCCATGCAAATTTTAATGATCTCCCCTTAATCCCTGAAGCAAAGGAGAACTAAATACATTTTAAACATGCAAGAATTATTACTTTTACTTTTATTTCTCAACAGTGTTATGAGCTTAAATTTCTATCAGTGCTCTCCTTCATGCTATGAATTTCTGTGAAAGAAGAGCATTTGTAGCTTATTGCTAATTGTAGTTGCATATGTACCTGTGAGATATAAGACTGTTGAAAACTGACTGCTCTAAAACATAGTGGTTCGAGAGGGCAGGCATTCATGTGCTTAAACAAACAAAGTGAAGTTTTTACCCAGCTGCAGCTTTTCTCAGTTGGAATCCACTTGTAACATTCTTATTAAGTGCCTAGCCCGAGTAATACCACTGTGCAATAGAAATATCTTCATGGATTTCCATGATTATGGTTTCACAGCTATACTAACATTGATTTGCTAATTCTTTAGACACATTATAAATAAACCAATGTAGAACTGATGTCTTATAAAAGTAAGAAAAATTCAGGGCTTGAACACTTGATTTTGTTGAATTCTTTTTTTAATTCAAACATTCTACCAAACAACATGGTTAAAAGCTATGCATTGCTTTCAAGCAATGAAGAAGGCTCACATACACAAGAGATTGTTGGTTTTTGTGACCTATAGATAATGATCAGTTTACTGATGAAATAAGAACACACAAGTGACATTAATCAGCAAAAATGCTGATTAAAAAAAACAACAATACAATATCGGGGGATTTAAAAGCAAAAGTAAACTGATTACACCCAGAGTCCACTGACTTTATACTTCACTAGCACTGGTATGGGAGTAAAAATGGTGACGCTCTGGAGCACTAGCAAATTTATGCCTTTTATGTTCGCTTTCATTTGGAGCTCTCCTAATGCAGTCTAAAACATTTCATAAAAAATATTGTAGTCATCAAAATGACTTTGATTGTTCGGCTTCATTTGACTGAAGTGGTCTGTCATTACAATTCAAATTTATACACTCAGCTCTTTTTTTTTTTTTTTTTTTGGTAAAAGCATTCCTAAAAGTATCCTGTTGCTTAACAGTATTTAAATTTACATATTCTGCCACTCTATCACATCTGCAACTACCTTGTGACTTGGTGAGTATGTAAATTGAAAATGATTTTGATTTTGATTATTTATTTGCTTGATTTGTATCTTTTAAGTTTGCAAGCAAAGTTGCTGTCTTCCGAGGTCTGGCAAATGAGTTTATCCCAGTGATCAGGAACTGAAATCTGACTTGTAAATAATTATCCTAAAATTTAAAAACTTAACATTAGCAATACAAAAGAACTGCCCCCTTTCCTTGCTTATTCAAGGAAAAGAGTAATATTTACAATTAGTGGGACATTACTAATATAGTCTGGACTTGAGACTTATTGCACCTGAAGTAAAGGTGATGGTTGGCTATCTGTTTTGGCCAAAAGAACATTTGAAGGCAAGAATGTGTCCTGCATCTTTCAGACTTGCAAGTTTCTCCATTTATAAAACAGTAAAATTGCCTATTACCTACCCTCTGTATCACATTTATATAGCAGTCAATTCTTAAATAGATGGTGCCACTGAGATCAGAACTGTTGCTTGTCACATTATATAAAGGAAAAGGATGCTGAGACTTTTCTCATTGGTACATACAGTAGTCATGGGCTGTGTTACATCTAAGGTACATAGCAATTAAATACCACTAAAATATCTTTTTCAATACCTTGGGAAGAGACATTTGGGGGAATGGAGGAAAAGTTGCCACAAGTGTCGCTGGAGAAGGTGTTCTGGAGTGGGCAGGGGGAGTTTATATTTTGGCCGTCATGGCGTAATCAGGGCTCTAAAACCTTTACAACAGCTAAAATAAATTAAATCTTGTTACTGCAGCTGGCTGATTCTGGGAGTTACACTCCTGCAGATGTTATATGAGGTTCCACTCTTCAGATAGCAGTCAGCACAGATGTGCATGCATGGGGACATACTGAACAGGGCTAATGCACACAGGCACAAGAGGTTGGAGCATACAGACCACATCCTAAAAGCATAAAATGTAAATGTGCGCTGAGATTTTGTCAGGTTGTGAAGTTTTTAATATCTCTATCTATTATAGATCTTTGATCTTGGGGGGAGGGGGGGAGGCCAACTTGCAAGATTACAAAACACAAGGTTGACATGGATGCATACAAGCCTTGCTTGCTGATGTTTGTAGTTACATAATAAAATCTTAATAAAATCTTCTATCAAATTAATTTTGTTTATTAAATGCACATTGGAGAACCTTGCCTTAAAGTGTTAACATCTGACAGAAAAGAAAAAGTGAAAGGTCGAAATGCAAGAAGTAGTAAGATTAACTGAAGGAAAAAGAAAGAATCCCGATGAGGGAAAACTTTCACAAGTCTGAGGGACGAAAATTTGTGAGAGGATGTTTTCTCTGCTGCGTGGACTTTGGCGGTAGAGAAGGGAATGACGGTTGGAGCCACGCGTTCTAAAGCAGCGATGAGAGACAGTCTCGCGGGTGTGGCTCCAACGGCCATTACTTTTAAATCTCTGTAGGTGGCTCGGCGCGCGCCAGCGCACCTCAGGGGGAGCACCCATGGGGACTCCTCTCGAAGGAGAATGATGAGTTAAGTCTTCTGCCCTGATACTTTTCAGATATGGCCAAATCCTGTCCTGGGATGTACAGTAGGGGCTCCCATTGAAGCCTTGGGCACAAGAGTTGTAATTTCAATGGCATAAACAAGGGGAGAGATTCAACTCTTATTCCAAATTCCTATGACCAGTGCTCAGCATGAATAACTTACATAGGTCCTAGAAATTCCAGGGGAGGGGACATCCATTTCTGCACAAAGGTTATTTTTCCCCTAAATTGCATATTTCTTTTTTAGGTGTTCTTATTTGTTGATACTGATTCACATGTTACTATGCAGTCAAACCAAGTTCAGTGGAACTTTTTAAATAAGATATGCAACGCATATCCCGGCTCCCAAGGAAAATTCCACAATAAAACTGTGGAACACCCACGTAACTGTAAACAGAGCCCTATGATTAAAGCCTGAGCTCCCAGGGTTTTCATGCATACAAGTATGCATCACACATACTGTCTCAGCAGGCACTCATTATGCAGTCACACCAAAGAAAAAAATAAATGCCTCACAGAACAAAGAGGAAGGGAGAGATTTTTCACTGGCGCTATGGAAAGGCATTAACAATTTAGACTAGAAAAGAGGAATTTGGATTACTGCATTCACTGTTTTATCCCTGATTTGGGAATATTTGCTGATAAACTAAAAGTGTTTTAGGTGAAAAAAACCCACTCTATAGAAGTTTTAAAGTTCATGAATTACTAACCACTGACACAGTAAGTAGACAGGTGTATAAAATAACTTGGTAATGAAAAACCTGAGTAAATTATTAATTCCAGTGAAGCCAGAAATAATAACCTATCCTTTAATATTTCGGTGGTAAAATGATAAATGTTCAGTTACCCAGACAGTCGCTAAAAGCCAGAGTTGATCCAGGAGACATGGTCTGGTGCTCTGCAATATAACATGTGATGTAAATTAACCCATTGCTTTCAAAAACTGGACACAAAGAGATGTTACTTCTCTGTGAATGTTATTATTAAAGAAATAATATATAACTTCTGAGTTCCAGCCTCCTTCCTTTTTCCAAAGCACACCATAAACACCTTCTCTCAGTAATCAATACCACGCTCCGATCCTCTTGGTGAGCACTGTCCAGCTACTGTGTTCCATGTTCTCTTACTCTGTCTTTTAAGTCATTTTATGTGTCTTTCACCCCCCTTACCTTTGACACCCATTGCTGGAAATCTTTACATCTAAGCTAGCAACATCATTTGTGTGGTCACCATGCTACCTGAAAATTCTTACCTATCTGGTGTCTCAATATCAGCAAAAGTATGGAGAAGACAGCAATAGATAGGCTAGACTGTACTGCAGCTTAACCCATTTACTCCTCCTCCTACAACACAAATGTAAAACTCTGAATCACAGACAGGTTTTTTCAGTGTGAAGGCTGGATTCTATTGATTACAGTCTGGTGCTGACAGCCAATTTATGTCACAAACACCCCCACGCTCACCAGCCACTTCAATTACAGGATAAGGCAAGTTTCATGTGCATTCTTTTGGAGATAAGGAGTGCTAAGAAATGACAACTTTGCAACAGCTTTTTTAAAAGGCCATTAGAAATATTTACTCTAGTAAGTGCCACATTTCGCAAACCAGTACCTGTGCATAGTCTTATTGATATAAATGGATGTTGTGCATCTATACCCGAGAGCAAAATTTGGCCCTAAGAACGCGAAGGCAGATTACATATTTGAATTAATGAAGTATGTAATGTATGTCAAAAAGCAATTGCATAAAATAGTATTTGGTTAGTTAGAATGTTATCTGCTGCAGGTTTTACACCAATTTTAAAATTAGACTTTAGGCATTAAATAACATACTTTGAGAACATATTCGTTCATGCACTTCAGGGCAAGGAACAACATAAACAGCATGCTGGCTAAATGACATTTCTCTGTTCTCAAAGGCAAGGCAAAGATTATCCAAGTAACAGTGCAAAAGGGAAACCTATACGCCTCTAAAATTAAAGGTGGTGGGGAGTTCAGTGTTAAGGACTGGGTCCCATGCCATAGCCTAAGTCAGAAAGGCACATAGAAATTTATCAGAAGGGAATTTTTAAAGAGAATTTTATAGCATAATCAAGTTACCCTAATACGCTTTCCAAAGTGAAGAGCCAAAAAGTGGGAGTGCATTGACTGTGTAGGCAAACAAAGCAGGCATTTAACAATAGGTCACACTCAGCATTGGACACTGGGACCATGTTTCGTGAAGAGCAGAAGAGGTCCAGGGCAGCTGGATTATCCTCTGCTTTTTATGACTGTGCCATGGGATCTTTCACTTCCATGTTAATAGCTGTTGGAGACAGATAGAATGAAACTCAGATACTTACTTCATCAAAGCATGACAGGGTAGACATACTTCCACAGCAATGTCATCACTGGGTAGGAAGCCAAGTCCTGACATTAGATTGGGATCCATGACCTTCTGAAAGAGGTGAGGAGTGCTGCTTTCTGAGCCATAAAATATTACTAAGTTTTCTTCCCTTGATCCTACCAGAACAAAGTGGAAACAATCCCTCTTTAACTCTGCCCGGAGTTACAGGCACCTTCTTTTGGTCAGAGAGATTTGGGAAAACTTCCTCAGTTTTTGGTGCTTAGATGCCAAGTTGAAGGCATCTTAGAAATACTTGGAGAGACAAATATGGCATAATAATACTGAACTGCTGCTGTCCAGTGGCCCTACATCTGTATTTTTGTTGTCTACCATATATAGCAATTATGGGAATTAGGAATAAACAGTATCAGGGCTGCAGAACGAATGTTTGAACTGAATGTGGATCTGTATCTCTTTGAGATATATATATTTTATAGTAGAGCTAAAAAAAGAATGAGGCATTTAAACAGACAGTAACACATCTATAGTTTGTTTAGAAAGGATAAACATTTATAAGGGATGTAACCCTCATTCAGGGCATAAGCTAACCACTAAATGCCTGGGTTTAGGAAAAACCTAGCTAGCTATTCCTCTGAAGCACAATGAATACTGACTACTGCGGGAGACAAGATACCTGACTAGACAAACTACTGATTTTATCCAGCATATGGTAATTCCTGTGTCCAACATACACACACTTGGGGCACATCTACACTAATGGTGGCAAATTCACTGCCATTAGATGGATTTTTCCAGACTGACCGAGTGATCAGTAAAGACATGCTCTGTCGATCTGGAAGTCAATCTAACAAACCGCCCCCTCACCCCCTTTAGGTGGCCCAGTGCTGCATCAACAGGAACACATTTCCTGTCGGTGCGGCACAATGAAGATGGAGCACTAAAGGGACGTTACAAAGTCAATGGGAGTTACACCAGCTACTCTGCATAGCTTGCGTAACTCCCATTGACTGCCACCGAATTTAGCAGTGTAGACCAGGCCTAAATCCTAGACATGTACTTGTATGGTGGTGACCCATCACACAGCACATTGAAGGTTCAACCTTTTTCAAACTATCAATGCGATAGTAGTGCTTTATACAATTGGAGATAAGCCTTTCTAAAGGCATGTGTATCTAGTCCACAAAACATCAAGCCTTCATTTCATTACATTACGAGGACAAGAAAAGCTGCATTTAGAGTTTTTGAAAATGCATTTAGTTATCATTTCTTTTCCGTCTGAGGCTCGCAAGTTATATCAAAGGAGCCTGCTTTAGCAGGCAGAGGGATATTTAAAATAGTACTGACAACATTTCTAAAAACTCTCAAGCTCTTCTAAAGAAGTTTTTTTCCTGAAAAGAACATAGTTGCCACATACAGAATACCTGGGGGGAAGGGGGCAGTGTTAATTCTTTTTGGTACTCCTTTGGCATGACATACATAATTTATGTCCCAAACCCACACCAGTAAAATCTTTATACAACTCCACCAGAGATTTTGTGTGTGAGCTTGCACCTCTCAACATCTTTGAACCATTCTCTTCAGGGTCCAGAATGCCCCATAACTGAACTCCTGAAAAAAGGAAACAGTTGTGTCTAGCAACTAGAAAACAGCTACCAAGACAGCTCTGGTTCTCCATTCTTATGAGCGAAAAAACATTGACAAGTTATCCAACAAAGCATTTTAAATAATATTGCTGTCTTTTAGAGCATCATTTATTCCAACACTTAAAAGCATAATTTCCTTCCTTGCTTCAGTTGAACTGCCTTGTCTGATAATATTTATCTTGAATATTTGACTCAAAAAATCTATTCTATCTCTGTTATGTAATTTTAAATCTCTATCTAAGCATTGTGAAATGGAAAGAAGATAATAAAATGATTAGTGTTGCAAAGTGATTAAATTTACACAATGACTATGACTTTCATTAAATCCCAGGCATGGGGGAAGAACCTGCAAAGGTACAAAATCCGCTAAGTTTTACTATACACTTCATTGGCTGTATGCTATAGACTCAGAATTATAGTTTTCTGGCACAGGATTATAGTTTATCTTAGCACAAGCTATATGTTCTCTCATTAAAACATGAAACAGGTAGAGGGCAAATACTTTATTCTGTGGATCCTCACAGTATATCTCAAGATGCTGGCTTTCAGAATTAATTCAAGAAAAAAATTAAACAGAATCAGCAGCTTTGTGCATGTAAATAGGATTGCAGATTTCTAGAACTCATAGGACCCAATCCAGGGCCACTCGTGTTTCTTTCTTAAGATGCTGTCTAGTTTTTTGCTAAGCACAAAGTTCCCAAAGAGTTTCCATTTACAAATTATAGAACAACTCAAAAGCTCACAAGTTACTATGAAAAGAAAAAAATCAAATGAAAAGAAAAGAAAAAACAAAACATTCCCCTTCACCCCTCAACGAGAACAGCAAACCTAGCACTAATTCACAGAATATATATAATATCATGAAATCAGGACCACCACATTTTTTTTGGTCAAAGTAACAAACCGAATTTCATCCCAACTTACACTTAGTTTACCTGTATGAAGAAATCCTACTTCATGAATTAAAATGTATGCAAGTACTATTTCTAAAGAACTAAGTTCATTTTCTCCCTGTTGTATCTATGGTGTAGCACTGCATTACCACACAAAACATTAAGCCTTTCAAATAAACTATTCTGTATTTTCTACTAAAAATGTACATTTTATTGCTGAAATAACACAAATGAAACGGCTATTATCAGTCATAGCAACTGAAATATATTTATATTAATTAGATGTGTTTTATCCATGTCTGTTTCAATGTTCACAGAAGTAGTTCGAAACTACTTAAAAGAAATTAACTGCTTTAAAATTATTCATAAAATCCATTCTTACCACTTTGAAATGAAACTGGAAGAGAAAGGACCGTAGCATCAGCATATTATTCACTGAGTCTAGGCTGCTTTATTCACTGTGAAAGTAGTAATTTTCCTGCCATGTTTGAAGAACAGTTCTTCATTATATGCACTCCTGTCAATACACAGCCTACGTACTGCACAGTGCCTTGGATAGATTCCCATCAAAACATAAACTCTGTTAATGCTCTACAGGTTTCTCAAGGTAACATCACATCTATTCCTCAACTTGAGACGTCCTACTCTTCAGTTTCATATGTTCAACTATTTACTGTGGGTCATTTACAAAGATCAAAGGTAGCTGAATCATGCCAACAACCTTGCATTTTACATTAACTGAAACCTGGAATTAGTTCTGGCACAAGTACATTATTAGTAAACTGTAAGTTAAACTACTATTAGTGCTGAGACAACATCAAACAGATTTTAAGCATTTCTCTGTCCATCCAAATGTATACAAAAGTAATAACTCTGTCTACTGCAACTAAAGCCACATAGGCTCCCTTTAAAGACCACTGGGCTACAATAGAACATTTTACAGGTGCACAGGAACAACTAAGCTAACCAAGTTGTCTTTTCCATTATAAAGCGAGTATTGTAAGAAAACTGGTTACAGCTCAGTCTCTCTCAAATTCACATGAAAGACACAGTGGGAAAATATAAGCTAGCATAATAAAGAAATACTGGAGCTGTACAGGACACAGAAGATATTTTTCAGTTATTTTAAAATATATGACACCCAAATGTTCAGGTGATATGTAAACTAAAAACATAGCAAATCATGAAAAACAACAACTTTATTCAGATCTGGATCTTACAGGTCAGCAGGTGGAAAATGCATTTAGTACAAAAAAATACAAAATATGTTTAGGAACAATGAACTAAAGTAGCGAATAATGATTAAAAGGGAAGATTCATGCAGAATTCTGAACAGGAAAGATTTAGAGTCTATTGTGGAAAAATCCTTGAAATCATTAGCCTAACATGGCTGCGTTTCAGAAAGCAAACAGGATGCTGAGCTGAGGGTAACAATACAAATGAAATGCTATGGTAATTTCATTCCAAGGAGAACTGATTGACTTGAATTCTGTCTAGTGTACTGGATTAAGTAATAATAACCTTATTACAGTAAGTATATCCCGGGCCCCTGGAGAGAATGCTACCATGAAACAGGCTAACACAAGGCATGGTTCTGTGGTCTAACATTATTTTACAGCAATGACTAAGGGATTGATTGTCTCATCAGTGAGAAGAGAGTAGAAATGTTCAAAACTGGGAAGGGGATTCATAAAGTGAAGGCAATATTTCCAAACCTGGGTGCTATTAAATCCATATTCTCCCATCTTTGTCAATTTGACTATGGAAATATTGGTGTTTTCAGACCTCCTGCAAAGTTTCAGAACAGTGCACCTTCATATAAAAGGGATGGAATCTTGGATTTCCCCTTTCTTTTTATCAGCACCACCTTCCCCTCTGGCATGCCTCCTATTTCCTTCCTTTTCCCAAACAACTGATTTAATGTGCTTCATTCCTGGCCAGGGGAACAGGAAATAAAGCTTCCTCTGCTGTAGCCCATGCAACTCTGTGTATTACCCTTGCTGCCTGGCCTATAAGAAATTTAGAGTGCTTCCTCCACAGAGATCATACTTTTTACTGGCCCCAAATACCAGGCAGCTGACATACAGATTGTTTTCAGCTCTCTCATGTGACAGCAAAATGTGCGGTCAATGTACCATCAGGTTGTCACTTCTATTTGGTTTAGAATTTTTATGTCTTTTATGCTAATTAATGATCTTCCAAGAGTACTAGCAGGAAATGGATTATCTCTGAGGGTCCGAAAACGAAAGAGCTGAGTCCCTGAGAGAGGAGGGTGCTAAATAACTCTGAGGATATGCTCTGCACCTGCAGGGTCAGGCCCTAAATTTACACTTGCTGTTACCATTAGTAGAGACTCAGGGAAAAGACAGCAAAACAAAAAAGGAGTCCTGTGGCACTTTTAAAGACTATCAAATTTATTTATCGCATGAGCTTCCGTGGGAGAAAATCCCACTTCGTCAGATGCTTTGAAGATGGGGAACTTACAGAATGGGAGGAAATTAAATGCAAGGAAGTGTATGGCATAAGATCAGGTCAGGTTGTAACAGCAAATCAAAGTAGATGTTAAGATTCAAACACTGGGGAACAGCATATAGAGGAAGGTAAGGTCAAATCACCTGTTGTAATAGTAATAGGGGAAAGACAAGTAAACTAAAAATCCAGCTTTATATCCAAAGTTGCATCACCAAAGTCCACTTGGAGCAGCTAAGGAGGTGGGAACGAGAGGGAGATATCTCCAGTCATTTTTACATTTCCCTGATCCCCAAACTTGTCAGATCCTGATTTCATGGAATCATAGGAGAAGGGATGCAAGGGTCATCTAGTCTAACCACAGAGGCAACTTAAATCAGCCTCAGGGCTGCTCTAAATCCTGCCTCTTGCAATATCTACAAAGTTGTGCAATATGGAAATAATAAGCCTGCCTCACTTCTCTGGCCACACTCCCACCCGAGCCATATGCTGACACACCCCATAGAAAGGGAATTCCAAGGGGGGCGGGGCACATAATGGAGAAACCCAAGAAGAACTAAAGATTACGTCAGTTCTGAAGCCACAAGAGGCTGATTAAAGAGAGAGAGCTTTGTTAAAATTACTGAACTTGGTATTTTGATCTTAAATTATAAGATGCACCGATCTGTGATCTTAACAAAATCACAAAAGAACCAATATTTTGAAAAGATTGGAAGAGAGCAAATCATGAGGGCTATCCTGTTTCTATTTGGGAGATAACTAACATAAAAAAGTAACAAGAGAGACAAGTTCAGTGAAGTATTATCTTTTATTGTAACATTATATACATACCATCAATTAATTCAATTACTTATCATTTGAGGTTCAGAGTCCCTGTCTTTGAAGTCCAGAGGCCATCTCCTTCACTCACTGGCTTAACAGCTCTGTTTTCTTTTTACGTAAATATGCCTTCATTGTCTCTGCCTGACAATCTGGCTGGTCAGACAAACATACATTACATTGTCTAGGACAGACTGGGCTTTTGCATTTCTTGACAAACATATTTTAAGAGCATAATTCTACCACGTAGCCATAACTTTTTGTACACTCCCCATACATACATCTAGCAAGAATATTAATGATTGGTGAGATATTAGTTTTCCAATGATATACATGCCACCTTTTGGGTATATTTCATGGCAACAGCGTGTAGTGAGTGTGTCCGTCCTGACATGTCGCCGACAGAATATTGACCCCTCCCCGCCTCGTGTCACACATCCCCACCACCTACAATGACACCATAGAATTAGCCACTGGCTACTCTGCAGACATTGGTTCTAGATTTCCCTGAATCCATGAACTAAAGAGCCCCTTTCCCATTCCTTAACATCTATCCAGCAGTTGCTTCACATCCATCTGGGTCACCCAGGTCAGTAAACAGTTCTGTCACCCCTAACGGCAGGTAACCAGATCTCCTACCACCCCAAGTCTGCCCTGCTCCCGGCAGACTTCTGGACAACAGCTGCCCTTAGCAAGTCTCTCTCTGCACTCAGAACAATGAGAGTCCTCTGGCGCGTTAAAGACTAACACATTTCTCCAGGCATAAGTTTTCATGGGCTCCAACCCACTTCATCAGATGCATCTTCATCTTATGCCTGAAGAAATGTGTTAGTCTTTAAGGTGACAGAGGACTCTCATTGATTTACTGTCTATAGACTAACACAGCTGGAACTTCTCTGCACTCAGCAGTTTTTGGGTCACAGCACCTTCCACCTATGCCTCAGTTTCTCTGTGCTCAGTGGCATTCTGGCTCACAGCTTTCCTAGCTGTGGCAGAAGCTCATCACATTCAACAGTATTCCCTGCTCTCAGTGGGATACGGGCCCACCGCTCTTTGTCTACCTGTGCTAGGGTCCTGCTGCTCTTTGCAGATCTTGGGCCATGGCACCATTTTAACTGTGCCACACACACTTGACACTGACTCAGTTTCCTCGGACACTGAGTCTGGGCTATGGCAGGTTTGTACCTGAGCACATGGGCTCAACCCTGTTACATCATTACAGAAAACGCGCACACACATAACAAAAATGAAAACAAAAAAATGTTCTCCACATTTCCAGTCAGAATCCCAGAATAACCTTTAGCGTCCATACTAACTTTGGGCTAGAGACAGAGTGCTGGGGTCCGTCATACCCACAGGCGGTTGTCTGCAAACCCCTGATCAGGCACCCTGTTGTGTCCTTCCTCTTGGGTCCACGGGCATGTCTGCCTCTTTTCTTGTTTGAGCTGACTGCTTTCTCCAGACCAGGAAGCTTCTGTTGTTCCAACTGTGCCTCCTCACTTTGACACCTGGACTCCAGTTCGACCTCTCTCTCCTCCACTAGCAGCCTTTCCACTTCAGCCTCCACAGCTCTGGAACGCTTGCCATGGGTGCTACCTCTGCTGGATAGTCTGGGGAACGGTTTGCTTGGTCTCCTGTGGGATTTTCTCCCATGAAAACTCAGGCGATAAATAAATCTGTTAGTCTTTAAAAGTGCCACAGGACTCTATTGTTTTTCTGCAATAGACTAACACGGCTACCCCTTTAGAACTCACCTACCTTGTCTTTCTTGTACGCTGGGACCAACACAGCCCTGAAAAACACTGAAAATAAAAACTGTCCTGGACACTTCCAAAGGGTGAAGAGTGAAACTTCCTCCTATGGCCTGCTTTGATACCAACCCAAACAAGAATGTAAAGAAAATATTTGCAATATACACTCCTGTTCAATATACACTAATGGGTCAATTTCAGTAGCTAATGAACTCGTAATCATCAAACTGCAGTGTTTCCTTCTTGCTGCAGTTCTAGCTTGTGATAAGGGTAGAGTGCAGCAGCTGCAGTCCTCTCCAATAGAACGTCAGCTCTGAAAACCGCATCCTTTGATTTCATACAGTATAAGAATAATGGAAGCAATACCCAGCACTTTCCCCCTTCTTCCTCACAAAGGCAAACAACCTTAGAATCACTAGTAAGAGTCAGACCACATGTTGGTTCTAAAACTGGCTCCAATAAAAACTTGCTGCTAAATCCCATGATATTAACTTGCTGATATGAGCAGCTCCAGATCTTCAACTGGGGGCCATATGTGCAGGATGTGTTAATGCTCCAAAAAACAATCCATTGAACCAGCAAGTTTTGATTACTATTACAGTTGGATTTTTATGTGCCAATTAATTTCACAAATTCAAGATTTGCCCATTTAAGCAGATTCCTTCATAGGGGAAACAGCTGAAGTCACATGTCCATTCCTTTTTATTGCTGGACTCCTCAGAATGTCTTTTATTTGTTTTCAGAACAGATTATTCACTTTGAGCAGGCTTTTTAAAAGTAATTCTATTGTTTGTAGTAACTCTATAAAACAATTTGGTTCACAGATACTATGCATAATAGTATTGTAACTGGTTACACCATCTTTGCTTAATGAGATCTGTCTGCACTGCTCCATTTTATACATTATGTGCCAAAATTGGCTGGCCCCACAAGAATGCCCTAGATGGGGGCAGGAGATTCAGGTAGCCTCTTCTGATCAGGGCTGCACATGAAGTAGCTATAATTTGGATGTGTAGTCCTTGTTCTCAGTTCCCAGGTCTGGACTCCCCAGGATCAGGAAAAGGGCATTTTCAGTAGAACACACCCATCTTTGGAACTATAAGAGTCTCCCAGAACACCAGTTAGGCATCATTCATGGCATAATGCAAGGTCAATTTATTTCACTCACTACTGTCCCTGGGGGGCGAGTGGGGCGACTGGCCTAGGCCCCGCAGTTCCTTGGGTGCCGCCTTTCCCCACCCCACCCCCACCTTTGGCAGCAAGCTGAAGGCAAGGAGCAGGGTGGGAATGCAGAGCCCACCCCCGGGGGCAGAGCAGCAAGCCCAGGGACAGGGCAGGAGCGCAGAGCCTGGCCTCTGCCAGGAAAATTAGAGTGGACCACTACACTCTGAGTTTTCAAAGCTAAATGCAAAACTTATTTCTTTGACTTAACCGTCCCACCACAAATTCTTCTCACATACACCAACTCTATTCTAATCAAGCACTCTTCACTAACGAGATGGGAAGCAAGAGAGAGATTGTCTTTCTATAAAACAAATAAGGCATCCTGTGGTACTTATAAAGACCAACAAATTTATTAAGGCATAAGCTTTTGTGGGCTATAATCCAGTTCCTCAGATTCAGGAAGTGAAAACTGCAGTATGTTAGATATATATACACATGCAAAGAAGGGTGACTTAAAGCAGGTGAATTCAAACAGTGTGGATGTGGGCCACTTACAACAGCTGGTGAGGAGGTGAGACTGTTACCTCCCTAGCACTCTAAGCACATAGATAGCTAGCAGCTAGCCACTGAATGCAGAATTTAGCTAAATGTGTTCTTTTAATTGTTTACAACTTCCTGCGATGCATTATTTTGCTACAGGGTGAAATTAGTGCTCTTAGTTACTTTAAAGCAATTTATTTATTTGAATTTCGTCATGTCCCATGATGTCCTAAAATAAGATCATGTTATCTTGAAACTGGACTCATGTCCGTTGGTTACCCTATCAGTTCAAGTGACAGAAACAGCATGCCTAATTCAGAAGTAGGGAGTCTCTGGAACCCAAGTCTTTAAGTAGGAAATAAAATAAAATCCTGATTGATATTTAATTCTATGCTTTTCTTGACTTCAGTGGGACTGCCTGGGGCATAAATTAGTGCATAATCTGGTCCAAATACTGTCTGGTTTGATTAATGTAGTAATTTTGGGGTACAACCCTATCTATCATATGCAGGCTGACAAAGATAGCCCTATACCTATACACAAATAACACGCTCCTTTCAGATTTTCAAGTCTTACTCTGAAGTTCACCAGGATACGAAAGGCTTGTGCAAAGCTTCTCCACCATTTCCAATTTTATCATTTTCATTGGTGTAAATTTTCAAATTCTGAATTTTATCCGGGGAGGGTGGGATCCTGACACAATAAAGCTGCACAGAAATATTGAAGATAAATTACTTTTCATTGTAGTGTCAGATCCTGCAAAGTATTGAGTAATCTCAGCACCTATTGATGTTAAGTAGATTGAGAGGGTTTAGCTCCCTGCAGGAAATGGATCAGCAGTCAGAAGTAAGGCTTAATTACCTCAGACAACCCTGGAGCAGGGAAAGAGTCTGGATACAGACTGAAGAACTACAGTTTTAAGGTATTATATGACACACTCAGTTGGAGTTTAACAACATTATTGGAGGAAACCCCTAGAATAAAATGGGCTGCATAGCAGGAGGGACTTGGAGAGCCCTGCCTTTCATGCACACATACCACCTACTACACTTTCTGCAAAAGTGCAAAAAGAAAATCAGGGTGACCCTCAAGAAATAGTCGCAGTTTTGTAACCATGATATCTAGGTTGTACAATATTTTTTCTAAAAGGTACCTTTTCCCTCATTGCCATTTTCTTAGTGACATACTCTAGAGCTCATCCAGATGCAATCAGAGAGAATCAGACAATTTATATATGCTTTTTATTCAGTTCACTGCAAGACTCTTGGACCTTGGAGAATGTGATTATTAATGCACAAATAGCTGGCATGAAGTAGTGAGCATTAGAATGACTATTGACCTGAATGGACATCCTGGTTTTGTTCCAGAACAAGACCCACCTTATGTGGCAGACAAAATCAATCATTCTTCCTAATTAGAACATATGGAATTTGTTACAAAACAGGAACAAGGTTTTCGTTTACTTCCTTCCCCACTTCTTTGATATTCTGATGTTTCAAGCTACATTATATCCAGTTCGTTATCAGACTGGTTCCTGAATAGAAAATAGCAAGTAAGGGGAAAAGATGAGGTGTTGGTTGGGTGGGGCTGATAATTTGAAAGAGGCAGAGTTATTGTAAGTTGTTTTCTTCCAGGCAGCTGTTTTACTCCTGATTTTTGCCAGATTCCTTGAGAAAGAGAAAAATGTACACTGCTGAGAAGAATTTATATTTTCAGCTTCCATGTTATTCTGCTTTACTAGTGGATTCTTGATACAAAATAAGATTAACAATTAACTTTAACTGAAACTGGAATCAGATGCCTTCTGTAGACTTCAGAAGTATTTCATACAATATTCTACACACAGTTTTTATAGAGTTTGTAACACAAATGCAAGCAAGCATAAATAAGATATGCTAAGGTACACAATATTGAATTTTCTAGTGGCACCATTTCTTCTAGTGATTGGCAGGTTTTCTTCTTCTTCCTGTCTTTTAACAACACACTGTTAGATAACTGATGGCTACTGTAACATTATTAATTATACTGGGGCACATGTAGTAGTACTGATGTAAATGAGAGCAAATGGCATGTCTATCTTGGAAGAATATAAAAACAACAGAGTCCTGTGGCACTTTTAAAGACTAACAGATTTATTTATCGCATGAGCTTTCGTGGGAGAAAATCCCACTTCGTCAGACGCTTTGAAGATGGGAAACTTACAGAATGGGAGGAAATTAAATGCAGGTTAATGTATCAGATAGGATCAGGTCAGGCTGTAACAGCAAATCAAAATAGGTGTTAGGATTCAAACTCTAAGGCCATGTACACACGATCACTTTATTGCGCGGTAAGGCTCCTTACTGCGCAAAAAAGCTGCTAGCGTACACACGATCATTTTCCCTGTTGCGCGGCAACACCCTCTTGCCGCGCAACAGTTAAACCACTCAAATCGAGAGTGGTTAGCATTACTGCGGAACAGCTGTTCCGCAGTAATGCTCGTGTGTACCCATTTTGCGTGTTAGACAGCCTCCGGAAATGTCCCACAGTGCCAATTGAGCAGTGAAATTGACTGTTATGGGAGCTGCCAGGTTCATGGGCTCCCCTGGACTGAGCTAGTGTACTGGCCCGAACTGGCCGTCCACGCCAGTTCAGGCCGGCCCCCTAGCTCAGCCCCGGGGCTTTGGGTGGCGGCAGGGGCAAGCGCTGCAGCTCCCACCGCCACCTGAAGCCTTGCAGCCCCCTAGCTCAGCCCTGGGGCTTCGGGTGACAGCAGGAGCTAAGCGCTGGAGCCCCTGCTGCCACCCGAACCCCTGGACTGAGCTAGGGGGCTGGCCCGAATCGGTGAGGGTTTGAGCCAGCCCCCTAACTCAGCCCAGGGGCTTCAGGTGGTGGCGGGAGCTGCGGCGCTTAAGCGCACAGCCCTCGCCGCCACCTGAAGCCCTGCAGCTGGACTAGGGTGCTGGCTGTGGGCAGTTCACATGGGTGAACTCTCCTTTGCGATATAACAGCTCGTGTGTACACACCAAAGCGCTATAGCACTTTCCTTGTCCCACAATAGCTTATGGTGGGACAAGTTTGTCGTGTGTACATAGCCTGAGGAACAGCACATAGAGGAAGGTGAGGTCAAATCACCTGTTATAATGAGAGAAAAATCCATAGCCCCTCTTTAACCCCAAGGCAACTGAGTCAAATTTGCATATAAATTCGAGTTCTGCAGTTTCTCTTTGAAGCTGTGATTTGTTATTCATCTGTTTCAACACAGCTATTAGCAAGTCATCAAGGGAGTGAGCAGAGAGATTGAAGGGTTCCCCTATTGGTTTTGTAGTGCTGCAATTTCTGAAACAGATGTTTTTAACCCTTGGGCTTAAACAGTGACTATGGATTTAACTCTCCTTCTTGGCCTTTCTCCCTACTGGACTGCAGGATGATGAGGGGTATCATCATAGGTAAGATAGCTGCCCAGGGTAAAGGAGTTCCTAGAACCAAGAAGAGGGGCTAACTCTCCTTTGTAGAGATTCAGATCCATGGGACAGGCTATTTAAAGTCCCTGAAGATTCAGTAAGTCTGAAAAGTACCAGAGTCTTGCCATCTGCAAGGTAGAAAGTCCTACCCAAGGAAAGGACCATTCCTTGGGAGCCCCACCATTCACTCTAAAAGGGTTTGCCAAGCCTTTTTACCCATCCTTTGAGTTTTTCCAAAGGAAGAGTATTTGACTTCTCAACTTTAAGAAAATGGCTGAGAGAGAGCTATGAACAAAATATGGTGGCAGCTATACTTGTTTCAGAACAGTCTGACTGAGCGAACAACAGCTGGGTTCTACAAATTTATTCCTGTGGATTAAAAGTCCATGGTGATGTTATATTAGAGATAGAAAGCCTGGTTTCCTCCTCACATTTATGTAACTCAAATCTTTTCAAAGTAGTTACTCCTGATTTATAGTCAAGTAAAAAGAAAAGCAGGTCCACACAAGTTTGTTGTTCAAGTAAAGTTGTCTCTAACAATAACCTGCTGTTTCTTTTCTGGGATTGTTGGAATACTCAAATATAATACAAAAGACAATGTTCTCCTTTGGCTGTTCTGAAGTGAAGCTCTCAAATAATATTCTGTAAGACACTAGCCTGCTAACAGTCAAGATAGATTGTCAAAATACGAACACTGTACCTTTTTAGACAATTTTCTGCTGCTAGCCCACTTAGAAATTGACTCTGCAGAGTGAAATATCATCCAGAGAAATTCAGAGCTGCTGTATGTCATCCAAACATATCTGAGAAGAATCCAGCAAAAGGATTATTGCCATTTTTGCAAAAAGTGGTTAGGGAAAATTATTGATTACATTCCAAGAACCATCCAACTTTATCACAAGATGTAATGCTTGTTAAAAAGACATTGTCAAGGGGTTTTTTTCTAGTTTTCTTTTTAACTTCCCATTTCGAAGCTTCCACACGCAATTTCTGTCACTACTAATTTTGTCCTTCACCATTTGACAACCACAGATTCTTCCACCTTTTAAATACAGTTGGAATTTTTAGCCTGGCTTTTTTATGTACGTCTTTTGTTCACACCTCAATGTTGCCGGCATAAAGTAGGAATGGAATTAGTTGCTTATTTCATGTTCCCACTTAGGTATTGCCGAGATAATCCTTTCTTATATGTTTTTTTTTTAAATGCCATCTATCTTGACAAACATCTGCAGAGACCTAGTATACCCTAACTACCTGCACTCCATAACAGATCTTTACCTCATCTCTAGAGCAAATTATTCATCAGCACTAGATGAAAGGGGGTTTGAAAAGTAATATAGATCATTACAGTTAAAGATAAAGACAGGAAGACACAGTTTTGAAATATTGCAAACATCCATGGGAGGAAAAGCCATCCCTTGAGTAGTGAAGCAACCTGGGCAGGATTTGTACTAGTAACCTAGTGTTGGAAGACTTTACATTTAGCCACCAATCTGAGCTCCTTAACCTTCTATCTGTGACTCCTCTATATATCTTTTGAGTTCTTTCAATCCACCAATGGAATAGGCAACTGTGACCATACAGAAGAACAAAAAGAATGATTTCTAATAAACCACTTGAGGAGTGGAGGAAAAACTCCTTAAAAACCTGACTACACAGCATATGAAAAGGAAAAGGAGCAGAGACAGAAAAGACAGGCGCAGTATTACTCTTCACTGCTTACTTGTTGTGTATGTACCCCAAGAACTCATTACCTATTTCCTTACAGGGACAATCATCTGTTCTTAGCCTTCTTTGTGTCTCAGCACTACTTAGTGCCATAGAATGGACAAGCAAAGGGACAAAGCCAATGAGGAGCAACATAGGTCATGCTGTACAAGGTGACAGTAATGACATGTTAGCTATTAATAATTTAGCTTAGTATTCAGTCTTCAACATTTAGTGAGGATTCATTGTCACATCATCCATCACAGACACACACTAGGGAGATAACAGGTAGAAAGAAAAAGAAAAAAAAAAAAGGAGAGAAGTAATAAAACCCTTTTTGTTGCTCCAGGCATGTTTTGTGGTTTGGTTGGTAAGCTCAATTTATTTCAGTGTTTTGCTTTTCATGGTTCACTTAGTTGAACTTGTAACTAAAAAACACAAAACACTTTTGATTCAGTCCCATAGCTAGAACCTCAAATATATAGCTGGCATTTCAGGAGGTGGCTGTTATTTCACTTTGGGTTATACATAGTTGGGAAGGAGGAACAGCCCCACATTCATTTTGGTACATTGTCAGGTATGGGTACCAGGGTGACTCAACCAGCAGATTCTAAAAAAAAAAAATATATATCCCATGCTACGTTGAGTACACTGTATGAAAACCACGACAGGCTGTTATGACCTAAACACTTCTATTTCACATTTCAATAGCACTTTTCATGAAAGGACCTTGAAGAACTTTACAATGCAGGGCAAGTATCATTAGCCCTCCTCTTTCACCACTGGGGCACAGAGGTTAAGTGATACGGCCAACTTCAGATTCATCTCCTTGATTTAGTTGCTAGTCCAGGGTAACACAACGGGACTGAGCTGTAGAAAAGTAGCAATACAGAAGTCCTCTGCTCCACTGAGTCCATTTCCCTTTTAGGTAAGTACTTTCAAACCACCAGTGCGTGAGTTTCTTGTACTGTGGAAGGAAGTAAATATAATTTCTTTGTCTCTCACATTGCCATAATACAAAGGAACATTTGAACTATAGGCAAGATGTTGTTGCTTGAATCAATATAACATCATTACTAATAGATTACTGCTATTTTTGTTGTTATTGTTATACTTTGTATTTTTATGTATTCATCTTTCATTTCTGGCATTTACATTAAAATCAGGTCCCACGTGGCATTTGTGAGATATATTCTGTCATCAGTGGAATTTAAATGTTGTTGATCATTGGCTAATTTTCCAGCTATATAATTTTATTTACTAATTATAAACATTTTAAAAGAAAAGAAATACTGCACTGGGTATCTTAATTCTAATATCTCTTTGAATAATTAAATGCCAGCTAAACTGCAGTCCCAGTTTATGTAAAGCATTTTAAGTGAACCTTCAGTGTAATGTGGCACTTTTAAAGACTAACAGATTTATCACATGAGCTTTCGTGAGAGAAAATCCCACTTCATCAGACGCTTCAAAGCATCTTCAATGAAGAAAGAAAGGGTTTGGTTCTATATATTTTGTCTGTTGGTCACTGAAGAGCTTCTGTAGATCTCATTACACAGAAAGACTAAGGCTAGCATCCTTTATATCTTACTCTCACACTGAAGTCAGAAGCACTAGAAATGGGGGACAGGGGCCCAAGCGCCATGCCTTCCCCTACTTTCTAAAACGTGGCTGGAAGGGACCATGCTGTAGCCTTGCTTGGCTGGCTGGCATCACATCCCACCGAGTCATGCCACGTGCCAAGCATGTCTCACTCTGCATCACCCCATATGCACCAGCTGGGCCCTCACCTGAGAACTGCCGAAATTGCAACAGTGGCTCCTCTTGGTGCCAGGACCAGTCAGGTCAGGGAGGTAGGACAGACCTGTCACCCAAGGGCTCACCAGCAGGAAAGAGGTGGGGCTTGGATTCCAGGAGTCAGGCTAGTAACAGAGAGGAGGCAGGGCTCTGGCACAATCAGTGAGGGAGGGCTTGGAGTCCCCAGTTCTGCAGTCCTTTCTGCATTCATTAATGAAGGAAATGGAACTGCTCACATGAGCAAGGCGAGCAGCATCTCTCCCTCAATAGATGCATTTCTAGTCCTAAATATTAATTCTCTTAGTCAAACATAAGTGTGGTGGAGGTTAAACAAATACTGAAGAGCAGGTTCTGTTTTAACAAAGGTGTTAGGACTGGCTCAGATGAATAATTAAAGAATTACCTTCAAGAAAGGTAACAGAGAAACTAATGGGTCTGAGCCTTCATCACTGAAAACAAAGGAAATGTTTCCAGTCACTTTGAATGGAGCAGAAAAACTGCTTGTATTAGTAATGTGTGTAAGATTAGATTTATTAGCAGTTTTCCTGGCATTGTAAATAAACATGAGTCCAAAAAGGATAGATACACTCGTGTATGTAGTGCAATTAAAAAAGGAAATTAACGAATCAATGGTTTGTTGTGCTGGTAATTTGGCTGAAAATTGTGGTTTTGCAGAATTACAATTTGGATCTGGGAACAAATGCAAATGAAAACACACCAGTACTTAGCAACTATTTGTTTATTCCTTTGTTCTGGAAACTGCACACAAAATTACTGTCTGCCTTTAATAACTGGCAATTACAGGCAAAAAAATTAAAATTAAAATATATTATATTATCAAAACTAAAGTAGGCTTTTCAACAAAATAAACAGAAACAACTCCAGGTATGCAGCAGGTAACTAAGGAAGATTGCACTTCTTTAAGCAGGCCCTACTACATCTGTATGTGTCTATCATCGCTTCTGTCTTCTCAAGATGGATAGCGCTGCAATACCAAGTAGCACCAAAGAATGAAATGAGCAGTATAAAGGAATATTCTGTACAGTCCTCACATCCCTGAAGCCCTGCTTACCGCTTACCAATACGGTGCCATAGCCTTGGGGATTAAGAAACATTGTGGCTTTATAATTTAAATATTGATTAAGGAAACATTTTACATATGGGAATATAGAGCTGCAAAACTTCGTTACATTCCGTTTGCTTTCTGCCATTTTCACAGGCATTAAACAGCGTTTGTGGCCCATGCAGTCTTCAACACTGCCAAAATTGATAAATCAGGCTTCAAGTGGATTTAAATATTTATATTTGGAATGTCTATTTTCAGGTTCTACACAGATTTAACTGAATTTAGTTTTAGCTCTGTTCATTTGTGTACGCACTTCTCTAGACTCAAGGATGCCAGATGTTCAAATGCCACTGAGGATTATTATTATTTATTTATTCATGTAGCACTATTCCTCATGTATCATGGTTCCTAACAATGAATTAAACAAAAGACAAACACATGCAGAGGTAATGTGTCCTTGTGGTTAGAGTTGTAGGCTACCAGTCAGGATTGCTGGGTTTGTTCGTGACTCGGTCTTTGTCTAACCCTATGCAAGTCTCTTCTATCCAAAATATTCAAAATTAAGCAAATAAATAAAAGTGACCAGAATTTTCAAAACAAACAAGGAGTCTAATGGCATTTTTAAAGACTAACAATTTTATTTATTGCATGAGCTTCCATGGGAGAAAATCCCACTTCGTCAAACTCTTGAAGATGGAGAAGTCCAAATGAATGGGAGGAAAATAAATGCAGGGAAGTGTAAGTTATAGGATCAGGTCAAACTGTTACAGCAAATCAATGCAGTTGTTCAAACAGTGGACAACAGCATATAGGAGGGAGGTGAGGAAAAAGGAAAAAAAAATTATCTGGTGTAATGTGGAAAATCCCCATAGTCTCTATTTACCCCTTGCTGTAACAGTCTGACCTGCTCCTATGACTAACACTTCCCTGCATTTATTTTCCTCCCATTCATCTGGACTTCTCCATCTTCAAGCATCTGACGAAGTGGGAGTTTTTTCCACAAAAGCTCATGCGATAATTAAATTTGTTAGTCTTTAAAAGTGCCACAAGACTTCTTGTTTTTTTGCTGAAATAGACTAACATGGCTACCCTTCTGGAACTTGTCAGAATTTTCAACTGTGTTCAACACCCTCAGCTTTCACTGATTTCCAGTTAGACCACTGATATAGCTGTATAACTTTAAGCACTCACATTTTAAATTTTTTTGGCCTCTATGTATTGCTGCTCCATTTGCCCATCTTTAAAATAAATACAGTAATATGTACCTACTTCACAAAGGTATTGTGAGACTTAATTTACGCTGCAAAGTGCTCTGTGATATCCTTATTTGAAAGGTATTGTATAAGTGCAAACTGTAGTATTAACCATATCAAAAGGTAAAACTATTCAAAGAAAAGCATGAATGAAATTTAAAATTAGATTTAAAAACCAGAAACAGCTGTGTGAATTTGCAATAGAGAATTCCATCTGAGAAGGATTGACTACACAAGTATTAAATATCATGGATAATAAAGATCTCTCTACTGGCAAAAGTGATAAGAATAAGAATGATGAAGAAAGAAATTGTGGGGAGATTACTCATCAGTATAAGGAAGGGTTAACATTAATTATGGGTTAAAGCTCATATTGGAATATATACATGAATCCACTCCCTTAAATAAAAGGAAACCAAACTTCTGATAATCACAGGCTTCAAAAATAACATTTTCTGTCTTACAGGAAACCAGTGGAATTGAAGAAGTATCAGGATAACGTAAGGAAAATGGGAACACTGAAAATTGAAATGAGCTGCATAAGCTCAGATGGCTTGCAAGCAGCAGGCGTCTTAAGTTTATTATTTCTTGCAGTGCTCAAATTTAAATTTTGCAGAAAACTTAAGAGCTGCCATTTCAGTCCAATATAGGCAGCTGAAATACTAGATACCCTCCTCAGCTTAATAACAAGGTTCTAATCAGCTAATTCTTGGTCAAAAAGTGAGACTTTTAACCAACCCATTCTGGATTTGTGTGTTCCGTTGAGCAGCCCTGGAGTTCCTCTTTATCTGGAAATACTCATCATGGTGGTCTTCCATACCATCATCATTATTAAACATCTATATGGAGTAGAACTTCCAGCACTCAAACAACGTGGAGCCCACTGCGTAAGGCATTGTACAAGCATATCTTCATTGACAGTCCCTTCCCCAAATCTCTCAAAGTCTAAAAGATGTAACATTAATGTGAATGATTTTTTTTTTTAAATGGTGAGGAGATAGGGGAGGGAAGACAGCAAAAATAATAGGCTGCTTCAGAGTAACTAGCTGTGCACAGAATTCATAGCTAATTAGCAGTAGTAATCACAACTTGCCAGCTGCCTAGCTACTCCCATGGCAGTTGGCAGTTTTCTATGTGGAATTGTGAGACCTGAAATGGGTTGGGGCCAGCTTCTTTACCCCTCCTCCTCCGAGGTTCCTGCCATTCTTATCCACTTCACCTTCTATTTTAAAATATTAAATGAAAAAGAAAAACTTCTATCACCATCTCCCCCTTCCAAAACCAGAACTTGCACAGCCCAAGGCACAAGCTGTTAGACTGCACTTTCTCCCTGTTCGTAGGACCTGCTCTGACTTCATGAATAGAACCACAATAAATACTTGGAAATGAAGTGGGCACATATGCAATGCCTTTCTGACCAACAGAATGATGGTGCACAGCAGCAAGTGACACCAAAATTCAGCTTCAGCAGAATATCCTCTTTCAGGAAATGGATTACAACTTACAGAATAATGTTTTATGAAAAAAGAGAAGGCAAGCCACTTGGTGAGAGTTTGCTTTTCTGGGCAAGCGTATAAATCAGCTCTCTTTGAGAAAGCTCATTACATGAGCGATAAAGCTATAGGCTGCCACAAAAGGGACCCTGAATTCAATGCTGAGCAAGCATTCTCTGTCTATGACAAGTGACACCTAGGTACATCACAAAGGCTGACTCTGAGGTGAGTCCAGGTTGTCACTTTTCCAAAAACACAACGAAGCACTGATACCACTCCAGCGATGCCCTTCACAGTATAGTGCTTAGGACCCGGTTCTCTTGTTTTGTTTAACTATGCTGATTTGAGTGGAGTTACTCCTTATTTACTTTGTAAAACTGTACTGACATAAATATCATTACTTATTTCACAGCACTGATCTCATCCTCGCAGACACACTGGGCAGAAAGAAACAGACTCCAGGATGAGGAAAAGCAGTAAGAAGCGGCCAACACCTTTTTGCTGAGCATGTGAATCAAGCATTGCCTTTAGCAAAACACTAGTGAAATGTTCATTTTGTTAAAACTAATCCCTGATTTTATGTTTCACTGGGCCTGACTCTTCAGTATTCTTTTAGGCTGTGGAGAGATCAATCAATCATCAACCTTTTCTGAAAGCCAAAATTACAACAGGGTTCAAAAAAGAACTAGTGAAAAACAGGATCGGTCCATCAATGGGCATTAGCCAGGATGGTTAGGGATGCAACTCCATGCTCAGTCCACATGTTCCTACCCAGAATGGACGACAGAGGACGGATCACTCAGTAATTGCCCGTTCTATTCATTCCCTCTGAAGCACCTGGCACTGACCACTGTCAGCAGACAGCAGACTGGGCTAGATGGACTGTTGGTCTGACCTAATATTGCCACTCTTATCATCAGAGTTTTCATCAATAAGATGTTGATCCTGAAATTGATGAGTGCAGTTTTCCTGCTGTTCCACCATGTGGAACCCTGTTAAAAATCAGTAACAATCCACACACTATCCATTTCAGGGTTGGAGCCTTGTTGACATTTATTTCATTACTGTGTCCTTTCTCTCATTTTGAAATAATATTTTTACTTGGCAAAGACAGATAACCTTTTGTTGCATTCAGTTTCTGGTTTTGAGCACTGATATCACTCCAGTGAGGCCTTTTACAGTAGGATCCAATTCAGATCTCTTGTTCTAGTTATCTTTGTTGATTTCAATGGAGTTACTCCTTATTTACTCTGTGAATGTAACTGAGACCATAGTCAGCCCCAAAATATGTCTCCAATCTTTATCCATTTCAAATCAAAGCTTCAAAGAGAAACTGCAGAATTGGAATCCAATCTTCGTGTGTCACACAAGATCCACCTTTAAGTAATTCACAGAACCAAATTACCTAACAGTTTTCTCAACTTTTTTATTATTGGAATATTCTTTATAGCCCCTTCCCAAGGTTGCACTGGGACATGATGGGAACTTGTGAGTCAGAGTGACCCTGAAAGCTATGCCAGCCAGAATTTAACTCCTGGTAAGGCCACGCTAACTGGACAGGTCAAAGGACCAGACAAAAATCAGTCCATTGTTGGGGCAAACCAGACTCCTCAGTTCTGGTAGGCAGCTAGTCTAGAAGTATACTCTGTATACAAACTGGGGCTGGCCACTTTTTTACCTCAGTCTCCTGTGGTGTTTGCAAGCAAGCTTTGACACTGTCGTACAGACCAAGCACTGTTAACCTGGCCTGTTTAAAAGATATGTGAAAGATGTGTTAACTCCCATTCCTGGTAGGTCTTGGAAGGAGGAGTACCATACACACACTCTGGAAGTGGGAACAAGTTCACAAATGGGGCATGGTAGGGATTTATACACAGGGGCTTGGGGAAAATCAGCAGCTCAGCGATAAAGTCACAGGAGCAGTAGCAACGTTGATAAGAACTGAAAGCACTGTGATACAGGACTCCGAGAGTGGACCTGGAGTGGGGAATGATGTTTCTCGCTGGTAGAGCAAGATGTGAAATGGGTTATAAATTTGCCAGGACTGTCAGTATTTGTGATTTGGTTTGGTTTGATAGATCTATGGCCATTTATTTTCAAGACGCTATTATGGCATCAATGATCTCCTTTTGCGTGCCCATGGAATATAAGAATGTTACATTGGCTAAATTGCGGTTTTACATAAGCCATCTTGCTTGCTTTCTTTTAAACCGAATTAACTGATTCATAATTTTAATGAAGCTATATGACTTATTGTCCAAAGACCATGTTCTGATCACCAGCATTTCTACCTAGTTGGCCCCCATCAGCGCTAGGTCTTGATTTCACAACTAAAAAAAATTGCTCCTTTGAGAAGTGGTTTCTTTGTGATTAAGAGAAAGAATGCAGAGGGTGGGAAGTGACTGAGAATGTGTGCGCCCCTAGCAGCTAGTTCTGAAAGCATACAGTTCTTGTTCTGCGAGTTCTGGTGCCACCTAGGGGAAGACAAAGAACAAAACCATAAATGTCTGTGGGATTAAAGAGAATTTGACACCAGTTTGTATAAAAACAAAAACTGCTTAATAAATATGAAAGTTTGAAGGAAAACAAAAACAAGAAAAGGAAGGAAATTATGAACTAAGATCTCACACTATGCCTCTGTGCTTCGGTACCGTGACATAGGTGGGTCTTTTATAAGGTAAACCCACAATGCAGAGAAAGCAAGTCGCCAACATAATGTTCTTTCTTTGACAGTTAAAATAATGTTATGAATCTTGGGTAAAATGAAGGTTTTTGTTGGTTTCATTTCTGTTTTCTGATGGTAATAAAATGAAATGTTTCTATCACAGTGAACACTTTGCACGAGTTTCAAAGGGGTAGCCGTGTTAGTCTAGGTCGGCAAAACAAACAAGGAGTCCTATGGCACTTTTAAAGACTAACACATTTATTTATCGCATGAGCTTTCCTGGGAGAAAATCTCACTGACGAAGTGGGATTTTCTCCCAGGAAAGCTCATGCGATAAATAAATCTATTAGTTTTTAAAAGTGCCACTGGACTCCTTCTTTGTTTTGCATGGGAATACCTATTAAAATATGGGATATTACAAGGAAAGTTTAAATCAAACCTATTGTGACAGCCTGAGCACTCTCAGTCCCCGTTGGTCCTGTGCTTCAGGTTGTGGCAGCCAGCTAAGGCACAATCTTCCCTTCTCCAAACCCCCAACGCTATGGATCCCCAGTCCCTTCTGCCCTGGGGCTGGGTCCTCCACCCCACAAGTTGTTGGGCCTGAGGCCCTAAGGCCTGTCTGGGCAGGCTTGCCCTGATTGCCTATACCTCCTAGGTGCTGGCAGTAATGGCTATTGGTCAGCTCCATCTGGCTCAGCTCAGCTCTCCTCTGTTCTTCCTCACTCTATTCTCCTCCACACCAACTCTGCTCCTACCTCCACCTCCAAACATCACGCCCAAACTCCCTTGCCGCCTGGCTGCAACAGGGGCCTTTTTTATTGTTACTCTTAATTGGAGTCAGTTGCTCCAACTGATGCCAGGCTCCTTAATTAGAGTCAGGTTCTCCAACTGACTTCAGGTGCTTTGACTGGCTCAAAGCAGCCCTGCCCTAGCTACCCTGGTAACCGGGCTTTGCTGAGCCTGGGGCAAATATACCTGCCCTCCACCACTCAGGACCCGGCTCACGAGCCCCTCCAGCCACCCCCGCCCCCAGCCAGCTACTGGACTTGCAGTCAGCCTGATTTCGAACAGCGCCTCGAAAATATCTGTACACGCTCATCCTCCATACCATCCACTTCCGCATCCTCACATCCCATCCAGACACAAAATGGCAGGACCTAATCCCACTGGTGGAGGGCAAGAGCCCCCAGTGGGCCAGTCTTTATGCCACCTTGACCCCGTGGCCCGCTGGTGACATCAGTTGGCGGCTCCCCCACAGAGCCGTGAGCACGGGCATGTACTTGGCGCAGATCACGCCTCGCCCCGACACCTGCCCATTCTGCGGCGTGAGGGAGACCTTGGCACACGTGTACCTAGAATGTATCAGGCTGCGGCCCCTCTTCTAGCTCCTCCAGAACCTCTCATTGAGGTTCTGGCTGCACTTCTCCCCACACCTGTTTCTGTATGTACCCCCCATCCATGGCCCCACAAAGTTGCGGGATCTCCTCGCTAACCTCCTCCTGGCCCTTGCTAAAATGGCCATCTACAAGACCAGGGAGAGGAGGTTGGCACAGGGGGGTTTCTGCGACTGTGAGACCTACTTCCGATCCCTTGTTCAGTCATGTCTCCGGGCAGAGTTCCTTTGGACAGTGTCCGCTGGCCCCCTTGACACCTTCCGGGAGCAGTAGGTGCTGTCCGAGGTTCTCTGCTCGGTATCCCCTTCCAAACCCCTCGTTTTAAACCACTGACCCGCACGCCCGTTCCTATTTTTTCATTAGTTGTCCCCCGAATTCAGTTGAATTCATGTTACAGCTCTATAAAGAAGTTATTAGAGCTTAGAATCAAGATGGAGGGCATCAATCAGACGTAGGTAAAAATACTCCCTTCATGGCAGAAGTCCAGATAAATAAAAAAATAAGTTTTCAATATTTTAGAGGACACCAACTCTGGCTGTGGATCCATGGCCATGCAGGGGAGTTAATTCAGCCTTATCTTTAAAAATAGTTTATGCAGCAGCAGACTGCATTCTTCAGAGTTGCCTGTGGAAGAGGACATCATAATCAGCAGAGGAAGAGCTCATTTCCATAAACTCTCCTTCTTTTGCAGATAACCTCACCATGAAGTCACGTATCTCAACCAAAAAAGATTGCTACTAAGAGGTACGCAAGTTGTTTCTAAATAGGCTTGACAGGTTTGCAGTCTATCGCTGTGACCTTTCTATGACTTTTCAAAATGCAGCAGACTAGGTTAACCCTGTGTAACAGCCCCCTAAAAGCAGAGGAATGAACCTCTGTACAGATAATGTAAGAAGCTACTTGTATTGTAATTTTTTACCTCTGCAGTCATGAAACATGAGGTCTCAAAAACAATCAAACTTTATTGATCAATAGTTACACTATTAGATATATCCTTATATACAAAAATATTACCTCACTTCATATCTTTCATTGGTCTTTCTAAAATTATAAATAAAACATCCAAAATACTATACATGAGCTGCTGTAAACCATTTAAATTCTCAAATTTAAGAATAGTTGGTTCACTGAGAATACCCATCCTGCTAAGAATACCTCCTGCCTTATTTTTTCTAATATAAATATTAACTGTTTTTGTTAGCATTTAGTTTTTGGCATCACCTTATAATCAAGGGAAGAAACTGAAGAACCCCTGGGGCTGTAAACTTTTCCTGGAGAGGTAGCAGACTTTAGGGTGCTAATAAAACAGCAGGAGAGAAATTCAGAAAAACCTATAAACCTTTCCATTTCTAGGCTACACGGGCCTTGCCTGAGGGCATCATTCCTAAAAATATGAGGCTACTGAAATATTTATGGTTGGGCGCAGAGTCTACATTTAAATTTCTTTCATTATATTCACAAAATTATGTATGGATGCATATACAGGGGTTGCTGTGAAGGGTGCAGTCAGATCCTTATCTGGCTTTAACCACCTTTCTAAAGGACTCTGATAATAGTGTTTGAGAACTAGAGCTGGGCAAAATTTTTCATCCAAAACTCTTTTTTGGCTGAAAAAAAAGGCAAGCAGTTTCAGCAGCACAAACATTTTGTGAATTCATGTCAGTTTTGCCAAATAATTTGTGTAAAATATAAATCTGAAAGTTCAAACATCTTGTTTTGATGTTTTCTAAATTAAACATTTTGGGTTTTTTTATTCAAAACCATTTTTATTTCAAAATATCTTTTAAGTTTATTTAAAACAAACATAAAACCCCTTAAACACACTTGATATCAAAACAAAATGTTTCATGTTTCACAAAACACTTTGTTTGAGAATGTAAATCTTTCCCCAGCTTTTTGGTTTGCTGATACATTTCATTTTCAGCTTGACCCAAACTTTTTCCCTCCCAATTTTCTGGAACTGTAAGTAAAACTGAAACATCAGTTATTTGTACAGATCTACTAAGAACATTGCCCCCTTCTGAGTTAAACAGTGCCTCATAGAAAATAGATGTTTCAATAAACATCAATTTCACTTTACCCACATAAACCAATGCAAAAATATTTCCATCAATAATTTACAAACAAGCAGTCAGAAAAATGCTGCTTGAAAACTTGTTTAAGTTTGATTTAAGGATATTTACTTTGCCTATTCTGACAATTGAACTTTTTGAATCTCAGTGTCTACTGCCATTAAATAATTATTGTCTGCTCACCTAGCAGCTGACCTCTTCATAATTTTCTGCAGCTGTGAAAACTTAAATGGATAAAAATGGTAACAAATGCTTAAAAAGAAACTTTGATGTTATCCATCAAAATTAATTTTTAAAGCCTAAAAATATATTAACTGACTTTACTGGTCATCCACACATAACAAAGATAAATAGTCATAGATGCAGGAGGTAGAGAAATTTGCCTTTCAGACATGCTTAGACCCAAGGCAGATGCACAGAGCCAATCATACCATCTGCATTAGCACAGCTTTATCATCAGAACCTGACATTACTGCTAATCACAGACCACAGTGACCTGCCACAAAGAAAAATTAGTTTGTTTTCCTACGTGACTAGCAGAAGCAGGCAATCAGGAACCTGAGGGAACTTTCTGAATTAAGAGGATATAGTTTAGGTTGTCCAATCAGAAACTGGCACATGATATCAATATCAGAGTAACATCAGAAGGAAAGAAGGATTCACCAAGGGATGACACCTATCCAGATTATTCTGAGATAAATGAGGACACTGCCATGAAGCCCATTACCTGTAAAGATGTGCAGGAAAGAACACATGCCTACAGCAGAAGTTCATTATCTTGTTTTCTCAAAAAAGCTTTTGTTTGCAATAGCTGGACCCTATCCTTACCTGGTGATTCCATATTCACCAATGATGAATTTCCTCCCTTGGCCCACTGTATATGCCACATGGCAGCATACACAGTTTATGCCACAGCTGAAAATAGACCAAAGAGGACATTGTGTCTAGACATACGGTCCACTGACTAACCAGATATAGATTTCTGGTACATGACTGGCTTCCATGGCCCTCTTACAAGTTGGAAGTGTCAGGCAAGGGACCATGATACTGTTATTACAGGAGTAGTAACTCAGTAACCCAAACTCAGCTGGCTTCCTAATTGCTGATCTTTTCTTTAACCAATTTTTTTCCTCTCCCTACCTGCCTGCCACTACCTTACATGCTTCCTGCATCTGCAAAGCAACTTTTTAAAACAGTGTTTCTCAATCAGACATATGCATACCCTTGAAGGTACACAGAAGTATTCCAGGGGGTACATCAACTCAATGAGATATTTGCTTAGTTTTACAACAGGCTATGTTAAAAATCATTAGCAAAGTCAGTACAAACTGAAATTTTATATAGACAATGACTTTATAATGCTCTACATAATATACATTGAAATAACAGTGTAACATTTATATTCCAATTATTTATTTTATAATTATATGGTAAAAATGAGAAACTGAGCAATTTTTCAGTATTAGTGTGCTGTGACATTTTTATAGTTTTACATCTGATTTTGTAAACAATTAATTTTTTAAGTGAAATGAAACTTGGGGTAATTAAGACAAATCAGATTCCTGAAAGGGGTACAATAGTTTGGAAAGATTGAAAGCCATTGTTTTAGAATGTTTTTGAAAGTACATCCAGAACAGAAAATTTAAAATTTGGTATGCATTTGTGCTCAAGCACATGAACTTTTAAAATTCATTTTCAGCCAACATTCATACAAAAATATGACCCAACTACTTGAATATTAGAAGACAACTAATACAAAAGGGGCGCAAGCACAACCAAAGAAAATTTAATTTGTTTTTAAACTGGATCAAATATTCCAGAAATTTTTTTGAAGTATTTACCCAGGTCTAATAACTATTTGTCCTTGCTCGGGGGGGGGGGGGGGGACCAACACTGATGGAAAATGTGTTTTGTCTTAAATTATTACACTCATTCTGAACCAGGGACACAAAAAATGTATTGCACACTGACAGAAGGTTGATTTTCAAATGACATGACCTACATTTATACTGAGGGACACACTGTGGATTTCCAGTGGAAATTCATCTAGACGGAATATAGGGAAACTATAATATACACAACGTGTTAATTCTATTGATTAAATCAGAAAGAAGTACTAATATAGTATAACCTCAGAATTACGAGCACCAGAATTAGAAACTGACCTGTCAACCCCTTGCCTCCTTTGGAACCTGAAGTGTGCAATCAGGTAGTGGCAAAGACCAACAAACGAAAATACAGTACAGTACTGTGTTAACTGTAAACTAATAAAAATTAAAGAGCAAGTTTAAAATATAAGCTTTGACTCTTTCCGTGCCTGTTTCATTTAAATTAAAAAGTTGCATTTTTCTTTTGCATAGTAAAGTTTCAAAGCTATATTAAGTCTGTGTTCAGTTGTAAACTTTAGAAAGAACAACCATAAGGTTTTTTCAGAGTGATGAATAATCTCCATTCCCTAGGTGCTCATAATCTGAGGTTCTAGTATAATTTATTATTAAGACTATATTAAGGCTGCAGAAAACCTAAATTTTCAGTTAAATGAAATGCAAACATGCTAAGGACTGCACTATGCCTTTAAATCACTTATTTTAAAAAATGCACAGCCAACTCCTCCCATTCATTATATAATATGCACATTGATATATATAGCAGAGTCATTATCTGTAGTGCAACTACAATGAAAACTGTATTAAAGGTCATTTAGGCCAGGGCTTGACAAACCCCCGAATGCCAGGTTGCTATGGCAACCGGGGTCTGTAGCCTGGCTCCTAGTTCCGCTGTGGAAATGCTCCAGAGAAGCATCCTCTGGCGACCAAAAATAGAACTGCTGGCACCTAGCTGGGAGCCAATTTTGTCGAGCCCTGATTTAGGTAATCAGTTTATCCTAGGAGGCCTCTCTGAAGCACCTCAACAAATTTTCAATAGTGAATTACCCAGAAGCAGAAACAACGTCTGTACTGATACAATGCAGAAAAGGAGTCTTCCAGTGTAATAGAGATCTACTATAAGTGACCAGTCAGCTATAGGTGATATAACAACTACTTGTAACATTAACACTTTTTTTGATCAGGATAACAACGTCATTGATTCTCTGAAAGCAGAAAATACATCCATGGATTAAAAAAAGTAAAAATGAAATGGAATGTGAATCCCTAGATGTACTGTAAAGTAGCATTCTAGGAAGCAACGGAATAGAAACATTCTGATTAATATTTGCTCTACACAACCAAATGTGGAAATGTTAGGATCATTCACAGGAATTAAAGACACTGATTAAAATTCTTACAAAGTAGTCCTTAGTCTCTCACAAAATATGTGAATTAAAAATATTAAAATATTACAAATATTTTTTTAAAATGACTAAGTTTAGTTTTTAAATTATGTACTTTTAGCACTGTAATTTTACATTATCTGTACATAAAAATCAAGTGAAACTATATATAAACAGTTTGAACTGAGGTTTTGCATACAACATATTATTACTTAATAGATTTGGCTTTTTTTTAACTGTACATTCAATTTTGCTCCACCATTTCTAGCAGATCTTTATCTAGCTAGAATCCTATATGGCACCCTTCACCTCCCTTAAACAACTGATTTTCATTAGTCCCTGGAACAGGTGTTCAAGATAGGTTTCACTGATCTAAGTTCTGGAATGTTTTTAGCTGATGCTATTTAACTCATTAGCCTAAACTCCTTTGAAGCAAGTACAAGACATCTCTTATTGATGAAAACAGGGTTACTGGCAGGCTGAGTATATCAGATGACATCTTCCTCAATTCTGGAAATTTCACAAGTATGATTGTTTTATACATTAAATGAGCAGAATGTAGAAGATGATTTAGATACATTTGGCTGCAAGATTTAGGATAAAAATTTAATGATAGTATCTTGTAACAGCTGCATAGAGCAGCAGGCCTTCCATCTCCCTGGGCTTGTCCCTTTCGTGCACTGAAGAGGATGCCAAACTTGATGGAATAAACCCATTTTCTTCCATAATAATGTATTTTATAAATAGTATATTTTTATACAATTCAAAAGCTCTTTCCTGTAGTTAATGTGAAATGGAGCATAGACATGGAGAAAGGCCTTCCAGAGAAGTAACAAAAGAGTTAGAAGCATACAATAAAGGCAGGCATAAGACAAACCCTGAAGGAATTCCCACCTCTCCAAGGCTCCTATTCAGGAAATCATCATCATTTTGGACTGCATTCAAGCTGAAGCACTTGAAATCAATGGCCTTTAAGCATATAATTAAAACTATATACCTAAATGCTCTCTCGATTTGGGGCCCAAAGCCATGGGTAAAATTTTCAGATTGGGATTTTGGAAAGTTTTATCCAATATCATAACACAATAATCACCATTAAGAAGTCAAATGTGCTTCTCTGGCACAAATGAACTCCCAACAGCAAGAGTAAAGCTTGTGTGTTCAGGAGACAACTTTCTCCAGGGGTGATCCAAGATCATGAAATGAACTTCCCCAAGGACTAAGGACCATCACAAGCCTTACCATTTATCACTCCAAGTTGAAGGTGCATTCCTTTGATCCTGCCTTCTCTAACATAAAATATACAGAGTAGCTAAAATCTCATATTTTCACATGGGTATAATTCATAAAGTCATGTATATAAAAAAAGCTGAAAATGGCTGAGAACTTAAAAAACAGACAGTAACAGTTACTGGTGATTATTGAAACTAGTGACATTCTACACAGAGAGCACTCAACCATGTATATAGCTGTTTCCATCACTTCACTCTGACAAACGGACATTCTAGGCTTGGAGTTATTGTGTATGCTGGCTGTGTTATTGTGTGTGGGTTATGTTGTGATGGAGAGTAGTGTGGATTTGGGCGGGTGGCAATTGGATCAGGTAATCCACCACCTGGTCATGTCTTCATGCAACCAGTGAAATAGTTGCATGTAAATTAGCTGGAGAGTGTTTGAGTTTACTCTGAAATCACAATGATCTAGGACTTTCAGCATGGAATAAATACATACATTGCACAGATGTAATTCATAAAGTCAAAATGGCTAATAACTTAAAAATGGAATGGGAACAAACCATGAATTCAAGTGATGATTCAACACAGTGATATTCTGAACAAAAAGAGATCTCAGCCATATTTATAGCTGTTTCCATCGCTTCAGAATGACACACAGAGTGACAATCCTGGAACCTTATTATATAGACAGCAACAGGTATATAAATAAATCCCACCCTACCAAAAGAAAATACTCACTGTATATGCATCTTCCTCTCAGGAAAAAGACAGGGGAATGAAACAAATAATAAATCTTTGCAGGTTCAGGGTTTTAGGCAGGTGGTGAGTTTTTGTTTGTGTGTTTTCCTCCCAGTGAATCATCAGATATTGACCCATAGAAAAGACAGGTTTCTGAACCATATCAGCTAATTATCTGATCTGATATGAGAATTCTACATAACTTTTACTCACTTCACTGGCAGTAACTAGGTCTATATTTAAAATATAGCATTTTAAATACATTTATATTTGTTTAACTTTTAATGAGACTACAGCAACTAATTCCCAAAGTACCTTTAAAAATCTTCCTCTAAATCATGAAACAAGAAGGCATTATATTTTAATCAAACACAAATGTTATTGGACCAAATCCTCCTATAGGTTACATGCATGAAAATAAAAACCTTCTTTCACATAAGAGAGGAATTTGGCTGATAGTTTAACAAAAGTAAAGAATGCTTACTTATGTAAAAATTACTGCAGTGGAAAAAAAGTAGAAGTAAAACAGAAAAAGCAATAAAGTAATACTTGCAACTGTATATGGATTCAATAGGTCTCTGTACTAATCACACAACCTAACAAGTCTGAAATTATCTAAAACTAAGGACAACATATATCTATCTATCTATCTATCTATATATATATATACACCCCCCACAAAATAATTATCACCGTTACACTGAATTTATGTCACTTATTATTTTCTCTTGTCATTATGGTATTCTAAAAAGAAATGGTATGACTCTATATGTAATACTGTGGAGATCATTAGGAATATTGCAGTAGAAGGGATACTGAAAAACAGAAAAATTCCCAGAAAATGGTAACGGGGATAATAAACAAACTCATCAGTTAAAACTGTGGGGAGGGGTTATTATGATTAGGATTGTTTTCATTGGACATTCAGTTGAGGTGTACAGTAAAGGCAGTTACCAAAAAACTACTTGAATGATTTACATCCAAAAAGCAAGAGGACACAATCTATTCCACTCAGATCACTGTTTACAGCCAACAACACTAATTTAATTTAAGACGACGGCATCCTTTTAAAATGTGGATATGTCCGCAAATATCCACAATAAAATATCACTTTAGTCTTACTGTTTGCTGTCAAGAACTCGATGACTTTTTGGGTATCAGTTTCTTCAGAGAATCGAAGGAGTAGCCCAGTTTTCTTCTAAATTCTGGCAAATCAGCTCTCCTTTTCCATCTTTAAGTCCCTATAATTTTTAAAAGTTGTAAAAATTACAATGTGCCAAATTAGGACTTGAAATTTGGAGGTGTGGTGAAATACATATACTACAATATTAAGTGGGTGCAAGAGTGGAAAGAAGGCGATACTGACATATCATCATTGGAGTGTCTTTCTCCTTAACTCCCCTTTCTATCTGTCTCTGATTTCTCTTCTTTCCCCTCTGCGCTTGCTTTTATTTCCCTCTTTTCCACTTTTTCTCTCTTCTAATTCTGCTTCCAAAACTGTCGTTATTTTTTCCTATTAGTCAGTTTTACTTCATCCCTGTCATCTTCCTTTGTCCAGGGTCCATGTGTAAAGAGCTGGCACGAAGAAACTGACCAGGATTACAACTGGACCTAGTTTTCTAAATTCTAACCATGCATCTGGCAGCACAGGGAAAATGACTACCCCTTCATTAATTGCCCTTTGTAAATGATGCAGTTAGAAAATTAACCAATTCTAATCTATTTATACAGGGAGCTCATTTTCACTCTCCCACTTTCAGCAGCATGTACTAGCTCAGGAAGATCATGTTAATTTCATTTTGCTGTTTGTTCCCTAAGGAAGGAGCAGCAGAGCAACCACTTTGATCTATATCTAAGGAACGTAATTTAAAATAATATATATAGTCAACTACAACAGAAAATATGTCCTGAATACCCCATTAAGCAGAACAAAAAAAGCATGCCATTTATTTATTTAAACCTCCCCCATTCCTTTGCAGATTGAAAATTACCATTTACTGTGGGTCACTGCCTTCCATTCTATGCGACATCCCAAAGAGACTTCAGAGTCTTAACTGGACCACAGTGGAGCTTGCAGGGATAACAGAAATCTCTTAAGTTATCATCACTGGAAATGCAAGTAAAAATTAATTTTAAAAATTAAAAAAACCAAATAAACAAAGTTGTGCAATGTACAAGAGAATTCCCTTTGCAGACTCTGAGTGAGCCCAGTGCATGTTAGGGCATTTGTTGGCCACAGAGTTTAAAAAAAAACAAAACAAAACCACTATACTTTTCTAATTGCAACTATACTGAGTTACCCTATGCAACCTACCCATATTATCTGGGACATTCAGTGCATGATTTCACAGTCTGAATTCTGAATATATTTACTGGCCGTTCACCTTCAAATCTCCACATTATCATTTCAATGTGACTATAGGGCATGTGCCAGAGAAATACAACTAAATGGAACAAAAAAGATAAAATTCACTGAACTGAAAAGCTGTGTGTTTTCTTACTATTTATTCCCTCTTTGTCTATTTCAATGTCTCCCCTTGGATCTCCTCTCTTTTCCTCCTCCTACGACTTCCTCTACCTTTTCTCATTCCCCTTCATCTCACTCTTCTATGCTTTCACCTTCCACTAGATCTCTCCGACTCTCCGGAAAGCACACCTTGATTTCTGTCTTCTTTCAGGACCCCATCCGAGCACTCTCTCTCTCCTTCCCCAACACATCAGTGGATGTTCTCAGGTAAGGATGGGGAAGATGCTGCTTGGCTGACAGCTGTCTGACTCACTCTATGCCTCCTCTATCCCCCCAACTTTTCACACTGAAAGCCTGGGGTTTTTTTTCACTTTTTTTTTCTTCTTAAAATTGCCTGCTGTCGGAAATACCAGAGCAGTGGGAGAAAAGCCAGCGGAGACCCTCTGCCAGCATTTCAACTACAGCAATAGATGGTTAAATCATTTACGTTAGTAAGCCTGCTGTTAACCTGACAGAGTTCAAAAAGGATGAGACTCCTGCGGCACCTGAAAGCCTAACACATTTTCTTTGGGCATAAGCTTTCGTGGGCTCCAACCCACTGCGTCAGGTGCACTTGTTCATCTTCACGGTGCCACGGGACTCTCGTTTTTGCTGTACACAGACTAACACGGCTACCCCGCTGCAAAGCCTCACTACGGCTGGTAACAAGCGTGGGGCAAAAACCTAGCGCCGAAAAGGCCGAAGGTGCCCAAAGCGGATGCAGGGCAGGCAGGGGCACACCCTGCTGATGCACAGGGGACCCTCTGCTGCGCCCCCCGCAGAGGGCGGGAGCCACGTGCACCGCCCCACACGTCTGGGGCAGAATACACGTGAGCGTCCCGTGTTGCACGCCAGGCCCCTGGGGCACACCTGAGCCCGTCCCTGGCCCAGCTGTCCGGGCACCAGAGGGGGCTCTGGCCTAGCGCCGGCCCCCGCAGCACCTGGAGGCGGCATCGCCTCCCGCCCCCTCGGGCCAGCCAGGGGACCAGCCGCCCCGCGGCTCCCCGCCCGCTACCTGAAGGAGCCGGTGGGGGCGGGGCAGCCGGCGTTGCTAGGAGACGGCGCGCGGGTTCCCCGCCCGTAGGCACGCGCAATAGAGAAGAGGGAGGGGCTGAGTCGCTGGCCTCATCATCCGGGCTTCTGGCTATACACCCCCCACCCGAGCCAGCAACCTGGACCCGCACTGCCCCTCCCCCAGGGCAGGCCCGAACCGCGCGCCCGCGCCTTCCCAGCTGCACGCGCCTCTCCTCCGGCCGCCGGGTGGCGCGCGTGAGAGGGTGTGGTCCCCTGGCGGGGGCCCAGCGTGCGTGACGTCACCCCGGGCGGTGTTTTTCCGGAATCACCGCCCATTTCCGGTCCAACCGGAAGCGGAAGTTCAGAATCAGCCATCTTTGCTTAGGGCCTGCGCAGGCAGGCGGCAGCCTCGTGGCCCTGTGTGTCCAGCAAGCGTGTGGGCGAGAGGCCGAGCTGGCGCGGGCCGAACAGCTGTGGGGGCGGGGACTACCCCGGAAGGGCGGAGGCGACGGGGTAAACCAAGGCTGACAGGGAGGGGTGGGTAACCCCAGTGTGGCGGTGGGGGAGGTTTCTACCTGTGCACACCCCCTTCCAATCCCTTTTACAGCCCCCCTGCGTCAGAATGTAGTGCCCCTCAGCGCCCGTCTCCCTCCTCCGCTCCCAGCCCTGCAGGGCTAGTGATTTCCTGTGTGCCCTGCGCCCCCTCCTCGAGTGTTTTGCCCCTTTCTTCTCAAACACTTCCTGACAGGCCGGAAACGAAGGTGGAAAGTTTGTAAAGACTTGTAGCCAGTGGGTAGGCAAGGGACGGAGTACTGGCACTTTGATTGCCTGCCCAGCTGGGGGACAGGGTCAGCAGGGGAAAGGCGCGTGCCTCTGGAAGAAGAGGGGTGATGCAGGAAGAAGAGGGGTGGGAGAGGCATTTTTCAAATTTACTCTCAAGATATGAGTACCATCCCTTTTTTTTTTTAACCAAAAAAACACCATTGCTTGTAGCTAGGTTCTGATCTCCATGACAATGACTGACATCTGCTTTGGTGGGGGGGCTTCTGGGTAAACACTAGACTAGGATTTTGGAGTTCTCAGTTCAGTTCTTGGCTCTACCACAGTCTTTTTGTCTCTAAAATGGAGATAAACAGAGGATGGGGTGTATTAAATGTTGACTTCTCTATTTAAATTAGAAGATTGCCCAGCTTTGGACAGGGACAGTCTCTCGCTCTGTTTGTTCAATGATTTGTTAAAATGGGACCCTGATCTTGGTTGGGGTTTTAGGCACTATAATGCAATTAATAATAGACAGTGCTTTTGGTTGTTTTTTTTCTTAACAAGGCACCGGTACTTGGCCAGGGACCTGGGGCCGCCAGCTGCAGGAGTCAGTGCTTCATCACTGTGGAAAAAAAGGTGCTGGTACACAGTACCCTTGAATATCATCACAGAAAAAAGGTGCTTGTACTCAGTACCCCTGAGTACCACCACAAAAAAAGCCTTGATAATAGACACCAACAAAACAGATCATAATCTGACTTTTTGGAGTATCAAAACAGATTAAATGTTTAAAAATGTGGTATTGCTTTCTAGAAAATATTAAGCATTCTAAAGATACTTGAATAATCAGCAGCGGTGAACAAAATTGGCTCACAGCTAGGTGCCAGCCATTTTACTTTTGGTTGCCAGAGGGGGTGGTACTCTGTTACATTTCTGTAGTGGAGCTAGGCGATAGGCTACTAAAACTGGTTGCCATGGCAACCAGAAACATACATTTGTCAAGGCCTAATAATCAGAATATTTTGCAAAACTCTCAGGCAGGTGCATTAGTTGTCTGTGGGCACAGACAGATGGATTTTTGCATCCTGGACATCAGGATGTTGTACTAAGATAATTAACTTTTTTTCTTCTCAGAAATGATACTGCTTATGAGAGAAATATATGGTAATGAGTGACACTGAAGAAAGATGAGATTTGGCTGTCTTTCCTTCCGGCAACCCTATGCTGGATTGGTTTTAAACAAAGTGAAAACAATAGAGACTCGTTGGCGTCCTTTGCTGGTAGACTACAAAAACTGCACTATTGCTATTCACATAGCTTTTAAGGACTGGGAAGATGACACATGGAAAGAGATCCTTCTGAATAGACTTGGCATGACACCTCCACAAGTTCAAGAGTTATTAGATAAGGGGGAAAAATTTGGCAGAGGAGTTATTGCTGGTAAGCAATGTTGATCTGTTTTTTGCATGCAGCCTTAAACAGGTTTTTAATTCATAAACATGATTTTGTAAGTGCTAATTTTGCAGCCTGTCTCTAGACAACTTTGAAATTTTTGTAAGGTACTGTGAAATTGGCAAAAAACATTTAAAATAAAATACCGAATACATGCATAGGGTTAGATTTTGCCATCCTTTCCACCTGTGGAATCTCACTGATCACAGTGAGACTGTGTAAAGGTGGAAATGTGATCATATTTGGGCCTAAAGTTGTAAAGCACTATATGAAGTCTTAAAGTGAAGCTGAACTCAGAAAAGTATCTCTCTGTAAGGCCCAAATCCTGCAAAGACTTGTGTACAATTTTAACTGTGGGCTATATGAGTAGTGTGATTGAAGTCAATAAGACTATTTGCTGTGTGTAAACTAAGTTAAATTTAGGAATAGGTATTTGCAGGATTTTCAAATGCCAGCACCCTCTCCCAGTTCTCTCTTGAGCACACAAAATTGCACACACAAGCCTGTTACCGGGGTATGCTAGTCTAGATTATGTATACTCAATAAGCATTCTTGTGTGAGCATTTTCAGTAGCCCAGTATTCATGCAAATACTAGAATTTTAAACCTACATATATCATTGGGGCCAGTGAGGTTTTTTTGGTTGCAGACGTGTGTGTACTAGGGTTTCGGAAAGTTAAAGCTAATGGGAGTTATTTGCAGTGTGTGTGTGTGTGTGTGTGTGTGTGTACACAATTTTTAATGCTAACAAGTTTAAAATTTATCTATCATGAATATTTAGGGATCCCAATTTGTGTAGTGTACAATTAAAAGGTAATTCTTTTAATTGGTAGCAATGCAAACTCCTAGTGTTAAAAATATCTAATTGAATTATTCTGCTGTCTTCATTATCACTAGTAATAGCAATTATGGAAGAATTATCTGACAAGTATCACAATGCCAGAAACAGAATAGAGTTCAGCTTATTCTTTCATACATGTATTGACTTGTCCAGTCCCACCTTGGCTTCGGGGTTGGGGACTGGGGTAAGAGGAAATATGAGGGAGAAGGTTTGGGATCACTGGTCTAAAGTCTGTTGTTTGATTCCGTCTCATAGTTTCCAGCAGTTACAAACATTTAAATTTATAACAATAAAAAAGAATTCTCAGAAATAAACATTGGTGTGGTCAGCAGTGGTGGCCGATTTTGGATACCTGTGCTTTGAGGGCCTCTAAATTGTGGCCTTGAGCCTCACTCTGTGAAAAGGAGATTTCTATTTGAATACAAGTTGAAAATGTGTTCCCTGACCTGCATCCTGTGACTTTTAAGGTAAATGATTTGAATCGGGTGTGTGGGCACAGCGGGATAGTAGGGGGTACTACCTTCTCAGCCACCACTGCATCACAGGAGAGAAGAAGGTAGCTTTGACTGCTCTGTTGCACTTTTCCCTCTTGAGATGTAGCTACAGAAGGAGAGGAGCTCAGTTTGCTCATCCTGAGCCCAGGAAAATAGTTCAAGTATACAGGGTGGCCCCTTCAGCGCTTTTTTTAAAAAATAAAATTAGATGCCGTAGCTCTAAAAACTAAACATTAGAAGATTTGTGCTCAGCATGTAATGGTTTGAGAGAGTCTAAAATGGGCCAGATGCTATATTTGTTACTAAAAGTGCTGATTCTAAATATATATTATTGCATGTTGAGCTTTTCAATCCTGTTGCTGATATCATTTTGCAGTGCTCATAAAGTTAAATTAAATCAAGGCATACTTTTCATGTCATGTTAGTATATTAATTGGATGGCTGTCTCTTTCAATTGTGTAAATGGTTGAGTGCTCCATCAAATACTTTTTTTATTATTTGAGCAATGGGGAAGTTTATTACTGTGGTATAAAACTAGGATAAAAGTGTTTATTTTAAATTTAAATTTGTTTTAAATTGTCTTGAATTAGGTGTACTGCAAATGAAGTTTGTATCCATTTTTTGTTGTTTTCTCATATCAACTCTTGCATTTTCATTTAAATGTTTTTATTTCCTGGAAAACAGTTGATCACATATACCAATAAATTGCTCCAGCAATACAGTAGGAAAATTGTTAGGTAGTATATATTGTCTAGACATAGATTTATAATCTTTGCGTAAATTAGATGCTAAATTATAAAAAAGGAATGAAGATTTATTGGGTCTTTATTTCATAAAGGTTTTTAAACCACTGAAAGATATGGAAGTTCTTCCTGTGCGGTACCCTTTTTGCTTTCTTTTGCTAATTTTTAAATAAAATAGGGGCCAAGTTCAGCACTGTTGTAAGTGGGTGTAGTTTTGTTTTTTAAGAGAAGCTGTTCCTGGGATGAATTTAGCTCCTGAGTTTTGAATATTCCACAGTAGTTGCAGAGGTTCTTTTTTAACAAAATTGCACCTCACTGAGTTATTAAATTAACCCTATAGGTGCAGACTTCAGCTCATCTTCATTTTGAGTCACATAGGCTGCCTTCAATGGTGATTGACACTTGTTTTAGTTGTGCATACTGGATGTAGACACATTAATATTATATTAGTATTAAATATTCTATTTAATTAATTTAATTTATATTAATGTAATATAAATTATCTGTTTTATATGTGGACTGGTTGGTTTTTGAGAATTCTTTTTGGAAAAGTTCTGTTCAGGAGGGGAATTAAGCAACCCACTAACTTTTGCATCTGTAACACAGGGCTGGTTGACATTGGAGAAACATCACAATATCCAGAAAATTTATCTCCTGAAAAGATTTTGGAGCTGGAAAATAAAGCTGTACTCACTAACCTGGAGCAGAAATACTTGACTGTTGTTTCAAATCCAAGATGGCTACTGGAACCGATTCCTTCTAGAGGGGGCAAAGATGTATGGCAAGTGGATATTCCAAAGGAAGTGATCCCTTTGGAAACTTAGGCTATATTTGTGCCTACCTGAGTATAAAACTGTAGTGTCAGATGACGTTAGCTCAGCTTACATGTAGGTGATTTTCTTTTTCCCAAAGCTGTAATCTAGAATGTATTTGTGATGAATATTTTATTAAAATAGATATGAGGCAAAAACTGATTTGGGTTTTTTTTTCTTTCTTTTTGACCCTTCCAGAATAAGAGGTTGAAATAATGAGAAAACATATGGAATTATTTTCCTACCAGCTAACGAAGGAATGCTATTGTAATGACCATTATTGATGGCTATATTATATTATTTATTAAGCGTCTCAGGGGTATATGTGGACAATTGTAAGTAAATGTATTTTTAATATATTGAGATATATATGTATCTATTTTAAATATGAAAACTTAAAAGGAGGTGTTGCTGCATCAGAGTGGGATAATAATGGAAAAGAAGTGTTCAGTTGTATTTGTTGAAAACATTAACTGGTCCTACCTTCAAAGATTTATGTATATGAAGGAGTCATATATATAATATAAAAATAAAAGTTCAGTGGAACTACACTGTTGTATAGTAAATGAAACAATGAATTCAGACTACTATGGCTCTTTGGGCCATTTTGATAGCTAATTTGGCTCCAGAACCACTGAGGTCTGAGTCTCAGTGTGTTAGTTGGGATGCTGCAATTTGTCCTTTGGAATAAAAAATTGCTCTCTCAAAAGATGTTATCTCTAAAAATGTTCAGGCACCCCTTTGCATTAATGATAAAAGTTCTTGGTTCCCCGATATAGACTCTGTAGCATGATTAGTACTTTGGAGGACCAGAGTACGTTTGGTATTCAAAGTGTAACTGAACAAATGCACCAGCTTTTAGTATTCTCATTTTAAGATGAAAATATGTTAGTAAAGGGTGGTGGATTCTTTTAAAAGTATTAAAAATAAACAAAAAATCACAATTCTGCTCTAAGATTAGGATTTAATTGACAAAGGGGCAAAATCTACCCTGTCCTCTTTGCCTGGTGCAGGCCTCTGACAGAAGTCACACTGAATTATGGCCCCATGCACAGCGCCATCTGCTGACCTTGCCCATTATAGAACTCTACTCCATAGACCTCTGTGACCTGACCCACACAGCTAGGTGAGACAGGCTGGGCTGGGGAGGAACAGGAATTGATAAATATGCAATTATGGGTGCATCTACACTGGCTTACGTCGACTTAATAAAGTCGATTTAGCCAGTAAGTCGACTTAATTTACTCTGTCTACTCTACAGTTTCCTTAAGTCAACTTAAGCTACTGCTTAAGTCGACTTAAGGAAATTTTAAGTCAACTTAATAAAACCTAGTTTTAAGTCGACTACTGGCTAAATCAACTTTATTAAGTCGACGTGAGCCAGTGTAGACGCAGAGTAGCCCTAAGTCAACTTCAAGGGTTCCCAAAACTCACCCACTGCCCTCCCTGCCAGGTTGGCTGGCACAGCCAGAGCCTGGCATGCACACCCACAGGGCAGGACACAGCCCTGCCCACCCTGCTCCTATACCTTGCCCCTGTCCCTGTCCTGCTCAGCCCCCATGTACTTCGGTACAATGGGGAAAATCCTGAGCTCCCTGGCATTTTTAAAGAGGTGCCCAGGGAAGGGGGGCACCTCTCGGGTGCCCCCCTTCCCACCATGCACCACTCCCAGGTCCACCTAGCTCCTACAAGTCGACTTAGGCATCCAGTGTGGACGCTTTAAGTTGATTTGGCAAGGTCGACTTTAGTCGACCTAAATTTACAGTGTAGACGTGCTGAGTGGACTTTCCTGAAGAAGTGTAGACGCAGCCTATGTGGCTCCGTCAGGAAGTCTCCTCTGCATAATTGGGAACAGATACTTAAGATGCAGTTGCAGCATTGGTGGATCTGTGTTAACCACTTTTGAAATCGTTGGTATCTCTGGTTGTCTTTTGCATGAAGTTCAGCTACCTGAGCTTGCAGGGGTGGGGATGGTCCCTAAAATAAAGATTGCCACACTACTTTGGTTTTCCAGTTGAGATCATTGAACAAGTTTCAGACCCATGCTTTTCGTTTTCCCATTCCTGGTTTCAAAGAAGTTCATCAGTAGCTACATACTATTTTATAATACTGAACTTTAAATTTAGTTTATTTTTTCAGCCCCTCCTCTGATCACTTAAGATAGACTTCACTGTTTTGTTACTCCACTGTACCCTTCTATTCACTGAAGGAAATGTAACCATTAATACAAATTTAGATGTTACTACCCCCATGAGATTTAAATAAAACTAGGGATTAGAGAGAGAGTGTGGATATCTAAATTGTCATAGAATTATGGATTCCTTGAAATTAGGAATGAAAAAAACCTATTAGGATAGTCAGTCTATCCCCCAATGGCCAGAACAGAATTCTTCCCTAGAGTACATTTCCTAATGTTTAACTAGACAGCTTTATATGTCCCAAGGGGGCTTGTACCAGTTCAGCTGAAAACTGTTAGAAAGTGTGATGGATCACATTGGCAAGAAGCTTTTCTCGATATTCAGTGTACGTTTTCCCTTTTCTAACTTCATCCTGTTAATTCTAGTCTCCCTCTTGGAATCTCCCTCATTTTCTTCCATCCTAGAGGTTTGCACGCTTCAAATATGCTTTCCTCTTCCCATTTTTTTTCTTGGCTTTTTTTTTAATACAGATCTTTTATAATCCATCTTGATAGGCCAATGCCTACAATGTTACGGGTCTCTGAACTCTCCCCAGTTTGTCAGTATCTTTTTTGGCACTAAAGTGAGCAGAATGCAATACTCCAGGGAGTTAATGGTGTAGACAAAATGGAAACTTACTTTTTGAGATTCTGTACGGGTTTTTTGTTAAATAATTATTGTAAATGATTAGTACAAATGTAAGAAGTCTGAAGATAATTAGATGACCGTATTCCCTTAAACCTTAACAGGGAATCACATCAAAGGAATGGATTTCTACAGATGGCACCCAATCCTGTGATGTTCTGACTGCCAGGATTGGGGTATGTGATCCTTGTGCCTAAAACAGCTGCAGAATTCTTAATGTTTGACTTGTTTTAGGTCTGATGGATGTAAACAAGTATTTTTAAGAATCTCTAGCTCAGCCTTATTTATGTTGATTACCTGGGAAACATAAGTTTAGAGAAGAAATAAATACTTGCAGTACTAAATCTTTTTAACCAGTTTAATTGTATATTATTTTTAAAGACACAATCAGGTTCAGTCATTATATACTGTAACTTGTCAGTCACAAGAGCTCTGCAGAATTTGAGTTCACAGAACCACAGCTGTCAGAAGCCTCAGTGTTACCGTAGCAGTTGCATAGAGGACATGGCTGCCCTGGAGAAGTAAATTGCTGGTTGAGAGTTTCTGTCAAAGGAATAGTTGAAGCTGCTGCCATCAACATGGAAAACCAGGGGTTCCAAAAGGACATTAAAGTAGTAAACTGAGTATTCATGAACACAAAGTCCTGGTAAGTTGAAGGGAAACGATAGCGTCCCATTGAGGGTTCAAGGTCTGTTTCTGAAGTCAGAGGAAAATACGGACAAGTAGAGCTGGTGAGATTAGTATCCATACATGGATTTCTTTGCTCGTGATAAATGCCACTTAGTATAGAGTTTTCGGTTACATTTTCCAAAGGCCATGATGTAGAGACTGGGTAGGAATGGTTCATTTTGATATGCTCTGTATTTATTGACTTCTTTGGCAGGTGGTTATACATTGTTTCTTTTAGAGATGTTTGCAAATCATTTGGCTGAATTGACTCTTGAAAGGAAATATGTTTCTTTGGAGCGGCTGGCTTTCTTCTCTTAGGATGGGTGGAGTTTTGCTGCTCTTTTTTTATGCCAACTCTTCTCTTCATTCTCTGAATGAGAAAGGGGTACCCTCTTCTAAAATATGGATTGTGGTACAACTAGAACAAAATCCCAAACATTTTTTAAAATTTAAACAGTAAGGTCTAGAATCTTGTAACTTGTGAAACAAAAGTAATGTACCTTGCCATAAAAAATGTTAGTGCCTCTTGTCTACATGTTTTGAACTCTGTCATAGTAAACCTCAAACTCTGTGTAGTAATAGAAAGCTAATGGTCTAATTCTGTGCTACTTAGTCAGCTTAAAACCTCCCATTTAAGGTAATGGGAGATTTGCCTAAGGAAAGAATGTAGGATCTGAGTATGGTGTTAGCCCCCTTTAAGCCATGAAAGATTTTTCCCAATTTCATGGCTGAATTACTTTTTTAAAAAATTATATGAAATCATAGTAATTATAGACAGAAAAGACCTAATAATATATCTAGTCTATCTGGCTGGCTCAGTTCTGGGTTGTTCTGTACAATACTTTTTCTAGAGCTTTTACCAATCTAGTTTTAAATGTCCCAAGCCATATGGTTTTCACCACTTCCCCACACTGTAACAGGACTCACCATCCAGAAATTCATCCTGATACTCAGCCTATATTCTTTTTCCTTTCTTTGTTTAACCTCCTTACTCGTAATTATATATTTTAAGGAATTTGTTTGCTAGGGTTAATATTTATACATTATTTCTTGTAGATAATTTTTTTCCCTATGCACACAATCATCTCAAAACCTATTCATGTTTATGGATTTAAGGCTTTCTTCACGTGCCAGCCACATCAGCCTGTTTGGTAGAGGCTGACTAGAGATCTTTTTCAGATAATGCATAAATATGTTCATATAGATGATGGGTAGTAATTTAGCTTTTGATCTTGATGTATGCGTTTGGTGTATCTAGAATCCTCTGATATACACTACTTTGAGGACTTTACACTGCTAAATATGAAGTGATTTTAATCTGAAGACATTTGGGGCCAGATCCTCAGCACTATTCCAACAGCACAAAGCAGCTATAAATTCTACTTAAAGCTGGCCTCAACAAATCTATGTTTCTGGTCACCATGGTGACTAGTTTTAATAGCCTATCACCTAGCTACACTGTAGAAATGGAGGAGTGCCCTCTGACAATCAAAAGTAAAATTGCTGGCGCCTAGCTGAGAGCCAATTTTGTCCACCCTGACTTAAAGGGACCTCAGGAGTCGTCTGACTAAGGCCTGCTCTGTGCTAGGATTTTACATTAATATAGCTACCTTTCTCAGGGATGTAAAAAATCCATCCCGGTGTGGACAGCTCTAGGAAGAATTCTTCCATTGGCCTAACTACCGCTTCTCAGGAAGGTGGATTACCTATGCTGCCAAGAATCCCTCCCACTGGAATAAGTAGTCTACAGTGAAGTGCTACAGCAATGCACCTCTTCTGCTGTAGCATTTTAAGTGTAGACAAGCCCTAAGTGAAGCTGCTCCAGTGCTACACTCTGTTCAATCCCTTGTCCTCCAGGCACACAAGGCGGGATATGACCCGGGGGGAAAGGGTCTGACCGTTGTCACAGATTCCAGTGAGCTCCCCTTTCCGGTCATCCTCTAGGCTTGCTGTGAGTGGAATCCAAGTCTCTGTGCTCTGAATTCCCAGAGGGTGAACCTCAGGGTCCCTAAACAAACTCTCAGGATGAAGACTTGTCTAGCCCCAACCTTTCAAGTGCTAGAATTTGTTGTTCAGCTGCCAAGACCCTCTGGGCAAACAGTTGATCCTTCAGCCTCGCCAGTACTTAAACACACTCCTCTCAGAACTCCACCCCTTTAAATGTGAAGCTTCTGGTTTACAGTTTGACTTCCTGAGGAACCTGCAGAAGCTGTGAAGCAGTCAAGACCCACATTTTGTTCAATCAGTTTTGCGCTCTTTACTGAAAAAATAAAGCACAGGAGAGATGCAGATCATACAAAACAATAAAATAGTGTTTGTCAGTCTTTAGTGGACCAGGGAACTAAAAGTATTAATTACTTTACATGGAACATCTGATAAAATGTCATCGTCTGCTGCCACGCTCCTGGAAGCTTTGCTGTGACTGAGGCATTTTAAATTGCTCCTTCTCCCTCCCTAATCAGGCCCCCTGTCCCCCAAATGGGAAGGTTTGGGGTGGGTTACAGAACACCTGCACTATGTCTGTGGAGCACCGGTGTTCCATGAAACACCAGTTGAGAAACTGCAATAAAACATCCTAAATGCAGTGTCCCCCACTAGCTCACCCTTCCCTGGAGAGTCCTCGGGGGATTATATGTGCTTCCACAGCCAGACAAGGGCCTCCTCCCCCTTAACCTACACTGCCCCTTCAAGCGCCTGATGGAGTGGGATTTTCTCCCATGAAAGCTCAGGCGATAAATGTGTTAGTCTTTAAAAGGGCCACCAAAGTCCTTATTTGTTTTGCTGAGCTAGACTGACAAGGCGTTCCCTTTGGAACTTGCCCACAAGCTGCATCACTCTCTCTCATCTTAAATCTGGTTGGAAAATGGCTCTCTCCTCTAGTTCCCTGCTATGAGTTCCTTTACGGATTTCTGGGCTCATCTGCTTCTTTTATTCTGACTTTTGGTAGTTTTCCATTATTTCTAAACCCTCTTCCCTTCAGACAGGAGAAGGAAGTGTCTGCTTTGAGGTACAGCAAATCTGTTGTCCCCATAGATGATCGTTGGGTGCTGTTCATTCACCGTTCGGTCTGGCAGAGACAGGACTTAACCCTGCTCACCCTTGGGAGATCCACATCCATAAAGGCTTTCCATGAAACTGTAATTTCATGATACAGTTTAATTAAATCATCCCAAATTCAGAAGTGGTATGGACAGAACACCTACTCTTCACTGCCCCATTATCCCTGTGCCCCAGTCATCCTAGGCTGTTGGAAGCTCTTGGAGTTATGAGCAATTAGTGTAATATACAGCATCCTTCATGTTGCTCTATGTTATGTGATTCACCCAGTGAATTCACCTGCTTGAGTATTGGGGCAGAACAAAGATGACAAAGCCTGATTTGTACTCTGCCCTGTGCGAAGGGCACCAAGCTTAAGACTCAGAGATGAGTCCCTTTATGTAAGGAAATAATTTGAAATCTAGATTTCTACTTTACCAGTATTCTTGGTCTCGTTCTGTTTTTCTCTGCTTGAGAATGAGGCACAGTGATACTTTTCCGTATTTTACTGAACCCGTAGAGGTTGAGTTGACGAATGAAGCTTTTCATGCTATCAGTATCAAAAATCCTTAAGATGCCTCTTCGGTCTAAGATTTCTCTCTGAAAGCAGATTTCATCAATAACGACACAATCTCCATGATCATTCCAATGAATAGATTTGAACTTGTCACTTTCTACTATTTTCCACAGTTTTTTGGGAAAAGAAAGAGAAAGAAGTATGTTTATTTCTCCTGTTTCCACTGTACTTTGGTTACAGCCATGGTAATGCAGATTTTGGGGGAAGCTGGCATTTTCTTGCATAGTTTCATAAGCACGTTCTTCCAGAAAGTCCTCTGCAGGTAAATCTCCGGGCATGTTCTGGTCCAGTATTAAAGGAACAGAGGAAAGCTTTTTATCTGATTTTTTAGGAACAAAGTTTTTTTTGTCAGTGGATATTAGGGCTACGGCCACTTTAAATTTGTCGTCTTCTGAAGTGTCTGTAGCCATGAATCTAAATTCTATTCAGGAGTAAGTTTAACCTGGAAATGTAATGTTGCACGCCGTCCGGGGTCGTTTTAAAGACATGATAAATACTTGGTTCCGGTGTCTGGTGGAGTTCTAGAACGTTGCAGTCAGGAAGTGACACCACGGCTGTGACATATACGGTATTTGTTACTCTAGCGAGTGTCAGAAATTCTTTGAACACTAGTCACGGTAGCAGGATAAGTTATTTACTCATATATAAAATATACTGCTCCAAACTAGTTATTTCCTTAGTATTATACAAAAATTAAGAGAGCCTCTATCCAGGGCTCTAGGAAATCCTGCTTTAAATTACACAAAAAATAAAATTAAACGGCCTGCCAAACCCCATCCCCTGCAGCAGTCTGAAAATAGATTGATTTAGTGTTCCCTGAAGGCTAATAAACAAGAACTGTTTTGGATGAGTGGGGGAGCTACTTCCAGAACTGAAGCATCCCTTGGAGAACACTGTACTGCCAGGATCCTCCCTGTTAAACTGACGGGCAGGGCCGGATTATCACAGGGGCCCGAGGGGCTTACTCCCTGGGCCTTGGCCAAAAGAGGGTCCCCCGGCTCCAGCCCCTAAAATCCTTGCGATAGTCTACCACCTCTGCTGGCGCTGGGGGGTGGGAAGGGGCAGCCTGGAGTCAGAGGCCAGACTCTGCGCTCTGCCCCGCCCCTGAAGCGACACAGGCAGGCACTTAAGGGCCCCAATTTTAGTCTGTGTGAAAGATTTCCTGAAACAAACATTAAGTAGTTTCGTAACATTTTAAATCAGTGATAATTCCATGAATTTAAACTTTCTCCTGCAGCATCGTCGTGTTCATCCCTTAACCAGGAACTGGATCTAATAGTTTCGCTTCACTGTAGAAGCCAAATAAAGGGGAAAAGGCAAAGTTGGCAGAAATGGGGATATGTAATTTGACCTTTAAATGTGTTATTAGGCATACGGTAAGGGCCTTTGTAAGGAATATTTTAATGGATTATGTTATGTCCCTTTCACGGATCTCTTCTCAAAACAGAGTTTAAACATTAAGGATGGATATTACCTAATGGTAGATTTTCAAAAGCACTTTTAAGTGACTTAGGAGTACAAATCCTATTGTCTTCTAGTGATTTAGATAAAAGGCCATAAAAGTTCAGTGGGGCAGATCCACCTTTCTAGCATTCAGCAAATGCCAAGAGGGAAAGAAAGCAGTTCAGATCTAGTACCAGGAGCAGGAGTTGGGACCATCTCTCTGTTTCACTGGGTCTGGCTAGCAGGAAAAAGCCACCCAATGGTTACTTCAGGAGAAAAGCCAGTAAACCACAGGGTTGTTGTTTTGGGCTTGTTCCTCATAGAGTGTCTCCTCTAATGCCAGCAGTGACAGCCTAGCTGAACTTAAAAGTGGTGAAAATGACTGCAAATTAGACTTCCTTTGACGGAAGCACGTGTACTTACTGATATGAGCACATGGGAGTCAGTTGGTATAACTGAAATGGTTTAGGAACTGGAAGAAGAAAAGGAGAGAATGAGCAACATACACCCTTTCTTTCTAAAATCCCCTTTTCAGGCCCTTGGTATATATGTTACAGCAGTTTAGGCTTCCTGATTCTCAGTTAGACTCAGCAAGGCAAATACAGTTTGCATTTTTCCTATGACTAAGGGAGTCTAGAGTGGGTTTCAGTTGGGGTAATGCATACATCGGGTTAGACTTGCACATTCATCATGTATTTGGGCCATTGTTTGTGGTTTGAAGAGTAACCTTCCCATCTGGAAGACTAAGACTTCAGCTAGACTTTTTTCCACTTTGTTTCATTTGGGAAGGGGTGGGGACAGAGGGAAAGGGGGGAAGACTGGGCCATTAAGATTTAGAAACCCATTACACAAGTAAGCTCATTGAATTTACAAGCTCAGAGAGTACATTATGCAGTTCTTTTAGTGCTCCCGCTGACTTTCTCCCTGTGAGCTCGTGTCTGTTTCACGCTCCTGCCCGCCCCCCCTCCTTATATGCTAAGTGAGCTCCATTTTGTCCTTCAAATCGCTTCTTACTATTTTAGTCTATCACCGATTTCCTTTCCAAAATGGTCTGCTCCCCCCGTTGTTCCTGATCTGTTGTTTATACTCCACCTGTCTCATTTCGAACCCCATCAAGCTCCTATTGGTGAAACATATTGACTTAAATGAGAAAAGGATCAGGCCCTTACATTATAAGACTTTTGTGTACCTATGTGTAACGTGCATATGTTTGTACTGGGCATGAGACGCATAGCATATGATATATATGGGGCTTAACCATAAACCTCCAGTGACAAACACACCTTCATTTCAGTGAGATTCTGCTCTGGGTCTTAAAATGAGCAACTTTCCTTATCTCTGCAAGAGGCCTAGCTAAAACATTCAATAAACACACGCCTGAACGTTGAAAAGTTTGGAGCGACACTAATACTCATGTTCTTGTTCACGTGAAATGTAGAAACCAATTAGCGTGTTCATTCATAAGGTATATAGGATAAAAAGAAACAGCAATACTTATTTATCTGACATGGATTGCCAGGTCTTCTGTTTGGGAATTACTTGAATTCAGTTTGTCTTTATTCAGATTTTCTAGGTTTAAAATGCTATTCTGCTGGTAACAGTAAACATTAAATATACTGATACTTATTAGTTGACGCCAAAAAGCCAAACATGTTTCATATCACTTGTGGGTCCATTGGGGTCAGCCCTCAGTTTTGCACAACTCCTCGTCACTGTCTTATTTGCACACCGGCAAAGGGTGTGAGTGCGTGAAAATTATTAAAATGACGCTGTTTCAAATTTATTTGCCAAATAATACAATTGCTTGTATCACAGGAAAAAGAGAGACCTCTCTTCTCCCATGCCGTAACCCAGGGTATAAAATGCCACAATGACTTAAGCATGCTCCTACAACCAGCCAATAATTAAATAGGGGAAGCGTAGTATAATGCATCACTCCCATGGTCTGTGAGCCTCTGCCCAAAGTGGATGATTTTAAATGTGGATTTATATTACATAAGAAAGGCTGCCTTTGTTAAATGATGTTTTAAAATTTCACTCGAAATTAAAAATCCAAGCCCCAAAGAAGTGTCAATAATCCAGCTGTGCTACTGACCTCTTCTTATTCAGTACCCACCTTTGATGGTGTTTGCACCTTGAGAAAGTAGCTCACCTGTGCCGTGGGAATGAGACAGCTCGCACGTTCCCGTCTGGCAGTCACAGTTCAGTTTCGTTACAGCACCTTTAATCTAAGGTATCGTTACTCTTTGTTGCTCAGTGCATATATTGTTTTTCTTCCCATAGGATTTACAGGCTTTCATTAAGAGAGCTAATTATAATCTGCTTATTACAGCTTTGACTACTACCCAGCCATAATCCATTGTTTTTATTGTGTATTGTTTCTCACAGGAGCTCAGTGTTTTTCTAACATTGTCTCCCACCATCCCTGTGTTCCCATTTTACTAAGTGAAAAGTAAAGTAGAGGCTTGTCAAGGTTACCCAGCAAGCCAGTGGCAGAGTTAGAAATAGAAACCAGAAATTGTGATTCTCGGCCTTTTACTCTAAACAATAGATCACAGCCTTGAATCAGCTTTGTACGTAATGAACCATAAACCAGCCTTTGTGATGTGCCAGGTTTGGGGAAATTAGCCCGGCTAATTAGACACAAGACTATAAAAGAGAGTGGTCAGCATTAAAAAAGTCACTGCTCGTCAGCAGCTACCACACTCTTATACAAGATGCCATAGCTTTCTCTATACTCAGACTAGGAAATAGCTACGCCAAGGTTGCTGACCTCCTAACCCTCAGCCAGTGCTGGTGGCCGTCTGAACATTCAGCAGCAGCTATGGCTGGGGTTGGGGAGGGCACGTCCAGAGTGGCACCTCTCCACGGCAGGCCTGGGGAGGGAGTCGCCCGGAGCGGCTTTTGATGGCAGGAGTGGCAATTTCAGTGGTGCTGCAGAGGGCGTCGTGTTGTGTGCTGCTCCTGATGAGCTCGTGTGCCACTCTCGGGACGCGTGCTGGGGCTTGCTGACCCCTGGCCTGCGCTGTGTGTTTGTTGTTAGTGATGGGGAAGTGCAGAGCTAAAGAAACCGTCATTACTATTAAACCACAAAAAAGCAAAACATGTTGCTGATCGTACAAAACCTTTCCAAGTAATAGGATTTAAAGGTGGCACTGGTTTGGCGCTGACATCGTTTGTTGTTCCAGTAAATTGCAATGGAAGGTGGCAGAAGCACCTCATGTTAGATGCTGTCTTTCTTTGACGGCTCTGAAATAGCAGCAGGGCCTCCCTTCAGAATAGTGCGTTTAAAAGGTCAATCATAGAACACCAGGGACAAAAAAAAGCCAAGAAGAAGAAGAAGTGGCAGAAAATGAACTTTCTGGGCATTTAATTTTTCCACAGTATCCCAAATGACATAATAAAATGGAAATTTGTGTTAACATTTTTTAGTGTGTGTCACTAATATCTCTTTTCCCCTTGCGGTCCAAGTGCTTGTTGCAAATTTGGCTTTGAGGCTCTCCAGCTTCCCAGGCAGCAGATGCATTGGCAGGCCATCCCAAAGTTATTTATACGATCTTGATGAGGGGCATCCCCAGGCATAGAAATGCTGGAGAGTGCTGGCCTCATAGGCGTGGAAAATCAGGGATGAGAGAACGGCAATCTGGCCATCTGAGAGGCATTCAGAGTTGATAAATCTAGGTGTGCACATTGACAAATAGGAAGTCTGGTTCTGGGATCTAATCTTGGTATGAGACTTGGAGCTGAGAGGCGAAGATAACTCTGGGCAGCAATTCTTGAATCCATACCATAGCTGTTATCTGGAATAAAACGGGCATGTTTATATGGATGAAAATGATAGGTCTTGTTCTTCATGGTTTCACAGTCAACTGTATTTTGTTCTTGTGAACTTTCTGCTGTCAAGGCAGATACTTTAATTCACTGATGCAAGCCTCCCACATCTGAACAGGTCCAGGAACTAGGATGGAACGTTTGGTTGAATGGTCACAATATTTGGCCTTTGTGGCTGCCAAATTTATTTTCTGTTCTTGTGAACTTTTTCCTGTCAAGACGGCTGAGTGAGTTTTTAATTTGCAGACACTTGCGCTCAGTTCTTGAGGCGGAGAAAGCTTTTTTGCACAGTTTTGTAGGGAACGGACTGGCAAATGCATTTGCTGGACACCCCTGTAACATACTGAGGCATGTTCCTGAGCATCTGGCATAGTCACAGGTTTTCTGTCAGTGCTGTTCACTTCTTGCTCCAGGGTAAAACTTCTAGATTTGGTGTTTCTTTTCATTATTATTAATAATTGAATAAAGATTCTCGCCGCTAGGTAATAGAACTGTAATAAAAGGAATAGATTATCTTAAAGTATATCAATTCCAAAACAACTGTATGCATGTGCCAGATTGCTTTTGGAAAAGTACTCTCCCTTTTCACATTGCATTCTCAGCGGTATTTTTATAGACCAAAGTCTGCCCTAAAATCTATCCTGTGCACCTGGAATTTTGGATTTCATTTATGTAAATTATTTAGCCACTGTTGCTTATTTTAGATCGGAATTAATTGTTCCATTGTCCTGGAAAGGATTTGAAAAATCTATTGTCATCCAGGCCTCGAAGAAGCTTGCCTTGGCACCGGTGGGGACTTTATCAGTGAAGGCACTTTTAGCTTTTTATTTTGTATCTTGCGTCTCTACCCTACAGGGTGAAGACACAGTGTCCTGTACCTGCATGTGCTGTTGGCCATCTTGATTGCCTCTACCACCATCGCTAGCCTTGTCAAGCAGCAGAGAAAACACAAATGGCTAATCAGTTTCACTTCTGCTACGGCCACAGTAAAACTGTGGAGATTCGGATCAGTTCCTTGTTGCTGATTTGAGAAGCTCTGAGGTGCAGCCACGGCAAGTACTGAAGATCCCTAAAAGGGAGCTGGGGGAAGAGTGGAATAGCAGAGAACACCTCTTGCCTCTATGTGTCCTCATGGCAATTCGGAGGTAGGATGGGGTAGGGTGGAATAGCAATGAGACAGTATCAGGAGCCAGACATGAGTTAGAGGCACAAACATTCTCTCCACTCCCACTCCATCAGAAGCCTGGAAGCTTTGGAGGAAGGAGTAGATTTGAAGATACCCACCTCCCTTTGCAGAAAGCTGCAAGTTCAGGAGAAAGGAGTCAAATAATGGAAAATCTTCCCCACTACAGCAGCCAAGAATTTTGGGGGGTGGAACTAAGTAGGCAATCCTACCTCTCCTTTGCAGCAGCCAGGAGATACTACTGCATGAAAGGAAACAAAACCCCTTCTCCTGTCCAACAGCTTATGGAGGTTGGATTTTAAATGTTTATCAGACAGCTGCTACCTCCAGGTTGAAATAAAACCATAATGGGCTGAATGCTGCCAGCACCCATTTAAACACATGGGAGATGTGAGGCACTCAGGATGTCCCAGGCTTGAGCTCAGAAATAGGACACTTTTAAAAACTGAAAATAAAGCAATATGATTTTTTTTTCCTACCAAGAAATGAGATAACCGTAATGCAGTTATCCGCTTTACTTTCCAGAAATGTAGTCGAATTCCACGGCCTTTGATTCTGGCAAGTAATTCAGATTCAGTTGGTTAGTGAAGCATCACGTCCAAACTATTCCAGAGAGGATTTTCTCACCCACTCAAACAAACAAAAAATACTCAGCAGGACCAATATTTATTCCAGCATCACTCCATCAAGGTATCACCCATCATCTTAATTCTAACAGTGAAGTGGGAAGAAAATAAGGTGCTTTTCCAGCTAAAAGTACTATTTTACACTGAATTTCCTATCCAAACTCCAACTCCTAAGGAGACACAATAGTAGATGCTGATATTTTTCATTTAAATTGTTCAAATAGTTTTCTTAGAAGGAATAATTTTCTCACCTGTGTTTGAGTAAAATGAGACTATATAGTGGGCTTCCCTAGATCATTTTGGACAGTTAAACATCCATGACGGTATGCAACAATTTGTATTCATGAACATCACAATAGCGAGTATGTATTTTGTGTCGGATATGCATTACCTCATAATAGGGTCCCTTTCAGAAAATATAGCATCATAATGAAAAAATGAACCCAACTGCTGAGGTTAAGGATAAACATCACACCTACTTAATGTTTAGTATATATTAAATTACACTCAATGGCTGAGATTAGTAATGGGTTATTGAAGGGAGCTGGTATTAACCCCCAGGGAATTGATAATGACTGAACATGTTTCCCATTTAATAGCCCTTCAGTGAGTTTAGCTGCCTTAGTCCAGCGATCAGGTTTCCACGTCACAGAAACCAGCACTCTTCTTATTGGCTGTTTTATCAGAGTTGAGGATTATGGTGTCTGAATGACCGTTTCATTCAGAGACACAGTTTGCCCAGCCAAAGGCTGAGGTCCATTGGCAGGGCTTCATGCTAAGGGTTGTAATGTTTCTGCTTGGGAGATGCTGGTCTGTATCTAAGGGGCAGTTCCTAGGACATTCTATCTGGTCTTGTTCGGTAAGATCTCAAGAAAAGTGTTTGAAAAGCAAAATAATTTTTAAAAAAAGTAATCTTCCACTAGGAATGCTGTTTAGCAGACAATAAAAGGGCACCTGAACAATTTTTACCTAAATACTGCCTGTTTAATATTGGAAATCTTATAACAGTTGTCAGCTTTCCATGCAGATTTAGGTGGGCCAGAGGCAAAAACTAACCTCAGTTAGTGCCAAACATCTATATGGTTATCAAGGAGGACCCAGGAGGCAGCTAGAAAAGGGATGACATTTTCAGAAGCATGAAAGCTCTTCTTAATCTTTGCTCTTGAGCTATAGAAGGATGGCGCTGCGTCCACAAAACTGGTGTAGATACAAAGGTAATAAGCTGAGCATAATAGCCAGTAGAAAGTGAGGGGTCTTAAGCGAGATGCTCCTGAGGATAAGCAATGCCAAATTACGCTCACATACAGTGCATCTTGAAACTTGATGATAGCCTCATTAATGCCTACATTCCCCCTGCATGCTTATTGTACTAGAAATCCACCCATTGGAAAAGGGAAAGTCACTTTTTATACAGGGTCAAAGATCTCTTCATTTTGCATTCTTTGAAGGTATAGCGGATGCATCTACATGAGCACAAAGGTGCACCTGCGCTAAGGCTACCCACAGAGTAGATTAGACAGACATTTTTACTGCCATATTAGCTAGCTGTTAAAGAAAAAAAAAGCCCACTACAGCTGCACTTTCTGAAGTTTAATCCACAAGACATTTAAATCCTGAGGAAAAAACAAGAGGCAGCTTCCAAGATGATTTACATGAATATGGGCTGTACAAAAATCCCAGCCAATAATTGGTTTTTTTAAAGCCCAGGCCGTAACAGTACTAATTCCAATAGGCACTGCTCTGTGACTGGAAACTGCTTGATTTGGGATTTAATGAGCCACTGTTTATTTTTTGCTTTTTAAATTCCCTATAGAATTGTAACACGTTTCAGGCTTCTGAATTTCATTATGGTTTATCTTATTTCCTATAAATGTAAATAGTGGAAGCTGACTACAGCAGACTTCCAGGAAGGAAAACCTGCAAAAGGCTATGCAATTGGGTGCTGATACACTGGGTAATTTCAGAAAAGTCCACACAGCTTGGATCTGCTCTTCAAACACTGTAGACTTCATTCAAAGACTATTTTTTAATTCAGTTTTAGAGCTGACAGCCATTGCTTTTCATGGCACATCCAGGGAACAATCTATTGCGGGCAAGGTTTACAGAAGGCAAGATGAGCTTTTGCTTGAGAACGGACTATGCGACTGAATTTCAGCTGAATTAAATTCTCTGAAGATTTAGATAAATGTTTCTAACAAGTGCTTAACTAGCAGGGGGGTGGATGAGTACTGTCGAAAAGCCTCAAGTAGATACAGGAAAATGTTTTTTTTAATCACTATTCACCTTCATCATGCAGAAAAATCATTGTTGAGCAATTTAATGCATGTCCAGCCTGAACCCTAGTTTCTTGCAAGATTGTGCGGACTAACCCCTCAAGAGGGCTATGCTCAAATACTCATGCCACTCTACTTTTTAAAATCAATATTTCTTTAACGTTTTAACTATCCTGCATTTTGATTCCTCTCACATCCGTTGTGGCCCCACCTCTGAATTCAGTGGAAGCTTTACTGTTGACCACAGTGGGCATAGGATGGGGCCCTTGGTTACGCTGTATGCAGGACCCTACTAATTACCATCTAGCAGCACTCAGCCACACCAAGAACAGAGAAATTCTCATATTTAGAACTTCAAATATTTAACTTCAATGTGTATTTTCAAAGTAACCCTGAACTGCAGCATGTCAAGGGATCTGAGGTGGTAAAATAATTCCTATATCTTCCGCCACCCCTTCCCCTTTTTCTCTTTATTAATATGACTTGATAAAAATGAACGAGACCAATCTCTCTTACTTTTGGTCTGTTGATTTTAATAGCTCTTATCCTAAACCTGATGTAGGAGATCTTTCAATTCATCTACTAAACAGTGTAGCAGTGTGTGTATACTATTAACTTATGAATTTGTAATCTTATTGCTTATGATAGCTAACATGAATCACTCTGTAAACGGTGGGTCATTCACCTCAGTATGCTATCTCAAAAGGTGAAGATCTAGTGTAAATACTTGGGTCAAACCCTGCTTTGCCTTAGTAAATGGCCTTGGCAGAAGTGTCCTCCAGTAACATTTGGCTGGAACTTTCCTGCCTGCATATTCAACTCTAGAACAGAGAAGAGGCTCAGTCCTCATGGATTAGCTCCCCCATCTGGGCACCATTTTTGGTAGAACTGTAACTAACTAAAGTGCAGCCCTTCTGCATTGCTCTCATGGACAGAGACAAAGGAGGAGTGATGGTGGAAAGAACACAACCAGCCCAAATGTAATTCAAATGTTACTCTGCTCTTATTAACAAACCTAGGGCTACAGAATTCATTAAAGCTGACCCTCTTCTTCTACTGAACTAATTCTTCCCGCTGAAAATAAAATAAAGTCTGGGATTATGTTATATAAATAGGACAGGAAAACTGGAAAAGACATTTATTCCTCAGACAATTTCATTGCAGATTTGTCAGTGTTCTCCCCCTGGAATATGAAATGGTAAAGTTTTTTGTTATTGATGGTATCCTGAATATTCAGCAGGCTTTGGTCCAATGCCTTTGGCTGCAGGTGTGTTGTTTGAAGCGCAGTTGCAGTTAGGGCAGTGATGGTATGATGGAGTTCGGTGATGAGATGATCTTGACATTGAAATAGCAGAGGCTGCTGCAATCATTGGCATGGAGAACCATGGGTTACAAAATGGCAGTAAACTAGCCCAATGAGCCTGCATAGCCGATAAGTCTGGATACATGGCTGGGAAAGCAGGAAGCCCCATCACCGGTCCAAAAGGACTATTTGGTACAGGAGGTATGACGTGATACAAAGAAGTAGCAGATGTTGTTGTAGTGGAATCTATGTCATGGGTGCTGACTCGGGCATGGCTGTTATTCTGGTGCACATGGAATGGAGCCAGCTGGTTTAACTTCTCACCGTCTTCTGTTGTAGCATGTTCCGATGGCCTCAGTGAAGCTGTGGGTGAAGAAGCGTATCCACTTCTGATTCGGGCAGTTGCTCTGGCAAGTCCCTTATTCACTGTAGGCTTTCTTAATGTACATGTTTGCATGTTCTCCTTTGGAGCACTTGCAACGAGGTCTTTTTCCTCCATGGAAGCAGTTCCGAAGGCACACTGGACATCTGAACTTCTTCCCTCACTCTTTAGGCAGTTTTCACTAAACTCCTGATCTAATGAGAAGGCAACTGGTGGCGAGTTTTTGATGCCAACTCTTCTCTTACACCTTACAAGGAGGTGGGGATAGCCTCTCTTAAAATTTGGATTATGGTAGAACTGTAACTAAATAAAGCAAGCGAACAGATTTAGTCACATCTGGGAGGATAAAAAAAGGCTCAAGCACACATTCTGGCTAAGATTTTGTTGGCATAAAACAGTTAAACATTAACACTGAAGGGACACAGGCAGGCACTTAAGGGCCCCAATTTTAGTCTGTGTGAAAGATTTCATGAAACAAACATTAAGTAATTTCATAACATTTTAAATCAGTGATAGTTTAAATTCATGAAGTTTTCTCCTGCAGCATCATGTTCATCCCTTAACCAGGAACTGGATCTAATAGTTTAGCTTCACTGTAGAATAAATAAAGGGCAAAAGGCAAAGTTGGCAGAAATGGGGATATGTAATTTGACCTTTAAACGTGTTATTAGGCATACGGTAAGGGCCTTTGTAAGGAATATTTTAATGGATTATGTTATGTCCCTTTCACGGATCTCTTCTCAAAACAGAGTTTAAACATTAAGGATGGATATTACCTAATGGTAGATTTTCAAAAGCACTTTTAAGTGACTTAGGTGTACAAATCCTATGGTCTTCTAATGATTTAGATAAAAAGCCATAAAAGTTCAGTGGGGCAGATCCACCTTTCTAGCATTCAGCAAATGCCCAGGAGGGAAAGAAAGCAGTTTAGATCGAGTACCAGGAGCAGGAGTTGGGACCATCTCTCTATTTCACTGGGTCTGGCTAGCAGGAAAAAGCCACTTCAGGTTACTTCAGGAGAAAAGCCAGTAACCACAGGGGTGTGGTTTTGTTTTGTGGTTTGTTTGGTTTTTTCTTATCTCTTATTCATGAGAATACCTTGAGAAATTATTTATGGAGAAATCAGAATATTCTTCAAAACCCTAGATTCTCTTCATAAAAAGCATAAAACAAAACTTCTATTTGCAACACGCAGAAAAACCTCATTAAACGTATTTCAAAAGTTATAGGCGTCTTTAGCTTTGAGAAATTATATTGACCCTTTACCTTGCTAAAGGCAGATGCTGCTTTTTCTTCTGCTAGAAATTCAGCAAGCGAGGCAGACCTTTGAAAATCTTGTCGCATTTTGCTAAAGCCATAGAGATTAAGTTGACGAATGAAACTTTTCATGCAATCGGTTTCAAAAATTCGCAGAGGCCCTCTTCTTTCCAGCACCTCCTTTTTAAAGAGCTCTTCATTAATCACAACACAATTTCCATCGTCATCCCACCAAAGTGACTTAAACTGATCACTTTCAACAATTTTCCAGAGTTTCTTTGGAAAGGTGAGGGATAAAAAATCATTGTCTTCACTGGAACCATCATCACAGAGAGTAAGACGTGGTCTTTTTACCCAGGGTCCATCATTCAAAGTTTGGAAAGCATTTTCTTCTATTATAGACCTCAAGGCAGAATCACCAGCTGCTGTTTTATCACACAGTGGAATAGCTGAAGAAACTGAGATAGCAGAACCAACTATTTCATTGTGAGCTGAAACATGTGATGTTTCCCCTATAGAAAAGTCCATCTCAAATCCTTCTCTCTTGCTTTGACTTCTTTCAGCTGTAGCCATTTATGCTATTAGTTGAGCTTCATGCTCCTAAGAGAGGTATATTGAAGTGATGCAAGCTTACAGTGAAGTTCAATAAAGAGTTCTAGAACATCATAATGATACCTGTGGTGTGCGACTGTGACATCATAAAATGGTTTCCTAGCAAACTGAAGTAATAATGGCCAGACAAGTCACTAAAATGAACAGCATTTATATTTCATTTATAGCAGATTCGATCTAATCTATTAAAGGTTTGTCTTTTGATGTAAATAAAGCACATACTGACTGAACGGGGAGCATTGTCCCTTCCCCTTCTGGAGGCAGTCATTCCACAATATGGATGAAGGAAGCAAGTAACTGCTGCTATTGTTAGGAATAGAGAGAGAGGTTTTTTGGTTTTTTTTGGTCGAGTCTTTTCATTGGCCTCTTTCACAAGTGCAATAATTCACACACTATGTCTCTTCTTGCAGTCAGACCTTAGCTGCAAGAAAAACAAACTTGAACTCAAGTGTTTAAATTACATAACTTGTATATAAACATTTCAAAGTGAGGACTTACCATTTCTTTTGGCTGTAGCAAAGGAGACCACCTCCAATTGTGTCTGGCAGAAGCCTCTTTCTGCTCCAAAGACTGGGGAGGGAGGTACAAGTAAAGAGCAGAGGAAAGAATCAGAAATTGGCAGAGGTTGGCTATCACTGCCCATCTTTCAAGCAATAGAAACAATTATATAACAAAAGAACCAGCCCCCAAGCACATATCACAGGGGTAGCAGAGAGAGAAAAAGAATGGAGGTTGTCTGCTAGTTGCCGACTTCCCACCACTCCTCCCTTCTGGTGAGTGTGGGAATTCAGCCTTCACTGCTGCTGTTCCACCAGGATAACACCTTGGACAAACGGAAGCCACTTTCCTCCTGCATCTCTCAGGGAGGAAGTGAGAGAGCAGAGTGTTATCCCAAAGGTGGTGGGGAATATTCATGGATAAGAAGGCTGCCTCTAAACCCATTTCTGCTACAGTACCTGAGGAAGACAGTGGACTATATCAACTACCTTCCGCCATTATATATCCATTAAAGGCAGAGGGATGGGGGGAAGGAGAGGAAGGAAGAATCAAGGCACAGGCCACTTCATGTCCCACGGAGAAGCAATGGGGAGCAGCTGCCTAACTAGTATTACCATGACCCTTGACAGAACAAAATTATTTCCTACTTCTGGCACAACCAGCTATGGCTAGTAGCTATGGAGGAGATGCCATTTTTTTTTTTTTTTCAGAAATGCAGTACTGATGGAGTTCAGAGTGTATACTTACCACTGAGCTGTGAGAGCAAAGAGACGTCACAGTCAAGGAGAAGCTACTGTAACATGAATTTCAGATTTATTCAGAATGCTCGTGGGACAGGGAGATTAAGGTATATAAAAAAAACCTCATCCAAAAGACTTATGACAGTGTCAAAATAAAGAGAAACCTTTATATACAATCTACCCTTTTGAAATGGAACAACTCATTATAAAGGGTTTACTCATTTAGACTGACCTCTTTTACAAATGACATTAGGTAATTAATGCAACAGAACAGTCACATATTTCTGACAGTTAACCAACAGCTACAAAATTGGTAATCCATGAAGCCTCTGATCACTGAAAACAAAGTATTCATTTTGCACATAACAGAGGAGAAAACAGTTTATTGAACAGCTGAAATATGGGGATAATGATGAATAAGTGTCTTGCTTAGCAGTAATATTTGACTCCAGAGCTGGAAAAAGCAACACAAACTTTACATTTATCCCCAAATCAGTGCAAAGGCTGTGATTATTTACACAATAATTTACCTTAATTCCAAATCCCAAAAGCTGTTATACATTCTGTATAAAAAAAGCAAAGCCTTCAAGTCTTGCCTGTGGAGTGCAATACTCCTGAGCCTCTGTACATACAAATAGTATTCATGTCTGAACAAATAAAGACATGTCAATACATATTCCTACATGCCTAAAATAAAGACTGGAAGAAGGGCCAAGTGTATAGTTCAGACTTGAAAGACATCCTCTAGTAATCTATGCATCTCATACAGGCTTTTTAAAAAAATACCTTTACATAATATTTATACTGTACAGAACTAGAATTTGAACAGAATATATTACAATGCTAAGGTGTTTGTATAAATACTATACAGCCAGGCACATAACCAATCCATTAGGAAGGTTCACAAATTAGACAAACCACCAATCTTCATGGACAAAAGAACATCGTAACACTAGGAACACAATACTTCAAAGGCTTAAATGAGGGTAGGAAAATCTGAATTTCAGTTACCAAAAGTTACGTTACAGAATATTAGAAGTTTTCAATGCCCAGTTTGCTACAACTGATGTCCCCATCTGTGTATTGGAGTCATTTCTCTGGTAATGATTTTACAAATAAATTTTCTCAAAAAGCTGTTTCCACCTGTGAACCTTTAAAACTAGTGTTCCCACTTTGATTTGCTACCATGAGATTTTAAGTAAATACGGAAAGCTCTAAAAAAACCATTTTAAAATCTCCAATATCTACATTACAAGCTACTAATTGACAAATACCTATTCTTAAAGAAATTAGAACAAGGCATGAGATGAAATACAGCTGTTGATTCCCAGTTCCAGTTTTTTTTGTCAGTTGTCCACCATCAAAATTCGTATTAATCTGGCATGTCAATGCTTAACTTGGGAGGTGGAATAACATACTTTCCTGGACTCTGTGTAATGACCACTCCAGTCTTTTTTCGGAACATTGGAGCAATTTTGGGGGCTTCTGGAACAGGTGTTTCTTCCATTTCTTCAGTATCTTCATGATGGAGATCATAGGAAATATTTCCATATTCTCTCAAGAATGGGAAAATTTCAAGTAGGAATTGACAGAAGTCTTTGCGAATTCCAAACCACCCTGGAAAAAGAGTTATTAATAGTTTCAGTTTTACTCCAGAAGGAAATTAAACACAGTTTTAATGTATTCTCCCATTTTATTATATATACCAAATTCTTTTATATAAATAAATATAGATAAATGTTGTTTATAGAAAGTTGTCTACCTTGTGTACTATATGTAATATACATTAACAGCAATGCAAATTCAGGTTACATTAGTCTACAGCTGTGCCAGCATATACTGAGGTGCCATCAGATTTCCCAATTAAGCAGGGTCAGGCCAGATCAATACATGGATGGGAAGAACATAATGGAAGCACCAAAACACTAACGAATGGGGCTGGTAACTCAGCAGATGGTACCTTCCATTAATTAATACCACAGCATGCCGCTCCTGGTACTGTCCATGCTCAAGCCAACATCCTGACTACTTGCTATTAAAGATCCCATGACATTCTTCTCAGGAGGTAAGAGATGACTGGCTGCCACATTTCACCTAGGCAACTGCATTTCAGTTATGGAGTGAAGTACAATTGTTTGTTAAGCATTTTGGGGCCCATTTTTGATGATTGGGGCTGTATCTCCTAACTTATATTCATAAAATAAGATATATAACCCAATGTTAGATCTACAGCATATAATCTTCTTGTAGGCCACACCAATTCTATCTCAGGTACACAGCAACTGCACAATGGTCATGGTTACAAGTGAAGAGTGATTTAGGCCCTTTAATACTTCCCGCTTTCCTTCCCAAGCACAAGTTTGGGGAGACAAATGTAGGCTTAAGAGCTGAAAAATTTAAAAAAGAATGAAAAGAGATTGGTTAAAAGTTCTCTGACTAACAGAAATACAAAGTTAGAAGTCTGCTGCTATTCAAAAAATTGTGCATCAGACGGACATAATTATGGTAACTATGTCTGGGAAAGCAACCTGTGCTGGAGATGCTTGGATGAAACAAGAAGCTACAGACACTGAGTATGTACTAGTTGAAAAGGAATGAGTCAACGTTTTCATGATCAAATCTTCACAAGGCCCTCTTTATGCATATTAGTAGAGAATATGAAGCTAAGATATTCCTTCTTATAGGTTTAATGGGTTTAATTATTATGGGTTTATCTTATGGGTTTAATTATTAGCAGTGGGAAAATACTATTTAAAAGCACTGACAACTTCTCAGAATCAATAAAAGAATGGCTGAAATAGCAACTGAATATGAAAAGTTACCTATGATCTAAACACAGGTAAAACAAATTTCCATGTACACTGTGATTAAAGAGACCAAACCCAAGGTAAGTCAGTTTACAATATCAAATATCAATACAAATCCTTTCAACTGAAAAGGATCCCAAGAGTTTTATAGCCTACACAGATACAGCACCATTAAATAAAGACCCATGGAGTGAAAGTCACAACCAACTGGCACACAGCACAGCACTGTTTGGTTAAAGAAGAAACAAACATTCGCTAAGAACACCAGGACAAGTGCATACTCCTACAATAAATGCTATGGGATCTTCAGTATCCACATCAGGCAGGCAGGCAGAAAAAAAAGCAACACTATATCCCAAGGAAAGTAAACTGCAAGGAACTCAATTTACAATGGAAGAATTAAGGGCTGAGTTGACCCTTCTGGGATTTGAAGTTGTAGTTCCAAGGAGCCGAGGGGTCGAAATCAAGTTCTTGGATCATTATTAGTAACAGAAGATACTCAAATCAAAGGATAAGTACATACACAGTACATGACTCACAAGAAAAAATTGTTTTGAAGTTGCAGAGCTCTTTCTGACTAAGCACATTGTGTCCCTCCCTGCTTAGTTCGATTAATGTCCACTAAAAAGCCAAACAAAACAGACTGCTTCAATGTAAATGTAAGTCAGACCTTCTACTCTGCTGAAAGAGATCCACATAAAATTCCTAATTACACAGAATTGAAAATTTTGCATTAAAATTGCCTCTCATTCTCTTTCCTACCCTTTTGTCTAGTACTTCTTTCTTTCAGGGGAGGGCGAATATACATATAAGCATGCATCTGCCATTTCTAAAAAGGATAGCTATTAATAGGCTAAAGCATGGATTAAATATTTGAATGCAACATGAACTGTTTCTCTCTCATTCTGTATATTTATAGACAACAGAGTCCTGTGGCACTTTTAAAGACTAACAGATTTATTTATCGCATGAGCTTTCGTGAGATTTTCTCCCACGAAAGCTCATGCGATAAATAAATCTGTTAGTCTTTAAAAGTGCCACAGGACTCTGTTGTCTTTCTACAATAGACTAACATGGCTACCCCTTTGGCATTTGTATATTTATAGATACTTACAATGATTTCCTCCTTTCTGTCCAAATGTTGTTGCCATTAAAGTTATCAAGGAAAGCCAAAGAGGAACAAAAATGGGTATGTATGAGAATGCATTATGTCCATCCAGTCTGTGCACTAGCAGAATCTAAAGAAAAAAGTTAAGCAAATATCAGTTTGATTATAATACCCATCCCTGATATTGACACATTTATGTGCTGGATCCCAATCCTGCAAATTACTTTGTACGAGACTATCCCTCCACTTATGCAAAGTGTCACTGATATCAGCTTTAAACTAATTTCCAATGCTTGTGTGAATTATGATCTTTTTATTCAAGTAGCAAACATCTGTATTTTTTATTTTTAAATTTCTCCACCAGCCCACTCCGAAGTTAAGACTTTATTCTAAACAAGCAATAGTATTTTAACTTTAGCAAGCCCCAAAAGAAGCAAATGTAGGGAACAGATTCCCAATAAATAAAGCAACATCCAATTTAACTGAGAAAGATCATATTTTTGCTTACTTCAAATGTGAGTAATGGAACAACGATTGTCATCCAACTGATGGCCATTGTTATGTGTGTTCTTCTCTGTTCAGCAATTACATCCATTGATCGCAAGAACAAGACAGACCAAACAATGTAATAGAGCACTACCAGACACAGAAAGGACATCAAGATCCACAGTGGAACGCAAACAACCTGAAAAAGAAAGATAATTGACTATTTTTCCCTCCCAGGGGTGAGTTACTCTCTTAGTTTTGGAAAATTAAAAAGTAAACATATTAAACCTAAATGGGTAAAAGCAAATTACATTTTGTAATTTTTTTGTAATTATTTTTTGTAATTAAGATCATCTCTACAACAGGAAAGGTTCATGAAGTATGACCAATGCTAAGTACCGTATCAAATCTTTTGGGCTACTAGATAAAGCTTCTTAAACCTTTGTCTAGAATGGATCCTGAACACAATTAACTGAAGCAATTTTTTAAATTCACTTTATGCTAATTCAGTTTCAGCAAAATTTCTCTAGACATTATAAATAGGGCCAGGCTGTTTAACTGGAATTTAGAATACATGTATGGTAGATCCCTTGGCTGAAAGTTTCTATAAACATCTTAGGACCGGTCTCCAGTGGTGGTGGTCAATGTTAACTTGTGCATCTCCTGTTGACGAACTTAGTTCATGTAGCGGTGCATCGACAGAGATGCCCTCTCATCAAAGCCTTACTCTTTTGGGAGAGGTGCATTAATTCAGTGGACCGAAAAGATCTCTTCGATCAGCTGAGCTGGTATGTGTCAATCCAGGAAGCAAAGACATACCCAGACTAAAGTTATCAGGTTTTCACTGGATGGAGACCCAGTTCTGCACGCAAGCATCATGCAAGGTGAACAGGAATTCTGAGTATTTCCATACCCACTTGCATAAGCCATTTCTTACTTTTGTTTTCTCAGCTATGTACAGAAACATTCACTGAATTGTGTGTGAACCAGAAGTTCTAGCCACCAAAAGTTTGGCACTAAAACCTCCTATCTACCAACATATTTCAACAACAGCAAGACTTCGTTGAGACCAATATGAAGTGAACGCTTTTCAAGAAGTCTTAATTTCTATTCTTTTTTGCAGTTTAGGAAGGAAATTTATCTGAATAGTAAGAGAAAGGAAGTCCTGAATCATGGGTTCTATTCCAAATTCTATCCATGCACACTTATAAATGGTAAACTATTTACCTTCACGATCTTAGTTTATCCTTCTGACAAATATAGCAAAATCCTTACTTTGAGGGGCTCAATAATGTTTTAAACCCTTGATTAATATGGTGCCTTTCAGCCCTGGATGCCAAATAAAACCGTTTTCATTTTTTGCTTTGAATATATTGACATTATTCCTTACTTGATAAAAACACCCACAGTATACTTATATTGACAATTTTTATGAAGTTTCCACAGAGTAAATGAATATCTATAATTTGTTACTTCCAATTCTACATTATAACCACTTGCTTCACTTTATTGTGCAATGTGGTAGCAAATAACTTACTTCGCTTAAAAGCATTTTCCTTAGCTGGCCACCATATTCAATGTTTGCATGAAGACTTCAACATTTAGAAACAATCTTAAAATGGAGTAAATGCAATTTACGTACAAGCCATGGCCATCTGATGATCTCGTCTAGTCTGAGTGCAATAAATATGAACTGGAGGATATTGACAGAACATAAAATTTCCAACTACAAATAAAAAACAAAGATACATTAAAACCACTTTATAGCACTATAAAATAATACACAAGACATCTCATGAATCTGAAAGAACAACTTTGACACAGTTCTGTAACAATGAACACTGCTTAAAAATACACTAGATGTTACATACGATTAGTCACATCCCTTCATCCATCTAATCTACTCCTTATTTTGATTATAAGTTACTGTTTTTTAAACAAACATTTACTTTAGTAGTTGCAGGTCAAACACTGCAACATTTAGCTAGTAAAAGACATCCAGTGTGTGAATCTAACTTGAAAGAGACCAGCCTAGTTTCACACTCGGGCATGAAATGCAAAAGGACAGTATGAATAATGAAAAGTAGAATACGTTTTTAGAAATTAAAATCAATTTATTGCAAGATGCATTAGTTCCACTAAGGGCATATTTCCTTTATATAGCTATATAAGTCGAGTACCCAAAACACAACAATGAAAGACACACTACTTTTCAAGTGTCCCATTAACCACTATTTCATATCCCCAGCAGAAGTAAAATTTGTACTTACTAACTCTAACTTATACTGAAAACTTGACACCTTTCTGATTAGCTCAAAAAGATCAAATAAAGAAATACAATCTGAATTCCATTTCCCAAAGTTCCTGAGTCAACCCCAAATAGATAGGAGTTTAGTTAGGGGATCTGAAAATGATTAACTGAAGCCTGTGAGTTTAAATTAAATACGTTTCATTTTAAATGTCAGTATGTAAGGTGACTTTGAGATATAAATATTTCCCAGAGGTCAGACAATATATTTCACTTTATATTGACTCAGTTACCTTAGTGGGCATTCTGCATAATCTATGTCCTTTAAGACATGAATGTGCAAAGAATCAAGTTTCCACTAGCCAAGCAAAGGTAGCATTTTTTAAAAAAAGACCGGATTTCAAGTAACTAAGTGGACACAGGGCAGGAAGAAAAGTTACACTTTAGATTTCTGTAGCAGAGTTTTTATAATTGGGTTTATATGCATCACCTGCCAAAGGAAGCTCAACGTTGGGAGATGCCAGTCAAATCTGAAGCATTCCTATGTGCCTTATATGAACAGTATTTTTAAAATCAATGGAGCACAACATTTAGTAGAAAACTTCCCCAACCCACCATGCATATAGAAGGGCTTATCAAGTAGTGTCAAGGCATAATCAGTTTCAGAGTGGACTCAAGCAGACTGAAAATACTTTAAAATGAAGAAGCTATTGAACTAATGACAGCTAAACAACGGCCTCAGTTACATTATGTCAACCAATATAGTTCATGATTGTGCACTAGGTAGGACCTACTAGATGTTAACATGAAAAACCTGAGCTAAAGAATGGGACAAAACCCTTTAGAGGGACAAGGAAAGAAACAGACAGCATGAGAATAAAGGAGATAAAGTAGTGGAAAAGTAAATTGGACAGTCTAGTTATGTAATTTATTCTCTTTGGGAGATAACTGTGCCCTTTTAGGGGTGAGTTAAGGGATTTTTCTCCATCAATATTTATCAGCTGTGCACTCATCCTGTCAATCAAGTGGTAATCAAGCATCCAATAGAAGATGACTACTTCTATGCAAAATTCATTTAAGAAATGTATGCTAAAAATAGATTTCTAAAGAATGAAGTTCTATTTGCAAATATTTTTAAATCTGCAGTTTTCATGAGATCTAAAAAATTAGTCCACTTGTTACCTCTAGAAAATCAAATCACTTTCCTTTCTCTACTTTCCAGAAAGTTGTAAATTTTATATACCCTAATATTTAAAAAAAATGCTCTGTTGTGATAAGTAGACAAGTAATCTAAAAGGTAAAGATGTTTTTGTATGGTTCCAATGGTAGGTATTAAAATACAATCATTAGCCTTCCAAAAACAAGCCTGCAATAATTTCCCCAACCAGGAAATTCAATGTACTATAAAGCTCAGTGTAATTGCAGACACGATAGTAAGCATGACATCTCAATATTCTCCATAAACTTAATGAATTTAAGAACTGTGCTCTCATATTGCTAAAGAACTAGTTATATAGAGAGCATGAACAACCTAACATGTTTTTCCTATAAACAGCACTTCCAGGTTAGTAGTAAACACGTTGACAGAATGGTCAAAGAATTCTTCAGCCTTCACTGTCTACATTCCTATGAATTTGTAAGTGATTTCAATCTAGCAGCACTTTTTACCAGCACTGAATTCACTTCTGACGTGCCCGAAAGTTAGTCCAGACTACAGAATATCTTTTGTAGTTCACTGCTAAAAGAGGTTCAATAATAATGGCAAGTTAAGAATATGAATACTGTAATTTGTTTTTAGTAAAAGACAGTTTAAGCAGAAAAAGTATAGTGAGGATAATTTCCCATTTCCTGGTTTCTCAGTTTTGGTAATCTACAGACTATGACCGATTGTGTGTTACAGAGAAATTTACCAATCAATCAATTGGAAAAATTCTGCTCTTGGGATTCAACAATCCTGGCTTTCACTACTAAGTAAAAAAAAACCCCTTACCTCCAGAGACCTGTCATGTCTGAAGCCCCACACGCAAGCAGCAACTGACACTGGAGATACAAAGAACAATGGCATGAAGACGAGAAGCCAGAAATGGGATCCTCTCTCGATCCTGTCACATACCAAAACTTCGAACATTAGCAGTAGCAGGTGGATGCCTACTGCAATTAACATAGCTTTGAACTCCACACAGGTTTCTCCTTCTGCTCTAAAGAGGGGTAAGGAAGGAATAAAAAGGTATGTACTTTAATTCACAAAACAATGTCAATTATGAAGCATCGTATCATGCAAATATCCCAAGACATTTTGCTTGTAACAGTTCTAAGTTTCTTATACTAATCACTATTAAGTGACATGTATTCACTTGGTATTACATAAATAATGGACACTATTAAGATATCATATTTCTGTAGCACTGTCTGTAAAACAAAAGTTTCTTACCAAATGGGGTGAAAAGTAAAAATCCAACACTTTTCATACAGGAAAATTCTCAAGAAATAAAAAGGAGAGAAAACTAAAATTGATTTTTTCAGCTTCCTCCCTGGATAGCACAGAAGCAGGACAGGTTGGCAGGACACGAAAAGGCCAGCCCTCTTATCTGATTTTTGTTGACACTAGTGATAAAACAGACACAGTCGCAGACAATGTTTAGAGACTGTGGAACTAGCATTTTCTAATGGAAAACTGTTCCACCTGAACATTTTTGACCAGCTCTGTCCTTCTGTTTGCAGGGAGAGAACGAAAGAGGCTTTTTACACTTTTAAATTAAGAATATATAAATTTCCTACTTCTCAGTTGCACTGCTGCTAAAAAGGGGGACTTCTGATTATGAACTTCTACTATACTGACTGCTTATATTTTTTATCTCAATGAGGAGAGGGGATCTTATGAACTCCTGAACTTAATTAACACATTTTCATTATGGAAACAAAATATTCAATTATACATCATAACAAATTTTTCTTGAAGCAGACATAAATTGAATAGTATAATCTGTAAGAATGTGGTCTTTGTGTGTAACGAAGTCATAGTTATATGAGGGAATCATTATTTATTATACATATTTTATGGAAAATGACATCTATGAATTACTACTATTCTACCGTAAAGGTTCTTAATTTTATTTTTAATTTATATTATGTTCAAACGGACATTGTATCAAATGGATAAACACAGACTCTTATATGCACTCATTTTTGACTGTATGAATTTCAAGTCTTGATAAACAATTTGGAAGACTCAGGATAAACAGAAAGATAGCTGTGACCCTGACATAAAGGTCATGAAATGGAGCCCTAGTCTACACTTGCTGCACTTTTTGGCGGCAGTCGACGGGAGATACCCAAGGTACGTAAAATACCTTACGTATCTCCCGTCGCCTTACTAATGCCCACTTACCTCCCCCTACACACTGCGCTAAGGTGAACGGCAATGCCATCCAGTCGCCTTAGCGCTTCTCCACTTCTGGGGCTGGAGTTGTTATTGCGAACTCCAGCTGATTGAGCAGTCTTGATAGATCATTCAGCTGCACCCAGAAGAGCGCACTGAAGGCAGCGATTTTGCCACCGTCAGTATAGACATAGCTGGAGGTTTCTTCTTGTAAATTTGGTTCCGTTACTGGGAACATGATTATATTATACACATACATAGAGGGTATTAAACTATTTGTGGAGTGTTTGTCTTCATGAAAAACAACTAAAACAGTGTGCAAACGTCACCTGAACCACAAAGTAAAATGCTGTTTTTTATATTATTAGAATTTATTTAAAACTTCCAATGAAAATAATTGTTGCTTATAGTTAAATATTCTCTTACAGTCTTTCCAGGACTGTGCAAGTATTATTATTATTTACATTACCCTAATAGTGCAGGAGAACCAGAAGGTGAAATTGACTAATTTATCATTATTGTCCAACACAAATAAAGTGCAAGCATCTGTTTTGAAAAAATAGCATCCTCTCTACCTTTCAATAGGTTTTAAAAAAATTAAGGTAGTAACAGGGACGGAGGATTATTAAGCTATCATTCCCCCCCACTCCTTTTATATTGGCTAAACGATCATAAGATCTTTTGTAGGTGCCTTATATCTCAATTCTGAAAGTGGGCTTGTGGACAAGCTCTATCGGCAGAGAGTCACGCTGAAGCCAATGGCCTCGAGCACATTGACTGGTAGGATCAGGAAATCAATGGATACATCTGAATTTCCTTTAATAAATAGTAAAGCTGGATAATTTTACTCCTTGCTAAATGTTTTTTCAACTTTCAGTTGTCAATCTATTCTCTTCATACATGTGCATAGTTTACGCACCTAACACCAAGGAGATTAAACATGAGGAGCTCAAACACATTTAGGCTGATCTAAAGAGATTTTGTACCAATTTAGGCGTGCTGGTTCATAAACTGTTCTAGTTAGTGTGGTGCGAATCACCCCTGCTCCCCAAGTGTGCATGTAAGTATACCAGTATGAAGACAGTTATGTCAATATAACTTATATGAAAACAAACTGTACCAATATAAGCACCTTCATACCTGCATGGCTCTGTCTACACTAGCTTTAAAACCAATATACCAAAGTTGGTATGAGAACTGTGTGCAGACAAGCCTGTGAAGTTTTAATTCGTATCTCCTAATGAGCCGTCAGTACATACAACAAAGACTCCATACATGCATAAAGCTGTGTTTATATATTATGCATAGGTTGCATTAATGCATTTTACACAGCATCAATCAGATTTTATTCATTTAATTTCATATAACTTCTCATACAGTTATCAAAAGCATACTTAAAGATTTTGATTCACTATGAAAAGTAAACATTTCATTGCAAATAAGTGTCCTTACCGATACTGTGGGTTTCGTGCCCATACTCCTGTACCCACTGAGGCACCAACAATGACCATTAGCTTCCATAGCCATATCGGAGCAAACACAGCCCAATAACTCCACTGAATTTTGTCATCCAGACGAAGAGAAAGCAAAACAGAGAAGAGCAGCAGACAGGCGTAGATGAGAAATTTGCTATTAAAAAAGAAAAATACAACTTAGAAGTTAGGCAGACTGTTCTACATACTTTCAGAAAATAAAGGAAAGTCAGTTCAGGCAGTGCCTTGTTTGTCTCTGAACTGCACGCAGCAATTTTGAATCAGGCCATTACTTAACACAACGGATAATATATAGCTGTTAAATTTCTGTGAATAGATTTAATCAATTCTGAAGAGGTGCTTTAACTATTATATTTATGATGAAACATTCTTACACACTACCTCCCTCATCTATAAAGTAATTACATCAAGGGAACACATCAAAAGCATTATTACAAGACAAGTATGAAGAATATGAATGGACTTTTTAAAATACTTCTCCTCCCACAACACAACTCCTGATTAAAGTCTCATTAAATATGCAACTTGGTTAAATTCCACAAGCAGTATGTTCCTGGTAAGTACATTTTACAATAGAAATCAATTTTATAATACAAATACAATACAAAATATAAATAATTTAATCCACCTGTTCACTATTGTTATTTTTAATCTTAATAAATCATCTAGTGTGTCAAAAATTAGCTAAAATAAAAATGAGTTTAGGTTTCTAATTAGATATGCCTAATTTTACATAAGACAAAGGACATTGGCCTGGCCCTAATTTATCAAATTTATTATGGAAAATTTTAACTTTGGTTTTCTAGAAGATAATTGGTTTGCAAAAAATGGTGTCAATGATTTTAAAGATTAAAATGTGCATACAATAAATGAAATTGCACCTAAAAGTTGTTTTTAAGTACTTAAGCCACTACATTTTACATTAGTCAAAAATCTAAAACTATTCTCATCTACTTACACCACAGCTATCCTATGATACAGCAACTTGTCACCATGTCACTGGAAGTTACATCAAATTAAATACGCAAAAGTCTTAATAATCTGCACTTATAAAGCACCTTCACGTAAGGATCTCAGAGTGCTCTACAAACATGTAATTAAGCTTCAACATCACCTCTCTGCAACAGATAATTATACACAGGTTATAGATGGGTAAAGTGAGGAATAGAGAGAATAAATGATTTGCCCAAAGCCACCAACTAAATCAGCAGATGAATCAAAAATACAATCCCTAGTTCCACAATATAACCAGTAAGCCATTCTACTTTATTCCCATAAAATCCTAACAGAACAGTCACAAGATCAGCATTTCCCAATTTAAGTGCAAGCCTTTACTTAGCACAAGTTTCAGCTCTGAAAATTTGTAAGTTTCTCTTCTCTTCATCCTTTTTGAAATGGCAGACATGATTCGGCTTTAGCCTCCTTGCACCAATACATTTCCTGAAACATTAATTATTCTGTATAGTTTGTAGAGCCAAATGCAGTTTATTACAATTATTACAATCAATTAATGATGGATATGCTTCATGAGCTCTGTGCTCTAGGGTTCTTTCATCTCCTGCCCATCCCTCACATATTACAATTGTTTGTGAACAGAGGTGAAATGCTCTACTCACTCTCCTGACTCCTATAATGATTATTGTTTGTTTTTCCTTGGCCTCAGAGAGCAATGAAAGAAGCTGCACAGATCTCCCTACTTAACAACCATTCCACTCTTCACAGAGCCAGAGGTCCAGAGTCAGAAACAAATTACAGCCTTTCCTTCCAGTGGACTCCTATTTCACCCTTATCTAGATTAAGATTTAACGGTGTGATGCTTAACACATTTTAAATGTAGCCTATACCTGGTACATTGCCCTTGAAATGTGATAAAATGTTAAAGACTGGGGGCAGTAAATTTGTTTTCTAGTTTAAAGCATCACATCATAAAGAGGCTGTAATTTAAAAGAACACTATCAGTCTGAAATTTAGTCAAGTTTATTAAGACTGACTTTACAATAGTTTCAGGTACTATGCCTACAAGATTGTGGTTTTACAATTTATTTATTTTTTAAATTTCTCTCTTCTTTCATATCAAGACTGGATGTCTTTCTGTAAGACATGTTTTATTCACACACAAGTTGCTGCCCTCAGTTCTGGGGTAACTAGGTGAAATTCTATGGCTGGTGTATACAGGAAGTCAGACCAAATGACCTAATTGTTTCTTCTGTCCTTACAATCTAAATCCCCTACTGCTTGGAGAAAGACCCATGACGAAGTGGGATTTTCTCCCACGAAAGCTCATGCGATTAATAAATCTGTTAGTCTTTAAAAGTGCCGCAAGACTCTGTTGTCTTTATACAAGGAAGGGTGGGGGTGGGAGAGACAGGAAACATAAGTGAGTGAAGTAGTATCTTATCTAACCAACTTCCGTTGATGAGAGAAACAAGCTGTCGAGCCACACAGAGCTCTTCAGATCTGGGAAAAGAACGCCCACAACACAGCAAAATGCAAGGTGGAACAGATTGTTTAGCATACCATACCATTCAAGGTACAGTGGCCTGTTAACACCTCTGCAGTCATTGGAAAAGGAGGGGATTACAGATTGTTGTAAATGGAAAACATAAATCTACCATCTCTATTGGGTTTGCGATTTTTAGCATCTAACAGTGCAATGAATTTATGCTTCCAGGCTTGTGTTTTGACAGCATTTTGTGTACAAAGGCTAACTTGAAACAAAGTAAACTTCCGCCTGATTTTTAAGTTTTAAAATTAGCTCCATCTTTAACTTTGTTTATTAGATACTAGTGTTGTAACTGGAAAACAAGCAAAGTTGTTTCAGAGTGGGATTATGCATAAAAAAAGTAAACTGAGTAAGACTGGTTTGAATCTTGAAAGTGCTAGAAAACAAACAGTGCTCATGAAACATTTATACCAACTGCAGAACTCAGTTATGTGAACTGTGTTTTTTGTATAAATGTATATCCACACAGATGTCCATGGATCTCTGCTATAAGAACCCATGCTAACAAACTAAACCGGAATGCTAGTGGGAGAGAGGGGTCTCAAGCATGCTTTTGGATAAACAAAAAATAACTTGTTTTTATACAGCACTTTTGTTTCCTAAAAGAACCTGAAGTGATTTACAGGTTTATACCAAAGGAAGACTTCATTCACCACTGAAAAGCACTGTTATTTTTAGCTCCTAGAGGCCCCGATCAGGATTGATGTCCCATTCATGCTAGATGCTGTACATAGGAAGCACATCTTTACCCTAAAGCAGTGGTTCTCAGCCATTGTGTTGGGATACATTACTGTGTCACCACACAGTGATAAGCGTGTCGGGGAGAGCCAGGGAGATGGCTGGATTTGGCCTGCAGGAGGGTGGGCTGGGTGTGTCCTGGAAGGTCACAATATGCCACCAAGTGTGTCACAACCTGCAAACGGTTGAGAATCACTGCCCTGAAGAGCTTATGTGAAGCTCCTCACTAGTGAACAGCAGCAGCCTGGTCTCCTCTTGCCTGGTTTCCCTTCATTGCTTTTCTGTCTAGGAAATGGCCACTGCCATCATGGTACCCAGCCATGGTGGATGGCAAAACAGCAAGCGATGCTGGCAACTTCCAGCTGGACCACCCTACACCAACTCAGTACAGTGGCCTTTACAAATGGTCTTTCCCACCAGGTCTTCCCTCTTGAGCACACCCGACTCTACTTTTTCCATGCCGCTCCTTGCTGCTAGCGGGAAGTCTTCAGCCAAACAAACCAGGAGTCCTGTGGCACTTTTAAAGACCAACACATTCATCACAGGAGCGTCCGTGGGAGAAAATCCCACTTCGCCGGACGCTTTGAAGACGGGGAGCTCACAGAACGGGAGGAACACAGGTCCCCACCTTCGAAGCGCCTGCGGAAGGGGGCTTTTCCCCAGGGAAGCTCATGCGATAAATAAATGTGTTAGTCTTTAGAGGTGCCCCAGGACTCCTGGTCTGTCCCCCTTTGGGCCCGGCCAGAGTTCTCCAAGCCCCCCGCCTCCTCCGGCCAGGGGTGGGCAGTAGCTCTCCAATGAAGCCGACTCGCTCGGTGGACACGGCCCAGGCCCAGGCGCTGAGCGGCCCCACACCCGCTGCCTGCTCTGGGGAGGACTCAGCTAATCCCCGGCCCTCTCCGCTGAGCCGCCAACCCTCGCCGCGCTGCACGGGAGCCGCCTCAGGAGCCCCGCGGGCGGCGGCTGTGCTCGGGGTCGGGGGCGCGGCTCGCGCTGGGGAAGGTGCTGTCGCCGGAAGCAGCCCGCCGGCCCGTCCCCATGGCAACAGCGGCCGTTCCCCAGCGCGAGGGCACCCTCAAGGGGCGGGAAGCCCCGCGGCCCAGGCCTCGCGGGTACGGTGGCCGCACAGCTCCAGATGGGCCGGCCTCACCTCGGATTGAAATCTTGGAACAGCCCCCGCAGGTTCATGGCGACCCGACCCTCCGCCTCGGCCGCTCGCTACAGAGCCCGCATGGCGCCGCCGGACGAGCCCGGCCGCTCACCGCCCCATCACGCCCCTCAGCCACCGTCCGAGCCGGAGCCCGGTAAGCACGCAACACGCATGCGCCTGCTTCCTTCTGCGCACGCGCAGCCGAGGCGAGAAGGCACTTCCTCCTCACCTGACGACGAGGCGGCAGCGCGCATGCTCAAGAATACAGCGCATGCGCCCTGAGGGTTGTTGGGCCTTTTTTTTGCTCCTTGTGGGGGAACCTGCTTCTTTCAGTCAGCAGCTGACGCGCTGCTGCTCCCTGGGCTACACGCCATGGGCTACACGTCCCTGACTACCCTCCTCTCCCTCAGCCCTGGCCTCTCCCTGGCTAGCAGGGCTGGCCCAACCATACAGTGCCAGGCTGTAAGGGGCACTGAATTAGATGGAAGAGCATTTGTTGCATGTTATGTCTTGTAACGTGGGTGAGGGGGGCTGAAATCATAGTTTGCCCAGGGCACCAAAAACCCCTGGGCTGGCCCTGTGTAAGGATAGGGGCTCAGCCCCTTTGCCCCAGGAATGCTCCAGTGGTTGCTGTGCCCTGGGGATCGCTCCAGGGCTGGGCTGGCCCAGGAGCCCTCAGGAAAGGGTGCTGGGGAGAGAAGATGATGACTCTTGAATTTGTGGCTTTGTCATAATTAGATGCCAGGGGACCAACCCAGTTGTTCTCCCTTTTCCCTCCTGGTTCCTCTGAAAACAACAGGCTTTGCCTGAGGGGAAGGGTGGCTGGAGGAGATCCTGGTTGGAGGAAGGAAATACTCAAAATGTCATGGAGTTACTTTTCAGTGAATTCAGAAATTTGAGCTAGGTCAGAGAAGGCGACTGTTGGCTTTTTCAAGCTCTGAAGCTCAACAGCCTTTGCTGTCTTAAACCCCCAGTCCTTCAGCAGATGTCTCTGCTCCAGTGTGGCCTTCTTGGGGGGCTCAGCGGTTTTTCTGCTTGCATCTCATTGCAGGACTTGGAAAAAACCTTAGGTTCAATTCCTCAGTTGAAGGAAGTCTGCGTAGTTTTGCTAATTGTCTCCAGATTTGAATTACTGGGTGAACAAAACTGAGCATTCCTCCAGTAAATAGAGAGCTTTGCTTTGGAAGTCACCTGCTGGTTTGTCTAAAAGAGCCCGGTTTTGCTGACCTTCAAAATACTTTACATAGCACGTCCATGTTTTAGAGCAGTGGCTCCCAGTCTTTTCAGTAACACAGCACACTTCAATGAGGCAAACAGTTCGATGGCATACCCACTTTTTTCAGCTGAATTGATTGTTCATAAGCGTCACATTTATTTATGTTTTCTGTGTTACAGTCTTACTAGAGAGGTTTGCAATATAGTGCATGTAACAAGCTAAAGAAGGATCAAATGCATTAATGTTTTAGATCCACTGGAAAAAATACACATCATCTCAATTTTGCCCTTTGGCCACCTGCATTTAGAACGTTCACATTTTAGAATTGAAAGACTGATACCTCACTTTTAATTTGATTATTAATTTTCACAAGGTTTATGAGTTGTAATTTTGGTTGGATGGAATATTGTTAAAGATGAAATAATGTTTGGACAGTTCTCACGGCACACCAGTGAACTGATTGAAAACCATTGTTTTAGAGAATAGCAGTCCCAAAGGTCATCATTACAATCCAGTATTAGCTGAAATCTTATTATGAATAAATATGCATTTCTTTGTGTTTCGCAATCAGTGTGGTTTCTTTTGCAGCTCGTATTCAGGGCTTTGTCACTATCCAAACCACTTTTTACTGGAGAAAAGAATATTCTTGATCACAAAGTCTGGTGACTCTGTCCACTCCCTTTGTAAATTTACAGATTAATTTGTAGTGAATTTGGTTTGCTCTTCAAAAGCCCCTAAGTGATAGCTGGGTCCTTAGAGGCAAATGTTTTTATCAGCCAGCTTGTTGCAAAGTGAGACAAAGACATTATCTATCCTTTTAACCCCAAAGTCACATCAAGAATGTTTATTTTAGATTGTGAACACTTTGTACATGTAAGACAAGTTTCCTAACTTAACCAAATATCCTTATTTGTGGTATTTTTCTGTAGTATTATACACACACAAACAGCAGTATCATGTTCGGTGCCTGATGAGCCAGGTTTTCAAAAGAGTGCATTTCCCATTTAGACAACAAAAGTAGTAAGTTGATTTCTTTTAAGAGTTCAATACATTGGGTGAGCTCTTTTGAAGATCTGCCTCATATAATGAGCTGTGATTTCAATTGGGATGTAACATTCATTATCTGTTCAGTTTTAAATGTCTTAATTCTTCCATTTGTTATGTATAATTAGGTCTCTGCTATGGTTGCATTGTTTCATGAATTAATAATTATGGGTCTGATCCTACATTTCTTACTTATGCAGAAATCCCATTAAAGAATAACTTAATAATAACTAAATATATACCTGAAATGTGACTAAGATCACTATGGGAACTTTAACTTTTACATTTCCTCATGCTAGAGTCTTTGTCTTAGTCTTCACTGACTAAGATCAATCTTCCCAAACAGCTGATTGGATCTGTGAAGACCCATTCAGCCAATCAGGAAGTCAATGGCTGAAGACCATCCTGGTAAGTAGAGTAGCGCAGAGTCAAAGGGAGATACACAAGATATTTTAAGTACTTTGCGTATCTCCCTTTGACTGCCACCAAAATCCTGTTGCGGTGCAGACCTGCCTTTTGAAATGAGACTCCTAAGGTTAATGTTACCTTTTGTATTTACATTTAATTTTTTAATATTCTGACATTCCTCTTTATCATTTGTTTTAATTTTGCTTATTTGACGTAAAGGAATTTATTCACACACTTCCTTCATCCACATTAAATAATAATGAGGCTAGGGCAGTTAGAGAGAGTGCCTAGGTTTTCCTGGTAAGTTGTGCCAATAACCTCTCCCCCAACATTTTAATAAAATCAAATATAAGATTATTCCTCTAGGGACAAAGAATGTAGGCCAGCATGGCATGCGGGGACATATTCTACAAAGCAATGACTCTGAAAAGGATCCTGGGGTCTCAACTGGACATGAGCTCCCCGTGCAATGATGTGGCAAAAAGGACCGATCTGATTCTTGGATGTATAAACATGGGAGTAGTGAGTAGAGTTGTGATTTATTCCACTGTATATGTCATTGGACTGACCAATACTGGAAGATTATATCCAGTTCTGGTGTTTACATTTTTTAAAAGAATGTTGAAAAAATGGTGAGGGAACAGCAAAGAATGACAAAAATGATCCAAGAGCTGGAAAAAACACCTTACAGTGAGAGATTTAAGAAATTGAATCTGTTTATCTTATTACAAAGAAGATTGAGAGAACATTTGACTATGATGTATAAGAACCTTCATGAGGAGAAAATACCAGGTATTGAATGGTATTTTAATCTAACGGAGAAAGGCATAATGAATCAATGGCTATAAGTTAAAATCAGACAAACTCAAATAAGGCACAACATTTTAAGAATGAAGGTGATTAACCACTGGACCAAACTATCATAGGGTATTGTGGATTCTTCATCTTCATGTCAAGCCTGGATGCCTCTCTGGAAGACATGCGTTTAGGTCAGACAAGATATGTGCCTTAATTCAGGAATAACTAGATGCAATTCTATGTCTTGTGTTTTATAGGTCAGACTAGATGATCTAACATTCCATTCTAACCCTAGGAATCTATGAGTCCTTCCCGTAACTCTTATGTAGTATTGGTTAGCTAAGTGGGGTGCTAATAGGAAAAAAAATAGATTGTAGTGTCTTAAAAAGGATGAGATATAAATTACATGGGCAAGCTCTTCAGTTGGTGTTAATGGAGAAAAGGCGACTTAAATCAATGGAACTAGGTCAATTTACAGTAACTAAGAATCTAGCCCCATGTTTATATCCAACCATATCCATTCCTGTGATTTATACCATTATTTACTGAGCATCACAGGAGTATTTAGCCCTTGAAATCATTCATCCACTTGTGATTTTACTGAAAGAGATTGTACCATATGGGCATATGCAGAGGTGCTGGAAAATTGCAGGTGAGATCTATGTCTCTGTGTCCTTGTTAGATCTATTGTTGACACACCTTTGTGCTCCAGCCAAAATATCCAACCACATCCCAGGAAGTCTGGCTTCCTGCAATACATGTTGAGCTCTGATGGGGCGGATGGATGTAAAGAGTGCAAGAGATGGGAGACTGGAGAGAAAGAATCAGATGCAATGGTGGAGAAAACGTAAACAGTAGTAATGGAAGACATGAGACAGAAAAGTTAAAATGGGGTGTGAGAACATTGGCAACCACACAAGACAGAGGAAGGATGAGGAAAAAGAGTGAAAAAATGTACATAATAGCAGAGAAAAATAGGAAAGGAAATTGGCAGACAAATAGTAACCTCAGAAGAGAGGATCTCAGCACTCAGCTATCTGGGAAAGGGACAGGCTGTAGGTTATTAAAAGGACAGACAGTAATATATTTTTCAGTAGGAGAGCCACTTGTTTCCAAAGAATTGCCAGAAGTGGTCCATCTATTTTGAGTTCAAGAGAAAGGTCTCAAAAAATCACTTGAAATGTTACTGTCTAGATTTGCATTGTGGTTTCCCAAAAAATGTGTGCAACTTATTTAGAAAAGAGAACAGTTGTGCATAATAATGTAATTGGGCAAGAGAGACTAAATAAAAGGGAAAGAGCTACTGCATAGCATAAAACACCAAGCAGCAGAGGCCGACTGAGGATAATGCCCACAGATGCAGCCATAAACTTAGCCAGAATAGTACTAGCAAGAAATTATATGAACTTGAGAATGGTTAATAATGTAAAAGTCTAATACAACAGTGCTCTGAACCAAAGAATATTCATGAAAGTCTGGTGGAGTAAATCAAAGAGGTCTTTATTCAGGAGTCATAAATGTTGAGCCGACTGCCCAGGAGGTGAAGCAGTTCCCACAAGGGCCAGAGAGCTAGAAAAGATATCGCAAGACACAGAACACATGCTAGAAACAAAGCTAAAGAAAGGAGACCAGTGGGCCTGCATATCTCATCTGTCTAGGCCAGGCTGCAATTAAGCTAGTCACTCACAGCTTTTTTCTAAACAGACCCTCAAACAACCCAGCTACACAAACAAACACACACAGCAAATTAGAAGTCATGTATACGTCAGCAGATGTCCCTCCCTCCCCTCTTCCAGTATATAAAGCCTCTGCAAATGAGTCACACGCTACCTTTGGCTGAATTCTCAGAGAGGGCGGGTTATCATCATGGGTGAAAGCAGAATCCTAGTCTGTATGATCTGAAGGCACCAACAAACTGTAGTGATTGGTTTTTTGGATGTGGACAGGAGGGAGGTTAAGGGCAAGTCAGAGTAAAGGCCTGGGTTAACTGCAGTGAAGACACACCCTTGCAGACTAGATCCGTCACCTTTAGCGTACACAGGAAGTGTGCTAAGTCAATTTGGAACCTACCTATTTTTTTTTTTTGGCATTAAAATTTTGCAGTAAGTTCACAAACATTTTCTAGACGATCATCTCTGCAAATGCTTCTCTAAATATTTAGCCCAATTAGTGCTCCAGTATGATCAAACGTCACTGTACCACACACTGGTTGCCTGGAACAGAAAAGACTTTGGTGAGTGTTGCTGCCACAGGAATATTGAATGAGGGAGCACTGATCATTCAAAAGATGAACCTCATCGGCTTCTAGCTTGTCAGGGTTGCTTTTCATGGAACACAGGCTACTTTAATACATTACTACCACACCCTAAACCTCCATCTACCCTGTTTGTTTTATTGACTTTGTCAGAGGTATGTCACTGTAAAAGACTGAGATACTGTATATTTAAGAGATGATGATAATGGTGATAATATGGGCGTATACACAATAATTGGCTTCTCTGTATGGTTACCTGTAGAAATGAAGCTTCCATTTCCAGGAACATCATTCCTGATCTATGACAAGACAAAAGGAGCAACATCAAACTAGGAAAAAGAGCGAAGTTTTTTTGCCATTTCACGGTTTGAAAGTTCGTGTGGAATTTCTATTGACAAACAATATGTAAATGTAGGGCATAATGCTGTTTTTCAGACACAGGTATGGGAGAGAGCTTGCATTACTTGACAGATCTTGTGCTTTATCCTGGCCTGTAATATTGCACATCTAAATATGATAGTTGGATATTTAATTTCTGAGTTAGATGCACATCTACAGATGGAGTTTGGAGGAAGAGTTTTGGTGGCCACTTTTGAAATCGGGCCCCTGGTTTCATTGAAGATTTCAGTGTCCTTTGTGGGAAGGTAATTGATTTTTGTTGTGTTGGATACCTGGGGTTTAAGTCTCACAGTTTGCATTTATGCAACTGAAAGCTGTGTAGCTGAATAAACGTGCACCAGTTTGAGAAAATTCCCCATTTATATAGATGTAGCAATCTTGCAAATTCTTGTTTATACTAATCCCTAGTGATGTACGATTTAAATCTTAACTGCACTAGATAAATGATAATGAACGAACTGAGATGTAGTCTTCCTAATTTGTGATATGAATCAAATTATGCAGTAGAATAAGGGCCATAAATCTCACAGATTGTTCTGACAGTAAAATGCCAAGGAAGTGTCTGACTTATACTTGTCACAGTAGCCAATCAACGAGATCTGACAAGGTGCCTCAACATTATTTACAAAAGATGTATCTAGTTTGTTAGTGATGTGCCACCACATGAATTGTTTCACTCATTGCACATCAGGAACTTCCTCGCTACAGGAGGATTTGACTGAAGGAAGCTCTGTTAAACAAACTCTTAACTACTTTCCTCCCCCCACAAAAAAACCCCCCAAAATCTTTTAAAAATCTGCTAATGGAGACTTTATATCATCAAGGAGATGATATAGTGAAGACAGAGAACCTGTTCTTTACCTCATGGGCAGCCATGGAATCATAGTCATTCAATGATGATGCAGTTGATCATTTTAAGAACCTGACTTTTGTTATCTGTGCGCTATCTAACTTGCCTCACGCTTGGTTTATTGCAGGTTGTCTGCAAATCCAGGTGAACTGTGCAGGGCCTGGGAACAAAGCTGCACTGTGGAAGTGAAGCTGGAGAAGTGGACATGGGGGCCAGCACATCAATTATTAAGGATAAAAGATTATTGCAACAGTACTGAGAGGGATGGTCTGTCAGAAAGGCATCTTCCCCCAGCTCCTGCTGGAAGCACTTTAGTTCCTCTAGCTTTGGAGGCTGGATAACCAGAACAGGCTTCCCGCTCTGATAGGATGCACACATACTAATCTCAAAGTATTGATGGTAAAATCCAGTCCATAATATTGGTCTCATTTCCAACTGTCTACCCTCCACACTCAGCCCAAATGCTGATCGAGACTCATTGTGGCCATGAAATTCTGAGCAAAATTAAAAAAAAAAAAAGAAGATGCCACCTTTGGGCAGAGACAAAATCTTAGCCCCAGGGAAATTATTTCAGAAAGTTGTGGGTGTTCTATCTAAGGACTGATCGTTTATATCACATAGGGACCGGACATTGGTAGATTATCTAGATATTTAGCTTGTTTCTGCTCTTTTGAAGCCACTGGCAAATCTTTCAAGCCTCTGTTCCTCATGTTGGGTTATACTGGTTGGTGCAAGATCCAAGGTAGGGAGCAATGGTGGCTGAATGATAGAAGTCAATTTGGTCACTGGCATCAATTAGAGCAGCCTCATGCACGGATGCTCTAAATTATGGATGCTTGCAATAGCCGTTGAGATATTGTTGTAACATTTGAGGAACTGGTGGAGAGTAGCACACTTTAGCCATCTTCTTGGGCATGATGATCAGAGCACATCCCATGTATTGGAGGCTACATCAGCTCTGTACCGACTCCATTATGCTGCAGGAGTTCACAGCTGGTCGATCCAGTGAACGTTGAGGCTGCTCTGAGTTATTCCTTTATTGGGCTGAGTTGACATTATTCATTTAGAAGCAGGAAGACCAATGCTGCTCTTATCGAAGTGAATGTCAATATCTTCATTGACTTTAATGGGAGTAGAGCTGAGTCTATGGTGTGCTAATCAGAACCTTACTTAACTAAGGAATGAAATGTATAGTTAGTTTGTGTCGCTACCTGAAGACGTTAGGTGGTATGGTTGTAGTTTATTTAAGAAAAAAAAGCATAAAAAATTCCTTGAACTAAAATGAGATTTGACCCAACTCACATTTAATGGTAGGCACCTTCTGATGCTATCACTATGTAGTTTGGACACTGATATATTCTCATGGGATCTCCTGAAGGGTTTTGTTTTTAATCACCCTTGAATTCTAGCTACTAGAGATATTGCAGGCAGGATTCTCATGTTTTTCTTCCAGTTCGCACTTAGTTCTTGCTGTTTAATTGCCCAACGTAATAGGCATCTAAATTCTTAACACAAATTAGCTAAAGGTGAGAATTTTTACCCTAGTTTATTGAATAAATAGAGTTAAATGAGTGGCTTTTAAAATGGTAGAACACCACAAGCTATTTGGTGTTTTATGAAAGTATTGATTTTTCTCTTGAGGCGACATTAATGTACAATAAAAGCAGCATATTTCTAAATATGAAAAAGAACTCTTAATTGTATCCTGTTCTAATGTCAAGCCATATAACATTTGCTAGTGCAACATAATAGAAGCAAAACAAAGAGTCTTGAATATTATAATACAAATACAGCAGATCTGTGTAATTATCCTTGCTTGTTCCTGCATGTTGAGACATCATACTTTAGGCTGATTGCACGGGTAGAATGTTTAATGGAAGAATGAGATTATTATAATATTTTCCTTGTAAAATTCATGGTGTGGTTTATTAATGCTGCTGACCACTTCAACTCAACTCTCATATTAAAGACAGGATGGCTGAGGTGAAAGAAAGAAAGAAAGAAAGAAAGAAAGCTTTCTTTCTTTCTTTCTTTCTTTCTTTCTTTCTTTCTTTCTTTCTTTCTTTCTT
>ML685771.1:9995638-10053993 GCA_007922175.1 Pelusios castaneus | reverse complement strand
CTTTCTTTCTTTCTTTCTTTCTTTCTTTCTTTCTTTCTTTCTTTCTTCGTCTTTTTATGGTGCAGCAACCTCAGCATGTGAGGCTGTCTGCCATCTACTGCAGCTTTTGTATTAGCAAAATTTATATCTTCTCACACAGGAAAGTTATATCTTTTTAATGCTACCCCATTTTCCTGGTATTCTCACCAATCCTTGCAGAATGTTCTTTCACCTTGAGGCCCTCAGTTCTTCATAAATAATCTCTCTCCCTGCATTGTCACAGCAGATATTCAGCTACTTCTTGGACTTTGCATGGATTGCACAACCTATCTTTGTGCTTGTTTAGTAAATATACATTCAGGTTGCAGTGACCTGTTAGCACTCTAAATATAGTTAATTCACTTCTTCTAGTTTGATTTCCCAGGACTAAAGATTTTAATTTCTTCCAGTCCTTTCTTTTTTCCCCCAAGTCTTTTACCTATCTTTTGACCCTGTTAACATGTGGAGTTTGTGGCACCCAGTTATTTCTTGTCTACTTAATTTCTAGCAGTCCTTGTATATTCCTTGAGTACTCTTATCCTCGCTATTTCCATTAAACTCAGCTGAAAGTTTCATCCTAAAATTCATGGGCATTTGTCCAGTTGCTACCTGCAGGACACACAACGGAGTCGCTCCATGTGCGATTCACAGAGCTTGGACTTGGACGTCTACCAAGCATGTGTGAACTGTGACTTTTCAAAGGTTTAACATTTGGCCTAAGGTGGGGATGGATAATGGTGCATCCTTGACCCAAAACCACCTTGCTGCTGCCGCTGCTGAATTTCTAGTCCCTGCTCCAAAGCCTGGGGTTGTTAAGGCCTTTCAAAGAAAAAAGGTTGCCTGAATTGTTGTGCTATATTTATGATGTGATTTAAGAATCCTCTCATTTCCCATTGTGCATATTTATAGATTGAGTCCAAAGTTGTTCCAAAGTTTTGAATGAACTGAACAATAGAATAAATTGGTCAGTGTACACAGTTATTTTTGCACAAATCTATTGGCCCATACAACCCTACTCCCAAATCCTGCGGGGGGCGGGAAGAGGCAGGGAAGGAATGTTGCTTTGATCTTTTCACCTAGTCCAAACCTGCAAGGTCCTGCGTTGCTGAGCACAAGCTCTCCCATTGACTTCAGTGGTGATTGATTGGAGTCAGGATCTTTCAGCAAGTGCTTGGTACCTCATAGTATCAAATCTATGGGAGCTGAAAGCTCTACATAAGACAATCAGCATTGAATAGAGCTGATAGTAATTACAGTGAGAGACAGAGAATGAAGATTAGCCAGGAAAGAAATGAGGTCATCTAGTCCAACCCCCTGCTCAAAGCAAAGACAACCCCTGGCTAAATCTTCTAGCCAGGTCTTAAAAACCTCTAAGGATGGAGATGCCTTTGCTGCGTTGTTCTCTGTAGCCGACAGTCATACTCATGGGATAGCGACAGTATCTGAATGTGTCATGGATTGAATTGGCTATCCCTCTTGGATATTTTATGAAATATTTAATTCACTAAGTGACTTTTAGTTAAAGTATTATTGGTGTGTTCCCAATTGCTGATTTCACAATAATACGCTACTCTGTTACAAGTATGTAAGGAAATATCAGGCACATACAGAATTTGCCATCTATTCACAGATCTTCCACTTAAGAGTCCCCTTCCCTAAAATGTTGTGTGAACAGAGGGAGACAACATGCATTCAAAAAAACCCCAAGGCTTTGACCTGATGGGATAAAGAGACAGTTCAGCACTTCCAGTCCAGTTACAACATCTTCATCAGGATTATTGCTGTCCCCTCTGATCATGCATGATTAGAAGTTTCAGTGAGTAAAAACATAGCAAAAGCATATCAATGTGCGCTAAGTCTAATCCTGATGTGCTTGTGCCACTCTCACTCTATCCCATGCAGGATTTGCACCCACCTACTCTCTCCTAAGCCTGCCCTTAATAGCAAGGATTTTGCGTTTTGCACTGTGCATAACCATGGGAGGAAGGGCTGAATTTTTTCCTGAGGATGCTGTTCTGCTCTTTCACAGGCAGAATGCCTTGCACAAAACAACACTTCAGCCTGAAAAAATTAGTCTTGTGTACGTCAGTGCGCTTGACATAAATTGCTAACTGAGAGGTTTTAATGTATGAAATGGAGACTTGTTCAACAGAGACGAAGGTGACCTTTCTACTAGCAATTCCTGAATACTAATGAGCTTCTTTACTGTTCCTCTGAGGTAGTTTTAATGAAAGTGACAGAGGGCTGGGTGGATTTCACAAGTACCAAAAAAACGGAGGTCAGGTTTTTTGCCGTGATAGGACACCGACCAGTCTGTCCAAAACACCCCTGAAGTGGCAGTAGTTACAAAGCCAGAATACCAGCGGGAAGGGTTAGGAGCTAGTACACGAGTGGATATTAGAGCAGCCCTTACTAGAGACCTGGATTGAAGAGATCAGTAGCAGAATAAGACATCTTGTTCACATAGCGTTGTCCATGCTCAGAGTGGAACTGTTGAATGTACTTTGCGCATCTTAAGGATTACATGACATTGCTTTGGTTTATAATACTGTGAAACCGTTTCTTACGGGCTAGAGCAGGGGTTCTCAACCTTTCGTGGGTCGTGACATGCTTGGTGGCATGTCGTGACCCTAAAAGACACACCAGTCCACCCACCCCAGACAGAATCCAGCCATTTCCCCGGCTCTCCGTGACACCCTTACCACTGTGTGGCGACACAGTAATGTGTCCCGACACCGTGGTTGAGAACCGCTGGGCTAGAGTGTGCTGTGGCCTACGTCCCCACAGGAGGGAATGAGACGTGAGACTGCTGTGTGAGCTCCCCAGACTAAGGTTTGAGGGCTTAGGGCGATCTTCCGCTGCTTACTTCGACCTTCTACAGCCTGCGTACAAGCTCACGCAGGTGGAAGGTCAAACTACGTGGTGTTAGAAGTCGACCTTGTAAATCCAGGAGGTGCAGGGTTAAGGGCGAATTTAGTAATTCGCCCTAACCCCAGTGTAGACACTGACCTCCGACTGCGGTCCCCACAATCCCGTCGAGGCTGACGCTGGCTCCCACAGCCATGCTACGGGCTTGGCAGTCCCAGGCTAAGGCTGCGGGGACCGACGGCAGCCCCGGCAAGGGACTACTGAGGGTTGACGGAAGCCCCAGCGGGGGGCTGCCAAATCCGCAGCAGGGCTGCGGGGCCAGGGGCAGCCCCAGTGGGGGGCTACTCAGCTGGCTGCAGGGTGGCAGGTGGTGGCAGCTCGCAGGGGTACTGTGTATACAAGAAGCTGGAGGATGGAGCGTGGTGTAGACATTCGTCTCTGCTTTTATTAATTCGGCCTCTAAAGGCCGAATTTAAATCTCACAATCTCACACCAGTGTAGACATGGCCTAAGAGTAGGTTTACTTCCCTCACAGAACAAGGGGATGGAAGGACCAGGAATAGGAGGAACCTTAGCCGCACAACTCATCCACTCCCTTTCTAGGCAGCACAGCTGAGCTGCGGCAGGATGTGTTTAAGGCAAAGCAGACAATGGTGACTGGGGTGTGGCTCTGAGTCATAAAGCTTTCTGTGGCGGTGTAGTTTACGCCCAGCCCTCCTTGTTCAAGGCTCTGCCTGAAGTTGCCATCTAGCTCCTAATAATACCTTAGAAACAACCCAGGTAATAAAAGATCATTCCATAAGATAATTTGTGGGAGCCTAGAACGTTTATAAATGAACAGCCTCTAAGATTCACTGTAGCTGTGGAGTAGGGACTATTCATGAGATGAAGCCTTAGAAGAGGCTTTGATTTAGGACTATATTATCTAGTAGTCAGTGCCTACATTTATTTCCCAGTGCGTAGTTCCTGGGGAGCTTTGTCACATGGAACGACAATCGTAGAAGTATCTGACCATTTAATTACACAAATGTTCATGATTAGTAGGCAATCTGCATCAGCTATATCTGCATAGTGCCTCTGGCTGCTCCTTGAGTGCTGAGTTTAGGAAAGTCTCTGCCTTCTTGTTTATACAGTTCCAAAGCAAAGCTCATGAATCTTTCAAAAGTAAAAATGCGAGGTAGATGTTTACAGAATATTAAATATAGAAGAGCTGCCTAGAATGGATGCAGGCTTTGAAGTAAAGGTGGCGATTGGACAGTGACACCTTTTTTAAGACAACAGAGTCTTGTGGCACTTTTAAAGACTAACAGATTTATTAATCGCATGGGCTTTCGTGGGAGAAAATCCCACTTCGTCAGACGCTTTGAAGATAGGAAAGTTACAGAGTGGGAGGAAATTAAATGCAGGGGAGTGTATGACATAGCATCAGGTCAGGCTGTAACAGCAATTAGTCTTTAAAAGTGCCACAAGACTCTGTTGTCTTTCTACAATAGACTAACACGGCTACCCCTTTGGAATTTGACCTTTTTTAAGCTACATGTATAATACTACTACTAGTACTGTGGCAGTTCACAGTCCTCAGACCTAACATATGTTAGAACAAATCACACCATCTTCCTCTCTCGTCTCTGTATCACAAGGAGGTGAGTTTAGCTCCACACTCCACATTCTTAGAGGCTTTCCTTATGCTGCAGAGCCTGTCCCCAGTGCATAGGGCTCTGAGCCAAGTATGTAATGTTGTAAGACAGGAATTCCCCTTGACCTCCGCAGGTGGTTGGTTTATGACCTGAAGCAAGAAGTTGGATTCCTCATATCATTATCTTGACTTGTCTTTTTCCCCCACCCCACCCGCCCCCTAAGTGTTATTTAATGGTCATAAAATGGTGTAGTCACAGCAATGGCTCAGCGGTGAATTCCCCAAGTTACTGCAAAAGGAAATCTCTCTTTTTGTCGACTCTACATTTACTGTTCTTTTGGTTTGAGTGCTTTGGGGGAAGGTGCCGAGTTCTGGGTTATGTGCAACCCATGTAAATATGGGTGGCATTTCTTTTCAGAATAGAGAAACAATGTCTTAAATATACTGGAGCTGCTTGACTCTTTAGTGAGTATTTGAACCTGTCCCCAAATATGCAGAGAAGGATGCATCATTGAAATGCAGAGGCAGCATATGAGGGCCTCACACCCATTTATCACACTGCAACAAGCTTTATTACATGCTGTGTACATTTTCCATATATAAATCAAAAGGGAAAAGCTAGGTCATGCTGCTGTTCATTTAATCAGATTTGAGATAAATGATTTCTGCTAATCACCTGCCAGCACCTTCTGGCAGTAGATGTTTAGACCATTTTTCTTGCTTTAGTTCTTCATTTGGTGGGAAATCAGCGATGATCAATACCCTCCAGATATGATAGATGTCCCCAGTGAATTGATACAACATGCTTCTTTGAGAGCTACTAAATGAACTGATTCATAGTGCCAGCCAATTGCTTGTGCAAACACGTGCTGCAAAAGGAAATTCTTTAGACTTGCTAATGAATCTAATGTAGTGTGTGGAATGATTGCTTCAAGCCAAACACAACTTCTATTGAAGTCAATGGAGGCCATATTCAAGGACAAAATATGTACACACAGCCAAATCTTCATTCCTGGTTATAGCCGCCCTAAAAAACTGGACTGTGTGACTGAGATCCTCAGCTAGGGGCCTATCCTGGAAGTGCAGTGAATGAAGTGGGATTTTCTCCCACGAAAGCTCATGCGATAAATAAATCTTAGTCTTTAATAGTGCCACAGAACTCTGTTGTTTTTCCCATGGAGCATATTACTTATGATTTACCGGAGGTGCACACCCAGGGCATAGCTTCCACGTAGGACTGATTGCAAATGGAGAATCTTTTCTGCAAAGCAAAAAATGTTTGCTTTTTATTTTTGTGTTAAAAAATATCTGACCTCTTTTTTTTAACTAAATGAATGTTTTTGTATTTTAGATAAAATGCAATTGGAACCCTCTCCTAGTTGTCGGTTTCCGTGTGGGAGGAGAGGGGAGTAAAAGGAGAGAAAAAGGGAACGCTAAAACAAAAAATTATTTTGGATCAAAAGTTATTTTATTTAAATGTTTGTGGACAGAACAAAACAAAAAGTAAAGATCTTACCTTTTTTTTTGTAAAAAAGATGTCTTATGCAAAAGCAAATTTTTTTATCAAAAACTTTTTGATAATTTTTTCGACCTTCTTCCAAGAAGCCTGCCCTTCTTCACCTCCCTGGAGCAGGACCATTGCTGTTTTTTAGATGTCAGGTAGTTTGTGATTGCAGCCACATGAAGAATCTAGGGAAGGAGCATTTATCCTATGCTTTCTAACAGCAAAATAAATGTTCCTCTTTTGATGGCTGCATTTGCTTCCCTGTTATCTCTTCCCTAACTGCTGTCATGTGGAATTATTACCAATTACTTCCTTTGTTCTGAGCTGGGGACAACTTACTCTGTACTCTTTTGTGTTCAGCTTCCCAAGGAGATGAGAAAACTCTCTGCTGACAACACTGCATGTGTGAGCTTTCTTAGCAGGGTCTCCACTGCAGGAAAAGTTTAGTGGTCTCTGCTGTGGGCCTAATGCTAGAGTCCTTTTCTATTCAGAACTCCCATTGAAATTAATGGGATTTCTGCGCTTAAAGATTGTTGCTCTGCCTCTTCACTCAGGCCTGGTGTGCAGAAGAAGACAAGAGCTTCATTCCAGCGTGAGGATCCAGGGACTTAAGAGGAGTGCATGGGCTGTCGTTCTTTTACTCCACCAAAGTGGTGAAACTGATACAAAAGAAGGGGAGGGGGGAGTGGCCCCGGCTGCTGCAAGCCTGGGGCTGCTTGGTCTTGGCTCCCACATCTGAGCGGGGATGCAGGTGTCTGCCACCTGGCTCCTGGCTGTGCAGTGGGATGGGCGCAGGTAGTGCTGCACCCTGTCTGTGACTGGACAGGGGAGAAGTCCCTGAACGGCTGCCCCAGTTCACCGCTAATTATAGCAGTGGCCGAATGTCGATGTCTCTTATGTCAATACGTTTTTGTGGTGTAGACAAGGCCCGAGGCTTTCCCTCTATAACCTCATCTGTGCTAGAGCAGCCATGGTGAACAGCTCCTCTGGTGTTAGTAAATGAGGGATTCCTAGGGGACATAAGATAGATGTTATGAAACATCTGGAGGCTAGGCTTTCTTGCTGAAGAGCTAGTGATCTGGTGTCAAAAAGTGCACCAATAATGTTAGCAGAGCTGCTAAGGAGGGAACGTTTATGAAAAATCCCTACTGCAGGCAAGGCTAAGGATGAATCTAGCCCATGTCAGTATTGCCTCACTCTGATGTCACCATTTAGGCGTCCTATGTAAAATAATTTAGCCTCCATCCACTTTTTTATGGACAGCTTTCCATCTCAAAAAAAATCACCACTGCATCCAACGCTAAATGGTATTTTATTGACAGTCTCTACATAGACAGATCAGGAACTGACTGGGCTTTGGATCAAGCCCTTAAAGAGCATGGAAACGGTGCACGTCTCTCTGTATAGACATAAGCCCTCCAGGGCAGGATTGAGGCATGTTAGCAGATTATTGTTTGGAAGCTTAGATTATTCTTACCCATGCTGCACCTGATTAGTACAGAGAGGAATCCAGTTCTGTGAACCCAGCAATCCTTCTCAAGAGTCTTAGATGCATATAATTCAATTAAAATGCATTACACAGGGCTTTTCTTTAACAGAGCTCTGTGCAGACTTATACATAGAATGAAACAAAAGAGCAATTATGGATGCCATTCTCTCATGTCTTGTTGTCCACTGTCACTATCAGGGAATTGAATGATCCATGGGTACTTCTCTAACAGCTGATTTTAGGATCTGCAATCAATAGGCCACCATCATCCCAGTTTTATTCTAGCATCAGAACTTTTGCATGCTGTTGTTAAGAAAATGATTCAGTATCCATATAACTGCTAAAGAGTTTTGATATAATCATATTAGGCAAGCTGGGAAATCCATAGCAGGTACTATTTATTTGCTTTGTGAGAGTCAAACTTTATCATAATTAAACGAGTGTAATAACAGAATAATTATTTTTTCCCCATCAGAACCCTCTAGATGAAAATGAGAGAAATGTCACCTGAGAATGCACATTTTCCATTAAAAATACTAGAAACTGGTCTAAACTAGCTCCGTTGTTATTGCCCGAGAGCTAAACTTGTGTAAAAATATTTTGGAATGACTCAAATGCATCAATTTATGTCCACAAACAGGTAGTATCTGAAGTGCACTGTATAAAACAGTTCTGCAGAACACTGGATTTTTAATTCAGCCAATTAAGGTCATACCTCCACCCCACACATGTAAATGAAGATTAAGACCACTATAAATGATAAATTTAGCCATATTTAGTGAATTTACAAGGAAAAAATATATGCATTATACAGATGTTGGATTTTTTTTTTAAATCACACATCCCAGTGAAGGGCAGCATAACTCCTTTAGCAAGGGTTTCTAGTAATTGGGAAGGACTGTTTGAAAATGTGTGTGTTCATGGGATGTTTCCCGATTTATTTTTTTATTTTGCTGCTTCACAGCATGTAAGGGCAACTGGTAGAGATGGTTAAGAAATGGCTTCCCATCCCCCATCCTAGCAAAAAATTGTTTTCATCACAATTTTTCTGATTTTTTTTAGTTGTCTGCAATCAAAAGCTGAACCGTTTCAGTCAGGTGAATTGTTTTTCTTCTTAACCATCTGAACATTTTGGTTTCTGGATCTTGGTTTTGTGTCACTGTTTTTTGGAGAAAAGCCCCTAAAATTGTTGAAAACAGACATTTCCCATAGAAACTTTCATTTCAATAAAATAGCTGGTTTTCCATCATCAAACTTCTAGATAGAAAATGTTTTGCAGTTCTAGCAACTACTCAAGGAACCAATTATGGCTGAAGAATCAGGAAACAGTATCCTTATTCTGGCTCTGAAGTTGTCTTACTTTGATATAAATCCACATCATGAATAAACAAAACCCCAAGAAATGTTAGTCCGTGAGTGACTTGGAAGGCTATTATTCCACATACAGATATGTGTTTCCATTCAGTAATGGAAATAGTCCAGCCAGCTATTCTTCTAGCTGAGGAGGACTGGACCCAAGCAGGCCTCTTATGAGACAGTTAGCGCTGTTCTTTGGGTGGTGAGGAATACCTGTTGAGGGGGAGTATGCCACATTTCCAGTATCTACAGCTCAGGAAATGAGCTTGGGTTCCTTCCTCAGGCTACTTAGGATTTTCTCCCACGAAAGCTCATGCGATTAATAAATCTGTTAGTCTTTAAAAGTGCCGCAAGACTCTGTTGTCTTTCTACAATAGACTAACACGGCTACCCCTTTGGAATTAAAACATACTGAGAGCAGCCCTTCTTAAGGCAAGAGTGCCATCTTGTGATTAGTGTTGGAAAGAGAATGCAAAGCCGTGCCTTTGAGAAGTCTCACCCAGGCATATGTAGTAGCAACATGCAGACCTGAGTCACCCTGGAGGCTGCAGTTTCACTAAGGACAAAACCATCTGGTGGAGGGTTCTAATATGAATACCTCTTACTATTTCACGCTGTGGTATTCTAAGCAGATAACCTCGCCGCCCCCCATCCCTCCCGCCCAAATGTATTTCAATCAGCATTACAAACAAGGAGTCCCGTGCCATGGCACTTTTAAAGACTAACACATTTATTTGTCGCATGAGCTTTCATGGGACAAAATCCCACTTCGTCAGATGTTTTGAAGATTAAGTGGGATTTTTTTCCCAAGAAAGCTCATGTGCTAAATAAATTTGTTAGTCCTTAAAAGGGCCGTAGGACTCCTTGTTTCTTTTGCTGAACTAGACTAACACAGCTCCCCCTCTGGAACTTGTCAACCCCCACTGTAAAGCAAAGAAAGGTAAGCACCATGCACATGTGACCATCTCGCTCCTTGTGACTCACTGTTAGCGACTACCACAAAGGGCTGCTTCTTTGCTTCAGCTGGGAAAGGTCTGTATTTGTGGAGCTGCATGTACCAAGTTTGGTGCGGGATCTGCATGTATCTGGCTGCAGTTTTACATAGGAATCTCTATCAATGGGGCCAGTGGAAATATTAGCTTGCAGGGCCCAAGCTCATTGTTCTACTGCAGGAGGGGTATGGAAATGTGGCCTTTTGTGTAGGAGGGAGAGGGAGATAATGGGGCCTTGTCTTCTAATCCCTCTTGGTCTCTTGTTCCATGGCCAGCGGGTCAGGAAAGGCAGCGCTCAGGGGCTTGTATCTCCTACTGGCAGCTTCTGTTGAAGGCCAGCCTTAAGACCAGGATCAATGTTAGAAGCAGGCAGGTCAGAGACAGAGGCGGCTTTTGGGGTAGGCGAAGCAGGCGCACGCCTAGAGCCCCCAATAGCCAAAGGCTGCTCTGGTCAGAGATGATATTTCTATTGCACCATCCAAGCACTTAGCACTTGACAGCCATGCAAGAAAGCCCCACAAAGGCTGACCAGGGGGGGTCCTGGGGGGTAGTGGCAGCCTCTAGGCAGGAACCCCAATTTCCCCAGGCTGGAGTAGGAGAGTTCCGCAGTGGAAAGTGCTGGGCCGCCCACTAGGGGGCGCCTCTGTGAGCCCTGCCCAGCGGCGCCTCGGCCAACCCGGGAAGGGCGTGGGGCTGGGGCGGGGACTGCTCGGCCAGGGGGTGGGTGCGCGCGCTCCGCGGGGGCCGCGCGACCAGTCCCGGGAGCCGAGCGGCGCGGGCTGTGCACGGCCGGGCGCCCAGTGCGCGGAGCTTGCAGCGCGGTGCGGCCTGTCCTTGCTCCGCGGCCGGGGATGCGGGCGGCTCCTTCCTGCCGCTGCCCGGCCGCTTGGCCCTGGCTGCTCGGGATCCTGCTGGCCTCGGGCAGCCCGGCTGCAGCCGGCCCGAGGGGAGGTGCCGCTGGCCTGGGGGAGGCGGCCCGGGGGTGCGATGGGGAGAGGAGAGGGATCGTGCCTCCGGGGGGCGTGGAGACTGGCCCGGCTTGGCCCTCTGGGAGCGGCTTTGTAACCCGCTGCTACCCCACCCGTGTTAGCCCCCCAGTGTGGACAGGGCGGCTGTCGCTTTAAGATCTGCGCTGGCCCTGGGGCGTGCCAGGTCTTATCCGGGCCAGTGTAGATCCTCCTTGGTTCTCGCTCCTGCGGGCTCATGGAGCCGGGTTCAGTCCACCTGCTCCCCAAGTGGGTGTCGCCGAGCAGGGACGTGAGCAGAGTCCCAGGCTAATGTCTGGGCCAGGTGGCTGTGGGGCAGCCGGAGGGGATCTAGTGTCCCAGCGTGTGAGCGACAGGTAGCGGTGTGGATGTTGTGGCCCTGCTGACCTCGGCATTAGGGACTGGGCTGGGTCCACGCTTGGGTGGCTGTCCTGAGCTTCTGACGGTGCAAGCATGTCCACACAGATATTTTCTAGTGCGTTCCCACCAGGCCCAGTAGCACAAATGGCAGATGAGGGTTGGAAGGGACCTCAGGAGTGTGTGTAGTCCAGCCCTCTGCTCCAAGCCGGACCAACCCCAACTAAATCATCCCAGCCAGGGCTTTGTCAAGCTGGGCCTTAAAAACCTCTAAGGATGGAGAGTCCACCCTGCAGGCTGGTGACTTGCTCCCAGTTACAGTGTAGACATAGTCAGGCTTCCACTGTTGGTACATAATACAGGTCTTCCCTTTTTCCTTTCCTGATAATTTTCTGCACAGGGTTAGTTAACATGATGATGTCTTAATTTTGCTTGTGGAAAAGCTACTCTGGTGTGTGAAATCCAAAAGCAGGCAAAATGTCTACTAGAAAATCTTTGCCCTTAAATTGCAAACACCCCCCACCCCGTTTTTTAGGTTATTTCTACAAGCCTTTTTTGCCTTAAATGTTATTAATTATGTTTATCATGGTAGAACCTTGGGGCCTGTTAAGAAGGGATCTTTGGATTCTTAAACAAGTTTTTGATGTTTGTCCTTTAAAATGATAGTTTATAAGGATGTCAGAGGCTCTTCTTGATGGTTGTAAAAGAGCTGGGGAGTTAAAATTAGATACAGAGACCTTCCAATAGGTACATTGTTCTTAGATTAGGTTTTATGTACCTCTCTGTCTTCTTTGTAGATGGCATGAATGTTCTCTTCATAATAGCGGATGATCTGCGCCCTGCTTTAGGCACTTATGGAGACAGCCTTGTAAAATCTCCAAACATAGATCAGCTTGCGGCTCGCAGCGTTGTGTTCCAGAATGCATATGCGCAAGTAAGTAACTCAATTTCATTTAAAAATAGTGATTATATCTCTTTAAAATACTTAATGGTTTGGGCACAGGAGGTGTTAGTGAGAACACTGAAATAACCAAGTGCTGTGTTTTAAAATATTTCAGGCAGGAAAGGGGCAACTGAGCTAAATTGTAGCAAGTGTGTTTATCTTGGCTGGAATGAGAAAAGCATTGCAATGAAGGCAGTTGCCGCAGATGTTACCAGTAACATTGTGCTACTCTAAATATTGTGTAACAACAGCTTGTGAGTTTCACTATTAACAGTGAGATGCTATTTTTTAAAAAAATCCATTTTGCACAATACCAGTTTTGTGCTTTCACCATTGTAGTCTTGTAAAAGCTTATTCTGTATTTACATCCCTACACCTCTTTTGTGAGCATGATTGTTTATTTCAAATCCCTTAGATTGTCCAGATCGCTCTTTGTAGGGGTGACTGCTAATCATCATTTTTGTGCTCCAGACTCTAAATCTCACTACTTCCCTTTTGTGCTGGGATGACTGATTAGCACAAGATTTCTGCATTCTCAGCTCCTGACTAGGGAGTTTGGGGACTTCAGTGGAGTTACTCCAGACTTTAGCCAGTGTGAAACTGAACAGTCAGACCTTTGAACAGTAACCTGGATCTCCCACTTGTCTGTTTTGTATTATTGCTAAGACTGCCATTTTTATTCTGACTCTGTAGTAGTACCTTACCAATTTTCAAAAGCACAGCCTTTGCTTAATGTCGCACAGTTTGTGTTATTAGCTGCGTAATCAAAGCTCTAGCGTCTAGCCTCTTCTCAGAAGTGTTAGTTTGAGATCTCAAGTGTAAGAAAATACGTACGCACAGCTCGATGTCTGTTTGTGATGTGGTGGGTGGATAAGAAGCTATGGCTGATACCCTAAGTAATGATCCTAGAATCTTAGCCACTAGCAATGTTGAACATCATTTGTTGGATTCTACCAGCTCCTAAACATTTTCCCTAATGACACCAACCTCACTTGACTGCACTTCAGATATAAACTGAATATATTCTACTTTCCATTAAGCCTTAATTCTCCTGTCTCTTGCTTTAGCAAGCGGTGTGTGCTCCAAGCAGAGTGTCTTTTCTAACTGGACGCAGGCCCGACACCACCCGGCTTTATGATTTCCACTCCTACTGGAGAGTACATGTAGGAAACTATTCCACGATACCCCAGTACTTCAAGGAGAATGGCTACACGGCCATGTCTGTAGGAAAAGTGTTTCACCCTGGTATGGCTTTGTTTTGTAACATTTAGAATCGGCATTACCGTATTGCCACAAATGAATTGTGTAATTAGGGAAGATTTTTTTTTGTTTTATATTAAATGCCAAAAAAGGTTGTCATGTGCCTGATATAGAATTAAGTCCTTCCAAATTATCTTGCACTTGTATAAATCATTACATTTTAAAGCTACCGAGGTGACGAACTAACTTCACAGCATCATTCAACCATGGAAATCTATCTGCTTTAAATTTTCACACGCTGCTTAGAGCGTACTTGATATTAAATCCTATTCTCCCTAACTTGTCTAGAATTGAGACACTTATCTTGAAACTTCTAAAGATGCAACTAGATACAACTAAATGCATGGTCATTCTCTAGTGTTGGAACCTAGATTTACTTGTGCTTCGCATTATGCTGTGCCCTGTTTAACCCCACGTCAGTCTGATACCATCTTGTTGGATGAAGAAATGTTACCTGTGTGAGTAATAGCCACCCAGTTAAGCTGCCTAGAAACCGAGTTCTCTCTTTATGCAACGCTAAAGAGTTGAAAATACTATGCATACAAATACAAGATTTTTCTGTGACGCTTCTGTGTTGCAACTCACTACCGTTAAAGAGTGTTTGTTGGATGTGTCGAATTTTAACATAATTATCTACATCTATAAATACTGGTGATAGTTTTGTACCCAGAGCTAAACTTGCTTATGATGCTTGAGGTTTTCCTTTCCCCAGAGCCAGCTGTGTTTTAGGGACTGATTATCAAAGCAAATGGTTGTCCTTTCATTCTTGAATGTTCTCTTAGTCTCCCGAATTAGCTCATAAAATTAGTGGCCTTCTTAGAACTGTGTTTTCAGTGTTAACAAAACAATTTAGCCACGTGCATTCTGGGACTGAAGTTTTCCTAGTTGAGTGAGCTCTAAGACCATTTCTAAGATACTTGCTTTGCTTACTCCTCCTTTCCAGGGATTTCATCCAATCATAGTGACGACTATCCGTACAGTTGGTCCATGCCACCTTTTCATCCCTCTGCAGAAAAATACGAAAACACTAAGGTAAACAGGCCGTTTGCTTGTATGTGGACCTAAATAAAGATGGGAGGAGGGTATTTCAGGATATAAATGTATTATTACTGTCTGATACAAGCCGTTGCTAATCTGAGTCAAACATGTTAATTCAGAATATACATTTCTATGATTCTGGAACCTAGTGGGTTGGAATTAAGGAGAAAAATCACTGTCCAGTACACTTTTCCTCATCTCCCTGCCAAATGGAAGTGTCTCTTTGTGCTGAAGTATGGTTATGCTCATTAAGGGCCGAATGTTTATGCTCACGAGTAGTTCCTTTGAACTCATTGGGATAACTGAGACGTGTAAGTGCTTGTGAGGCTGGGGCCCTCAATTTGTCTTGAGAGCATAAAATCCTTTATCTCAAAACTACAGCTGTCATCTCTGGCAAATTACCTCAGCCTCTTCTCGAGGTGGTAAAATGCTGTCAGCTGGTGTGGCTGAATTTGAACTTACTTTGCTTGCTAAGAACCCCGCAGCCACTTGAGGGCAGAACTGATTAATGCATCTTTTACTATAGAAGGTAGACAGCAAGCATTTAAAGCCAGTGAGCCCCCAGTTACACAAAAATGTGGTTTCTGTTTACACTGTCAGAGGGTTTCAGATGCCATTTGTTCTCACGCACAGACTATGGCCCAAGACTCTGTGCTTGATCCTGGATCTTTGCAAATCCAAAATTAATTTGTGCAAAAATACAAAACATGACTCCGGCAAAGAAGGGATTAAACCAACCCTGTTTAGATAACCAATCAGAGTTTCCTGTCTTATTCAGCTTTCTGGAAGGTTGATTACGGTAAGTGGTCGAAAGGAATCCATGTCATATTTTTGTGAGTGTTGGGCTATGTCAGCCCTTCCAAGTGCCATAACCACATACCCATGGTGACGCCGCTGTAGCACTGCAGTGTAGATGCTTCTTACGTCGATGGTAGGGTTTTTTCCTTTGATGTAGTTAATTCACTTCTCCGAGGGAGGGTGACTAGAACTCTTCTGTCATCCTAGCTACGTCAACACTGGGGGTTAGGTAGATCTAACGATGGCCCTCAGGGCACAAACATTTTCACCTTAATGTAGCTCAATGAATGATTTAGACCAGGCCTCAGTCAGGCGCTAGTCAACGGTTACCATGCAATATCTTCAAAGCGTCTGAGGAAGTGGGATTTTTCTCCCACGAAAGCGCATGCGATAAATAAATCTGTTAGTCTTTAAAAGTGTCACACGACTCTGGTTTTCTGCAATAGACTAAAACGGCTCCCCCTCTGGAACATACAATATGTGCAATACTAGGGAGTGCCTCCGTGAGACAAAATTCAGCCTTCGTATAACTCTGTTGTGAGGCTAACTGTTGCATCAGCCACTTACGACTCCCAGCACACATTAGGATATGCTCCAAAGGCCACCTTTTCTTCTCAAATTCCTACAGCAGTCAGTCGTTCCCTAGTGACTAAATATTAGCACTTTACACAGAAACTAGTGAGTCAGGTAATGGCTTCCGAGAGAGTTTTTCCACAAGTCCTCAGGGCCAGATGGCATGAAAGGACAGACCAATAACAACTAGTTTTTTACCCCTCTCCTTCTCATTGGAAATAAACAAAAGCTGCCTGTTTGTTTAGTGCATAGCTGAGCTTTGGAAAATGCTGCTGTTTTTTTCCTCTGTTGTTTTGACTAGCTCATTTAGTACAGCACAAACCTCCAGCATTAATACTAGCTGTTAATTTCTTGGTCAAACTTCAGTTCACAGTCTGTGTGAACAGAGTGAATCCTTTGAGTAGAGTCCAATGTGAGCTGCTCTTGAAGCATGTGTTCTTTCTTTCATCACGTTAAAATAGCTTAAATATTACTTCTTTGTTTTCCCAAAGACATGCAGAGGAAAAGATGGAAAGCTTCATGCCAACTTGGTTTGCCCAGTTGATGTGAAAGAAGTGCCTTTGGGTACCTTGCCAGATATCCAGAGCACTGAAGAGGCCATACGCTTATTGAACGTCATGAAAATAAAGAAGCGTAAATTCTTCCTGGCCGTTGGTTATCACAAACCGCATATCCCACTGAGGTATCCTCAGGTAAGGAAGGGTGGAGTAAAACCATGTCATTGGGTTTTATGGTGAGTGAAATGTAGACCAAAGTTATCCAATGGCCAGTGTTAAGCTTCTAAAATGCCTTCTACTGTTACTGTAAAGCATTGAAACATTGAGACGTACCTGTAGCGGCCTTCAGAGACAAGTAACTCGGAGTCAAAGTATATGTTCTTTTAAAACATTTTAATCTAAGCAGCATGTTAACAGAGCATTAAGTGCAATCCCAGGAGCCAGTTCTACCATCCTTACTGATTGATGTAGTACCCACGGAATATAATTGTGACTACTTATGCGAGGAAGGATGCTGTCTGAGAGTGGCAGAGGGAGGCTGTAAACGACTGAATCCTGATCTTCCTTCCCATGTATGTCAATGGCAAAAATTCCCCTGATTTCAGAAGGAGCAGGACTGGGCCTTGTGTTTTTGAGAAGACTTTTGTACATAGGTCTCTACTGTATCGGAGACCAATGGTAGAGTAGCCTGTGTCGTGAGCCAAAGAGCTGTCCCACATGCAAGAACTTGGTTCTGTGTTATCTCAAGCCAGTCTTCTGAATGGCAGCTCTGTGCTAAAAGCCCAGGTGAGGTTGGTGCTTGTCAGAATATCATAACCAGATGCTACTGAGTATGCTGAGAAAGTCTTATTTCCTTAAATATGAACTGAAAGTGCTGGTGATGGGGGGGGGGGGGGGACAGAAGGGAAATGGCTGCTGCTTTCTGTTGTGTAAAGAAGGCTTGGGAGGGGAAGGAGGAACTTGCTGCTGAATTTTTTTTTTTTTTTAACCTTTGAAACAGCCAGACTTGTTTTTGCTGGTGGCCTTCCTTGGAGGTCTCTTGGATTCTGAGCCTCCTCAGCCCTTAATTGATGGAGAAAAGGGTTAAATCTTTAATGAAGGTGTCCTTTTTACTAACTTTTTCTCAGGCATTCTGGGTTAGGGCGTGTAGCAAAACCAGAGTTTTAAACAGCGTGAATAAAAATCACTATTTGGGTTTCAGATGCACTGTATCTGCATAATCCTGTTAGTTCCATGGGCATCTGTAGCCTTCCAAGAAAAGTACAAGAGTCAATCCTGAAGTAAGCAAGTTGAGCCAACAACCAACCACTTCTTGGAGGCATAAACCTTTCAGGCTTTTTAAAAATAAACCCTAAAGAAGCCAGAAGCGGTAGAAATCCAGGGTTTTTCTTTGCTCTGCTTTTCGGTTGATTCTCAGCGCTTGAGATGAGTGCTACGCTTCTGGGACGCCCTCTAGGCAAAAGGAAAGTAGGCACACAGCTCCACTTGGTTGTGGAAATCACAGGAAAAGTAGAATTGATGTATAAGGTTGCAATAACACTGAGAACATCACACAACAGTACTGAAGTCTGTACCGTAAACACCTGGATGGCTCTTTGACTTTTCAAAGGGCCCTTCACAGAAAATGGATGAGGAACGCTACTTCAGAACTGCAAACCTTGGTCTTGCCATTCCAAAATCTTAATACCCATTTGCATTGTATCGTGAAGGAATTTCTCAAGCTGTACCCACTGGAAAACATCACACTAGCCCCAGACCCTCAGGTACCTGAAGAACTGCCTGCTGTGGCTTACAACCCATGGACAGATATCCGAGAAAGGGAGGACGTCCAGGCGTTAAATGTCAGCTTCCCTTATGGGCCGATTCCCGAAGATTTCCAGGTAAGCAGCCAAGCTGTTGCGTTGGAATCAGGCTTCCCTACATCACAGTTAAGTGTGAGGTAGCGCACGGCTGCTGTTGTTAACAGTGAAATGTTTCAAGGCACCTATAGCACTTGCTACCCTGGGGCACTTGGAGGCCCTGCCTCAAGCCAGCCTGTGTTGTAACTGAATTGCGAGGTTGGTCAGCCTAGCAAGAAGAAGGCTGAGGAGAAGCTGGATGGTAGTGTGTAATGCTGGAGAGTCTGGTTTTTTTCCTGCTCCCAGTCTTGTTTCTGGGCTGAGTGTGATATAGGGGAAGTGTGTTCAGAAGCCACAAGGAACTTTGGCGCTACACCAGAGCAATCCATCCATTGTCACTAACCCTTCCTCTTTAAGGGCCTCATTTCACAGTCCTTCTTCTGACAAGACACTGACTCCCATGGGGCACTGCTTGTGCAATGGAGGGTGGGATTCTTAGCGTACGTCTACACTGGAGGCTCTCTTAAGTCCACTTAACCAAGGTTGACTTAAAGTTGACCTTGTTAAGTCGACTTAGAGACTCCACAGACCTGCGTCCACACTGGCAGGTGCTAGGTTGATGGAGGAGTGGCCAGGAACTCTGCGAGGGGGCCTGGAGGCCAATTAGGTCGACTTAAGGGCTGTCCCCCGTCTACACTGGCTTAAGTCGACTTAATAAGGTCGACTTAAGCCTTAGGTCGACCTTAAGAGGTGATGTTATTAAGTTGACTTAAGGAAGCTCTTATGTCGACCTAATAAGCGCCCAGTGTGGACGCAGCGGTTGTAGGTCGACTTAACCGTCCTTAAGTTGACCTGAGGCTCCCGTGTAGACGTTCCCTTAAGGAACAGCATTGTCTGGCCCAGAGCTTGTTGCTTGAACGAACCTGTAGAGAGTATTTGGGATGTTCTAGTTCCCTCTGTAACTCGAGTCTTTGCAGACACTTGAAAACAAAGCCTTGCAATGAAAATGCTGCAAGCCCTTTAATTAGATCCGAGCAAGCCAGGGTTTGTACCACTGAAATGATTCTCCCTTTCTGGAATAACTTGCAGCGTCGGATTCGCCAGAGCTATTTTGCTGCAGTTTCTTACCTGGATACGCAGGTTGGCCTGCTACTGAGTGCATTGGATGATGATGGGCTCTCGAACAACACAGTTGTGGTGTTTACTGCGGATCATGGTAAGCGTTCCGATACCGCCATGGCTATGTGCAAAAAAGCCTCTTCCGAGCTGACAGTTAATGCCACCAGTTAATTCATTTGCATGTGTGTCCTGTGCAGCCATGCACTGTGTATCTGCTAGTTAATATAGTTCCGAAGGCTGCACAACTTCTGTTGTCTCTGAAGGCAGTTCTCTCCCTAATCATTTGGAGGGTTTGCTGTAGATAGATGAGCCCTCTCACGAGACAGTCACCTGAGCTTGCTGTGTTCTCTGCTCTTTCTGATCCAGGCAGCAACTCCCATTGGAAAAGCCCTGCTGTGGGGCAGCTTTCCCATCACGATTTGTAGAAGCACCATCTGTTGAAGTGGGTGGCTGCCTTTCTCATTAACGGATCAAGTGCAATTTCTTCCACCCGTGTTTGCAGTTGCGAAGGGTCTATTCCAAGAACTCAGCAGTACAGCAATACTGTCCGTGGTGCAGGGAGCTGGCACTCTCTGATAGTGCTACGAATGCCACTTTAAATCAGGATAGCGGGGGGAAATTGATTACTACTTAACTGTTTGAAACTTGTCCCTGCACTGCTCTGGCAGTAGACAAGAAGACTTATTCTAAGGTCCCTGCCCTAGGGAAATATAGCAGCTAGCTTAATTAGTTAGAGAGTAGAAGCATTAATAGTGTTTTGTATTAAAATCACTGGATTAGATAGACTTCCTTATTTCCACTGTGACTCGCATCATTCTTGTGTGGACTCACTAATTCTTTCCCCCTTCCCCAACTCATTAAACTGATCTGCAGATCCAGGCCCTCAGTTTGCTGAGCAATCACAAAGTAGGATTTCTCAAAAGATTTGGTTCTCTTTTGGAACCTGCTTTTTCCACTCCCTACCGTGGGGCTGGTGGTGAATAAACCGAGAAAGTGGCATGCAAGCTGTCCACTCCCTGTTAGAGATTTGGGGCATTGATGGGCAAGATTCCAAAGAGTCTTGATGTCATCTTGGTCCCTTAGGGGATATCATCCTGAATTGACATCCTTGCATCGACGGTAGCCTTGGCTCCAAGGGTTGCTCAGTGACAGAATAACAGGAGTATTGCAGAGCTGGAAGCTTTGTAATGTTTACCTGAATGCTTTGAAGAATTGTCTGGAGACCTATACGTGCAAAACAGCATACCCCAATTCCTTCTTTATGCAGCATTTTTAAGACTTGAATGCTGGCTCTCACTGGAGAACGGGAGGGAGCAGGGAATGGAGTGGCTGCGTAGTTGGTGGAAGAGCATCATGCGGCAAGACGTAGTTGGTTCTTTAAACAACTTCCACTTTAGGGAAATCTCTCAATCTGGTTAAACACAGATTGGTATTTACTAGTTAAAATAAACGTAATGACTGAATAGTGCTACAAGGACTATATGGCCGGAGTCACTGCTCTTGTGAGCAGGTGGATTTGGGTGTTTATAACAGAAATGATAACTAAGCTAGTAATTTAGGATCTGCTCTAATTAATGCTTTATATCCTCCAGGATGGTCTCTGGGCGAACATGGAGAATGGGCGAAATATAGCAATTTTGACATCGCTACCCGAGTGCCACTGATGTTCTACGTGCCAGGGAAGACGTCTTCCTTTGCTCGCCCAGGAGAGAGACTCTTCCCGTACCTTGACCCCTTCGCCCACGTTTCGGACTCTGTAGCCGCAGGTATGTTTTCAGCCCTTGCATAAACACACGCAATTGCAATCCCATATCTTAACTGGATGTTTACGCCTGCCATCAGCAGGCAGGTCAGTGGGATTGAAGCTTTTTAGGAATAGCTTCCTGTTGCTGGCATGGGCTAAACCAGAGTGCCGATGTGCCAGGATTAAAGGGGGTTGCCCAGTTTTAACTTGCTGGACTGGAATATACTGAACAACACAGAGGTTGATGTTGTCTGGTCTCTAGCTCAGCTCACATGCTCAGTCAGGGTTTAACTGATCGCCATATTTGGAGTCGGGAAGGAATTTTCCCCCAGGGCAGATTGGCAAGGGGGTTCTGCCTTCCTCTGTAGCATGGCTCACTTGTAGTGGATTCTCAGTATCTTAAAGTCTTGAAATCACGATTTGAGGACTTTAATAACTCAGTCCTAGGTTAGAGCAGGGGTAGGCAACCCCTGGCACGTGTGCCGATAATGGCACGGGAGCCCATTCAGAGCGGCACACGGCACCCTCTGCAGCACCACAGAAACTGCTGCTCCTGCCACGGAAAGCCACTCCAGGTGGCTTCTTTTGAGGGTGGCTGGAGCAGCGGGGGTCCCTGCCATGTCCATGCCCCAGGCATGCTGCAGAAAGAAACCACCCAGAGCAACTCCTCTCCATGGAGCCCCTCTCCAGCTGTGGCCGCCACCAAATTTTCTCTTTTTCGGTAAAGAGAGGCACCAGCCGAGGGTCAGGGAGGAGGGGCCGGCACGGGGGTTGGCAAAGGTTGCCAACCCCTGGGTTAGAGGCGTATAGCAGGAGTGGGTGGGTGAGGTTTTGAGGCCTGCATTGTGCAGGAGGTCAGACTAGATGATCATACTGGTCCCTTCTGACCTTAGAGTCTATGGTAGTAAAGTCTGTGCCGTCTTCAGTCCCCAGTGTGCCCTAAGGTCAGCATGTCCGTATTTTGTCTCCTACATAGTAGGCTGTATTGACAATGTCTGTCTACAGCAGAAACCAATTGGCTGCTTCTCTTTCAGAGTAGAGAAGTGGGAGGTGCAGGTCAAAATGTGTCTGATTTAAATAATGCCTGCACAAGACTTCCATCTAGTGTTTGGTTCTAGCTAGTGTGGTCGGTCTTGGTCTTTGTTCAAAGCAAGGCTAAGGAAGATTTTCTTCAATAGTGAAAACAGCTGGAAGTCTGCATTAAGAAAACTTGAACCTTTATTTTTATATTGGTTAGATGCCTAAAGGACACTGGAGCTACTTTTTTTTAGTGGCTTCGGCTGTCATTGCAGCAAGAGATGAACATTTTCCTTACAGCTGTGCTAATGTATACGGTGGTGGCACCCAAAGCAATGTTTTGGCAGAAGATGCCACAATTAAACAATTAACATGGTCATTTCTTTTTTGATGAGGCCCTGCTCAAAAGAGTCCATAATACTTCTCAAGGCTCTGATTAGAACATTTGAGGAATAAGAGGAGGAAAACCTATTATTCTCTTCTTGGTGATGAGTTTAGTATAAATCCCCACTGGAATCTTCTGAACTAGAAGTCACACTTTCTTAAATAGCCCCAGCATTATTGCCCTATGAACCAAATGCAGAGTGTCACTGATAAAAGAGCTCCTCCGGTTAAGTATCTAAAATGATCAGCCTGTATCTTGTGAGCCATGTTATTCCTTCACTTGTGTTTTGATGCTTTTTCTAGGAAAAGCCAAAAAAATAGTTGAGCTTCTGTCTCTCTTCTCAACACTCGCTGAACTTGCGGGCCTCTCGGTTCCTCCGGCATGCCCTGAGCCCTCATTTCATGTTGCACTCTGCACGGAGGGGCCTAGTATTGTTCAGCACTTTGACTCCACAGAAGAGGAGGATGACTATGACACCGATGATGATGATGACGTTGACAATGACCATGAGGAGCTTATTGCTTTCAGCCAATATCCACGACCTGCAGACACTCCTCAGTGGAACTCTGATAAACCAGAGCTGAAGGACATAAAAATAATGGGGTATTCCATGCGTACAGTTGACTATCGCTATACTGTGTGGGTTGGGTTTAATCCCAGTAACTTCAGTGTTAATTTGCAGGATCTCCATGCAGGAGAGCTATACATGGTTGGAAGTGATCCTAATGAGGATCATAACATATATAACAGTAGTCTGCATGGGAACCGTATCAAAAATTTTCTTAGGCTCTGGAGGCGTTAGGTCTGGAGTTACTTCCTGCGTGCGCACTCTTGCTGCTGAAATCATATGACACTTTCCTTTTTGTGTACAAAAAATACACAAAGTGACTGGATGAATTAAAATCCTGTTTGTGCCAAAAGAATGGCCGTCAGGTTTTCTCTTCCTGCAGCACACTGTTGGCTTTAACCTGACAGATTTCGGTAGTTGGAGCAACAAATAGTTTGCCAAGTGCGTGCACATCTCTAGTGCCTTTCATACAGTGCTTCCTAAAGGGCTGCACAAAGGTGGGCAGTGTATGCTTAGGTGCTTACGTGGGCCTTAATACTGTCGTATCTGATAACCTCCCCAATGAAATGGGAAGAGCATACTCCCTCTGCCAGGTGGGGTAGCTTGAAAGGTAGCAGAGCATATAACTGCTTGCGTATGTGCAACTCTCTGGAGAGCTTAACGTATAAAATCCCAAGTCAAAAATGGGGTTTGCAAGTAGTCTGGCCGTTTTCCTTATGGGGATACCAAACTGTAGCTGTGATGGGGTATGCCAGGCCCTTTGAAAGGCTGAAGGGAAATAGCCAATCAAAGTGCAGAAGTTCCAATTAAAAAGAGTTGCAGGGTGAGAGCAAGGCAGTGGCTGGCTGGGACCAGAAGGATTAGGTCAGAAGAACTCTCCAGGCAAGGAGGCTTCGGAGAGACCCTGCACAAACAGGGAACCCAAAGACAATAACTCTAGGGTAACAGATGAAGGGCGATGGGGCGGAATGGGAAGCAGCTGAGGGAATGTAGCAGCAGCAACTATTAAAGCAGCAGGTGGCTGCTCCTTGTAGGGTCCCCGGGTTAAGACCTGGAGTAGTGGCAGGCCTGGGTCATCCTGCCGACCACTTGCAAAGCCCTTAGAAGGGGACAAGTTTTGTTTTGGAGCCCAAGAAAGGGGCTAGAGTTTAAACAGCCCAGGGATTGAGCTAAAGATCCTAGAGAGAGCCAATCATTTGTTGGACTCTCTTACCCCGGAAACAGTTTCTTTGTGTTTAGACTATGTGTTACTTAACTGGAGGGTCAAGCGACTGAAGACTCATCTGACAAGGACATCTTCTGATGAGGGGGTGGGGGAGGAATTGTGAGCAAAGGACAGTGCAGGTTTGCATACACCCAATGAGGCGCTCAGGAGTGGTGAATGTGTTCCATCACAGTAGAAGTTAAGTGACTTACCCCAGGACATAGTCAGTGGCAGTTGAGTGTTCTGAGCTCTGATCCCATCGACTGTCGTGCTGTCTTTTGACATGGTAGTTCCCTAGAACTAAAAGGGACAATCAAGTGTATTTCACTCAACTGCAGCTTTTTTTTTAAATAAACCACTTTAATTTGCGTCTCTTCGCTATTTGAATTTCAAACTGTCTTCTTTGGAAAAGTTCATGACATGTTTCAGTGTAATCTAGTTTGTTCCTTTTGTGCAATTATAATATTTTGTTTCCTGGCAATAAGACTGTGTTTGTACATTGCTTTTATGAAGAGCTCAATAGCCCTTCCCTCCATTCTTTAATGACCATATTAACACCTGGGTAAAATTTTCAAAAGCTTCCCAATCCCATTTTCAAAGGTGCAAAATCCCCTTGACTTTTTTTTCAGGTTAGCCTCTTAAAATACTAGGTGCTTTTGAAAATTTTATCCCTTAACTAGTTCATTTTCCCCTCTGTGGACACAGCTGGGTAACAATAGTTTTGCAAGACTTCTATATTTTGGATGCTGTATTCATCAAGGGTCAGACCATCAGTTGGCAAATGAAGCTCCCTAGCACTGACGTGGCTTTATTGCGCTTTGGTAATTGCGTCTTTGGGCAGCCCAAACCTGTTGGAGTGCCAGTGTGATTGCTGAGGCTTTTATTTGGGGTATTGCCAGGGAATCATCCCATTGGGCAGAAGTAGCACCGTGACCCTCAGTAGATACTGACTCTCAAATGCAATAGTGAGATCTCGGTGCATCTCCCACAGGCGTTCCTTTCTGGCAGCTGTTCCAAACATCTCTGTAAGGAGTAGAATAAGTGCACCGTGCTACCTGCATTCTCACCTTACCCAAGGGAGTCCCCACAGAGGAGGATGTGGCAGAAAGCAGCCCAGCCCCTTTCCTTCAGCTCTACCTTCTCCAGGGCCGTCCCTATGGGGGAGTGGGTCCCGGGGCCAATTGGCCTGAGGGGGCCCTACCCCAGGGGCCCCCAGACTCAGCTGGGGCCAGCTCCCAGCGGCGGTCTCCTGAGGCTGCCAGTGGGAGCCAGCCCCGGCCGAGGCCACGTCGCCAGCTGGGGCCTGTCCCGGGCCCGGCCGACCATGTGGGGCAGGCCGGCCCAGAGATGCTGGGCCCCATGGAACTGCCCTGCCCCTGGGACTGCCTGGTCCGCCCTGGGGGTGGGGAGGGCCGGCCCAGGGCCAGAGGCTGGGCGAAACCTCCCACCCTGCCCTGCCCCCACTGCCTTTGGTGGGCCGCCGAAGGCAGTGGGGGTGGGGCGAAGCGGCCGGGGGGGGGGGGGGGGGTGTGGTGCAGGCCCCGCACTGCCCCCAGCTGGGAACAGGACTGTGTGGGGCCCACGTAACTGCGGGGCCTTGGGCGATCGTCCCGTTTGCCCCCTCTCCCCCAAGGACGGCCCTGCATCATCACTCCTCACCTGCAAAGTCTAAAATCATGCAAGAGGTTTGCACGCACTGAGGGAAGGCTCAACCTCTCTCTGTCTTGTCATAGAAACTCCACTGATTTTTCAAGATGCTATTGTCTGGCCCTGCTGACTTTTATTCTCCATCTGTTTGTTTCCCTTACTCTTATTTATTTGTACTGCAGTAGCCCCTTGGCAACCTAGTCATAGATCAGGACCCCATTGTGCTAGGTGCTGTACAAACAACAACAGATGAAGGCAGTGGTGTTTGCTTTGAGCACGCCGCTTGCATCACTGCCATCTTCAAAATCCTCCAGAGATAAAGGCTTCAAGAAGCATTACCCCAATGGCTTCAGTAACGCTTTTGTTCTCAATGACATTCCCTTCCCATTCTTTAGAGGCTCTGCAAACTGCCGACCGCGGCAGCTTTGTTGATGTGCTGTCAACACTTTCCCAGGAAATTTCCAGAGCCCTGTAGCAGCACTCTCAAAAACGTGCTCCTCCCAGGTTTAAAATGAGCAGTGGCTTACACTATCAAGGCTGAATCAGAGAATCTTAGGGCTGGAAGGGACCTCATGAGGTCATGGAATCCAACCCCCTGCTAAAAGCAGGACCACTCCCCCTAAATCATCCCAGCCAGGGTTTTATCTAACGGGGCCTTAAATGTTTCCAAAGGTGGAGATTCCACCACCTCCCTAGGTAACCCATTCCAGCGCTTCAAGTTTACAGATTTCTTCAAACAACTTTCTGTTGTGCAGAACAACGCCAAAGGTCTTGAGCAGCAGCTGCCCTGGGCCAGACTGATAGGTATGTTGTATGTTTTCATGCTGTCGAATGGAACGAGGTCTGTGGTATTGGAGATGTGTTTATTCTTCTGAGACACGCTACTCCACTGTGCATTGTGGCTAAATCTGTCCATATCTTTAGATAACAGCCAAAGCCCAAAGGTGCATTTCGGTCAGATTGTGAATATGAGGGCAGTCATTTGAATTATGTCCTTTGGACAGGCAGCTCTGAATAAGAGGCTGAACTTGAAGATCCACTTTAAATATCCTAGGATATTTGTTTTTAATTCAACTGCTCCCCAGTACCATAGAGCTAGATCTTACCAGCCTTGCTCTGTGAGTTACCTATTTGATAACTATCAGCAGAAAAGTACCAGTCAGCTTGAGTAAGACTGGTAGGATCTGGCCCATGCTGTGCTGAAGTGACGTTCCTCATAGATTAATTGACTTAATTTTGGGAGAGAGCCTACAGTTAAACTTTATTTCACTGAAATGCTGTACTAGGGTCATTCCTAATTATGTAGAAATACCACTGTGAATTTGATTTTTCACTAGAAGACAGCTGTTATTTGGTGACCCAACAAAACACAATCTGAAAAACATTCTTCCGTTAAACACGTGTCACTGGTAGTAATTTGCTCCATACACAGCTTCGGTCTCTTCTTTCTGAGGTAAAAGTGTATTCCTTTCATTTATGCATGTAGGTTTACATCCTCAACTGGTGTGAACTGAGGTGCACTAATTTTAGCATAACTGTGCCATTCTCCATTAGTTGAGGGTTGGGGCTCCAAAGAGAAAGAGTTTGGTACTGAATGGTTCAGACAAGGATTGTTCACCTGTGTGTGGAGCTAACTGCACTTCTGATGGTCTCATCTAAGGAAAATTCAGTGTTGGAAGAGTGGCTTCTTTTTGTTGAGATAGGAAGACATAATCTCTTTGGTGTGATAGGTCAATAGCACAATGTGCCCTTAAAATTGCTTGTTGAAATTGGTATCACCTTCAAATTGTTTGTCTGAGCAGCAGGTTCTGTTCCTCTACTAGCACACCGTAATTGAAGCCTTTTTCTGGGGTGTTGACCCCGTGGTGAGATCTTAGACCTCAGGCAGGTAACTGTGGAGCAAGCTTCCAACAGTGCCTTGAAAATGTCATGTCGGCTTTGTGACTTTGATTGCTGCTCCTAATGTCCTAACTTGCAAAAATTTTTTTTAAAGACAATTGAAAAACCCTCCTCCACAGCATCCTGCCCAAAGCTGCTGTCAATCATTTTCACATGCATAGCCTTATACTGACCGGAAACTGGTTTATGGAAATCTATCTTCTGATTGACGTTGCCAAAGGTGTTCATCTAAAGCTTCTTTTGGTGAAGAGCAACAGGAGAGGGCTAGTAGATAACCCTGGTATTCCGTAAGAGAAGCTTACATTGCTGCTTAAAAAATCTCACCCAAGTAGCATCTTCCATTTGATTTCCCTTTCCTTTTTCCTGCAGGCAGCACTTCTGAACCCTTCTAGATTCAGGGAAGCAAGCCTTTTGTAGAAAGAATAAGTTCACACCTTCTGCCATTTTTACCAGTGATGGGGAGGAGTCTGTATGACCCCTTCCTGCTCCGCACGCAAAATCTCTTTCTCCAGACCCTCTACCCCATGAAATCTAGGCTGAGACAGGCGGTAGGGCTTTGGGCTCCTGCCTGGACTCTTCCTTAAGGTGCACAGTCCCTCTGCCTACCCTCTTGCTATAATGTCTTCATCCTGCAGCCTTCTCTTTCTTCTCCCAAGGAGGAGTGTATAGATTTAGTCCCCGGACAGTGCTCAGTCCCTGCAGCCAGGAACTCCTTTACCTTGAAAAGGGGAGAGGCGTGGGCGCAGGAGGGATGTAGAGAGGGGAGAGTCTTCCTGCTCTTGGCCCCTTTTGTTCTACAACGGCAGGCAGTGCTGTTGAGGCTACATCTTAACAGTGGGTAGAAATACTAGCCTGGAAGCAGGACACAAGTGGGCAGTTGGGTTTTGATAACTCCATGATATGCTGTGTCCCAGGGGCTCCCACTCCAGTCAGTAGGAATTGAGAGCTCTCAGCCTGTTGCCTGCTTAAGAATGAGTGCCTTCCCCGGGCTAGAGAAGTAAGCTGTTTGTAAGTGAACCCGCTGTACTGAATCCACTGGAGTGCAAACAGCCCTGGGTGTCTAGGCTGGCTGGGCGGGGCTGCTTTGTTTTGCCCTTTGTCTCCATTAAACGATTTACGTTCCAATGCCTTCAAGGGCCCCGCCTCACAATTCCCTCCCGTTCGAGGAGCAGTGTCTTCTGGGAGATTTTGCAATCCCCCCAATGCCATGCTTAGCAAAAGGAGAGTGGGGGACGCAGCTGGACTCACCCTCCCACTCACACGAGCGTTACGCTCTTTGCCGTCTTGACTGACACACTCTGGGTTGAAATGAGACTCTCTACAGTTAAACCCATGAGCTTCTACAGCTCACAGACCGGGGCTGCTTGGCTGGGGCTTTCACGGGCTCCTATCCTCTGTGGACTGGGCATGGTGGGCACCTGGTAACCCACACTGATGGGGAGAGGGGAGAGTCCTAATTACACCAGTTGTAAACTGTTTGGGGTCATAGTTGAGAGAAGAGAAAGTGATCCACACATCTTGTAGGGCAGCAGTGCTCACAAAACAAAAAAAATTCCCAGCAGTCAGGGTGAGTAAACAGGGAATAAGTTGCCTCGGCAGGTTGTGGAATTTCCTACATGGGAGGTTTTTAAGGGCAGGTTAGACAAGCACCTGTCAAGGATGGTTTAATGGGGGCACTTGGTCCTGCCATGAGTGCAGGGAACTGGACTCGATGACCTCTCATGGTCCCTTCCAGTTTCTATGATTCTTGGTGGCCACTCATACATTTTCCTGTCCCTTGCTGCTACCTCCTGCCCTTCACACATCCCTTTGATCCCCACGGCCTCCCTTCCTTCCTTCCCCCGGGGCCTGCTGCTTCCCCATGCCCATTTCCCCGAGCTCCCTTCGGCTGCCTGGCACCCTAGGCTTGCGCTTCTGAATGCCTCTTGACCCTGGCCCCCAGTAACACAGGCCCTGGTGCAGCCCAGAGCCGGAGCCCCATAGATGAAGCCAAGGGGGCTGAAGATTGGAGCCCTGCAGCAGAAATTTGGGCGAGTGGGCTTGAATATAGAGCTCCAAGGCTGAAGGGAGGGGTTAGGCCCCCCTCAGAGCCCTGCAGCTGAAGCTGGGGTGGGGGCTGAAGCCCACTGTCAGAACTGAATCAGCGGAGGGCGGTTGATGCCTGCCCCCAGAGCCCCATTGTTGAAGATGGGAGGAAGAGCTGAAGCTCTTCCCTTTCCCCTGTCTCTGCCCAGGAGGCTGACATGGCCTCAGGAAACTGGCCTGATGGCTGCATTTGAGAAACTGTTCTAGAGTCGTCAGGCAGTTCACTTTCTTCCGTGTGGAGAAATCCCAAGCGCAAGAGTAACAATGGGCGGGGGGTATGGGGGTGCTGGTAAGTCATCTTTGTATTTGAAGAAGAAAGATTAGCCATTTCCTGCCCCTGGCCTTTGCCTAATCAATGTCTAGAAATGCTTTCAGGAGAGACGAAACAGAGCGGTCCTTGATGACCTTTAGCTAGTAACAGCGTGTTCTTAAATGCTGAGATATCACAGAGGTTGCAGAGCCAGGCTGTAATCCAAACACTGTGGTTTCCTTTCTGCACACAGCAGAGGTGGTACAGCGTTCCTGTACCATCAGGGCTCACCGAGAGTGAGCAAGGGCTTGTCTAGCTGAACAGTTAATGCATGGCATGCTGTGGTGGAAAACTATAGTGCAGTAATAGTGTGTCAAGCACTAACTATTCAGGTGGACTCGGTCACTGGGTATTAACAGGTCCCTAGTGAGCTTCGATGCACTCTGCTTTGAAACAGGAATATACTCGAGTGCACGGGAGAACTGCGTGCGTGAAAGCAGGGTCCATGTGGCTGGTTTGGCCAGCTAGTGCATTTTTGCTTTATACCCTGCCTTGCTGTGCACGAGAAAGCCACTAAACTAGTGAGTAGTGTCTGCTGCTTGAGATGGTCTTGTTAGACTCAGGTTTGGTTAAGAAATGTGCGAGAGCAGTGACCAACATGGCTGAGTAAATGGAAGACGGTGAATGGCAGGTTTCCTCCAGCCGCCAGAAATGCGGCTTCTCTAGCAGTGCACCGGCTGCACGCTTTGTTAGGTCAGCCTGCCTCCAGCACAAACGAAAGAGCTTAACAAGAGCAATAAAAATAAAGTGCTCCTGCAAATAGCCCCGGTCTCTAGAGAGGGAAGAAGGATGCAAGCCAAGCATCACAAAACGAATGAGATGCCGATGTTGACCCTATTTCTCATGATGGCACCGGACCAGCTGGAAGAACAGCGTGCTGCTGTATCAGCGGGATCTGTGACCTGTGATACATGCATGGAACAGCTAGACTATCAGAGCTGCTGTAAGCACTTGGCTTGAAGCGGAGTCAATAAACAGGCTGCAGTTAATAAACTAATGCAGAGGAGAGATTAGACAATGGGATTAAAATGTGGGTCCCTACGCAGCATTATTTCTTCTGTCAATGTGCTCTAGAGATGTGCCCATTTCCAGTGCAGAGTCCAGAGAATCAAAGTCTCCTTTGGAGCAAATGTGGAGAAGTACACAAAGTCTAGGCTGGCCTTTACGGGACTAGCCAGGGAGTGGAGGTGGGCGTCCAGTTAGGGGTGTGAAACGTGTTCCTTGGATATTTACATTTTGCAGGATTTCTGACATGCTGCCTCTTTGGAACAGCTGGCACATGCAGTGCCTTGCAACTGGGATTCGAATCCCCCTTTTGGCCTTACGCTGCACACCTGGCTAATGAATTAATTAATTAAATTTTTTTATGGGATTTGCAGATTTGAGGACTTTTAGCACCTAGACTGGCAGAAGCCCCAGTCAGTCGGATGCTGCTTTGTTGGAATGCATTTCTCTGTGCTCTGTGGAACTGGTTCAGTGAAGTCCTGAGATTTTGGAACCCCCTCCTGGAATGTACATCCTGCATCATGGGTCACTATTGTGGTATGGAACTATAAATAGTACCTACAGTGGAGAATCCTTTTACTCAGATTTTAATTTATCGCCTTTCTGATTAGGGCACTGTCCCATAGTTAGAACTAAAACAAACAAGAGTCCTTTGGCACCTTAAAGATGAACACATTTCTTTGGACATAAGGTTTCATGGGCTCTAGCTCACTTCTTCAGATGCATGATGAAGGGGGTTGGAGCCCACAAAAGCTTATGCCCGAAGAAATTTGTTAGTCTTAAAGTTGCCACAGGACTCTCGTTGTTTTTGCTGTACACAGACTAACACGGCTCCCCCTCTGGAAATAATTAGAACTGCCACTATGTGATGGCTGAGCTCAAAACTTCCATAGGGAGCCACACGTCCTCCTCAGTTTGTGCCTCAGCTTCTAAGGCCAGAGATACAGTCTTATAATATATTTGGACAGTGCCTAGCAGCTAGCACATTGTGGTATGCATTGTTGTAGCCATGATGGTCCCAGGATATTAACGAGACAAGGTGTGTGAGGTCATATCTTTTATTGGGTAAGAAAGACAAGCTTTTGAGCTTATACAGAGTTCTCCTTCAGGCCTGAAGGTGGTCCATTCAAAATATTACCTTGCCCACCTTGTTTCTTGAGCTCCATAGAATAGTCCTCTATGTAATTGTGCCCTTTGGAACACTACAACAAATCCCCTCAATGTGAAAAGCTACATAAAGAATAAAATTGCCTTCTTATTAGCTGGATTTCCTGATTCTCAAGGTTTTCTAGGGCTTTAGCAGAGTTATCCTTACTCTCCACAGCAGAAACTTACAGCCAAATCAAGATGTCACCGGAGTGAAAACTCAGAACTTTCTATGTGTGTGTGAATTACTTCCCAACTGATGGAAAGTCTCTTCTCATATCTGCATGGCAGATCTGGACTCCAATATCCTGTTCTGCCTGCATGCACAGATGTCTCTTTGAAGCCAACTGGAGTTCTGTGTATGAAATGAGGTGGTATTAAAATGCACTTTCAGAAGCTGAGAAAAGGCTTTCGTCCTGAATCATTAACACCTGCTTTAATGCCTACAAGCAGAGGAACGTTTTTATCCAACTGTTTATGATGGTCCCAGGATGAACTGTAATGGAGCTGGGGCTAGGCAAAGAGACATCACAATATTTTTGTATATGCTGTTTTACGCAGATGGGGGATAATAGCTAGAACCGAACAGCGGAGTGAAAAGGAACAGCAAGATGCAGTGAACAAAGAATTTAGACATAAAGTCCTGCTCTAACATGAAGAAAAGGCTAGGATCCCACAAGAAAATAAAGAGAAAGAGAGAAATCTAGTAAGAGCACGATAGGAAAGGGGCATACTCAAAATAGCCAGGTGCAGACCAGACACAGAGCAGCAGGGAATCAGGTCTCCCTATACTTGCTCTAATTTATTACTGTGCTTTAAGTATTACATTTTTTGAAAGCTGTTCAGAAGGTTTATATATGAATCTCATTATTGACTGCACTGGTTTTCTGAATTCCTCTCTGTTGCGCTATTGAAAATGTCTGTGGATTATTTGTATTAAACGCACTATGATTTATTTTAGCATGTTGTGTTTGCCATTATTGTTGTATGTGAAATCCTTGCTTCCCTTTGGGGTCTCTCTGAGGCTGCAGGTCTAACATTCTCAAAGGAGATTCTCTTGATTCAGTCACATAGGTCCCCAACTGTCTCTGCATCGCCGAATTTAGGCTTCTGTAGTGTCCTCCCATCCAGATTTCTTATCTTGTTTCAGCTAAGCAATTTAAAGGTACAGTTTCCAATGCCACAGATGCAGCATTCCTTCTCAAAAGGAAGTGCTTTGATTTTTATCAGAATGAAACTTCTTGAGAAGGTAGTTTGGGCATTTCCTGAGCAACATTTTTCTGAATTTTCATTTTGGGGCGAAAGGCAATTTTGAAATCTTGGAATTTCCCACAGAACAGAAATTCCATGTTTTCCCCAAGTCTGTATGTTATTTGTATAACAGTAATGGCTAGCGGCCCCGATCAAGGTCAAAGACCAGTTGTACTAGGTGCACCATCAGAGATAGTAAGAGACAACCTATAGACAAAAAGTGGGAGGCAGGGATTATTATTATCCTTATTCTACAGATAGGGAACTAAGGCCTAGAGATATTAGGCGACTTGTCCAAGGTTGTGCTGGAATTCTCTGGCGGGCTGGAACTGAAAAAACCCCCCGCGACTCCCAGGACAGTGACTTAAACCACAAGGCCGTCTCTCCTCTTCTGAAGCTTTGAAGTGGGTCCCTACGTCAGTGGTTCTCAACCACTGTGTCGCGACACAAAAGCATGTTGCGGCACAGCGGTGAGTGTGTCGCGAGCTAAGCCTGCCCTGCCCCCACTGAGCTGCTGCAGCAGGGAACCACAGGCTGCTCTGGTCACCAGTGTACTGGGAGCAGGGGTGGGGCATTTTTAAATCTCCTGCCCTGCTGTGTGGCCCTGGGCCTGGCCAGGGAGCGGGTTCCTGTGGCTGTGGGATACCCCAAGTGAGTGTGGTGGTGGGGGGATTGTGAGAGAGGGCCAGGGGAAACTGTCGGCAGGGCAGCCAGGCAGCTGGGGGAAAGAGATGGCAGGCGGCGGGGCTGGAGGGAAGGAGACGTGGGGTGAGGCTGGAGGGAAGGAGACCCAGGATCAGGCTAGAGGGACTAGATGCAGGGTGAGGCTGGAGGGAAGGAGACATGGGGTCGGGCTACATGGACTAGATACAGGGTGAGGCTGGAGGGAAGGAGACGCAGGGTTGGGCTGGGGAAGGGAAGAGATGCGGGGTCAGGACGGGGGAAGTAGATATGGGCTGCAGGGCTAGGAGGTAGGGCTGCTGGGGGGTAAGGCTGAGACATCGGGAGGGTAGGGGGGGAGTTGGTGTGTCACACACAGCTGGGAAGGCTCCCAGCTGTGTTGCGACCCTGAAAAGGCTGAGACCCCCTGCCCTACAGATATGAAGAGGTGTCAGCCTGAGCAGAGGAGATGCTGCACACTAAGGAGCTGGTGCCCAACTGAAAAAGAGAAGCAGACTGTGATTCTTCTCTGAAAATAGAACAGTGAGCCTTTCTTCTCCGCCCCCTGTCATGCTTTGTGGGTCTGCCCCGCAGGCTCACCCCTGATGCTGCTATTTTAACGATGTTTTCTTTCCTTCTCCTTGAAAAGCAGGGCTGTGCGACCCCCACTGAGTTGAATAACTGTTCTCTCTGACTGCTGGAGCCTGGAGAGCGGCGGTGAATTCTGAAGGGTTTATTCTCCCAGCACATTGTCTGATAAAAGGAGAGTGTTAATCACATTCCTTAAAAAGTTTGGTTTGATCTCTGCTTCTGCTGTGCCTGCTCTAAGACAAACTCTAGCACAAATATTTCCCTGACAATATAGCTCGCATGTATCACCCTTGAAAGACAATATTTGACAGGTAGAGAGTGTAATATCTATCTGTCATGACATCCTAGTCTAATACTTCCAACAGATTTGCCTTTTTTAAAGTAAGTTTCCTCTTCTGCTAAAGGAAATGATTCCCTTTACTCAAGCCCTCTCTCAAATATTTCACAGCAAGAAGGATGTGATCCATTACTTAGGGAGCCCCCACCTTACAGACAACTGTGAGCGACTCATGCTTTTCCTTTCTCAGCTTGGCTGATAAATTCAGATACCTTGTTTTACTAAACACAACCAAGGTCAGGGATGTTAAAAACAAATAGATTGGCTGATTGAACTTGATAGCATAATCATTTTCTTGTCACCAGCTTTAGTTTCTGTTTGCTGAAATAAGATTAGCAAAGATTAAAGCTATTTATTTTGGAGATCTGGAAGTTTGGACAGGGGAGCTGTTATGTGTTTGTTTAAATGTTCCAAGGATTTGCTAAACCTCTTCTGTTTCAGGAGTGATTTATTCCTAAAAATGTTATACCCCTCTGTGGATTGGCTGATGTACAGCTCTGTATAAAAGTTAGGTATTTATTGGTGTTATAGTTTTTCTCGAATGAGACAGCGTTCTTCTACAAAAGCACAGCAGTTTATTACACTGTCATTAGTGTTATTGGGTTTGATCCTGATCTCAGTCTGGTGGAACTCAAGAGAAGGCCCCTTGAAATCAAATGGAGGTATGCTGCCACGTAACTGGGGAAAACTGAGAAAGGAATTAAGGCTGTTGCCTCAAATCCTGCTCTCAATTGCACTGGTATGACACAGGTAGAAGCTCCTGATGTAAGTAGCACTAGATTTTGGCTCATTGTATTCGTAAGGAATAGCTTACATAAGGGTTCCTTTGGTCAGAATAATTCTGTCAGGATAATTCCTACAGTTTGTCTTTTAGAAAAAACATCCAGTCATCAGTTGGTTAAATGTCAGTTGGCCAGCTAGGACCTTGATCTTGCTGGTTATTCTGTCTAGAGTTTCACTGAAGTCAAAGCGGTTCCATGCAGGTGCAGGGATCAGTCCATACAGATTAATTTGCAGTGACAATGTTTCACAGCATCTGTTGGTCTACGGGTGCATATGGCTTTGTTAGGATCAAATGAAGGATCTAGGGGGAAGTACCAGAGCCAGGGCACAAACATCACTGGGGGGAAATTAATTATAGAACTTTAGTTGGGGTACCAAATCCAGTCATTTTCAATTATGGTGTTTTGCTTGGTTGTTTTCGCAGTGGTTGTAAAACACAGTCCAAACCAAAGCATTTAGGAGACATATGTCCTTCTTTTTGCTTCAATAGTTTTGCCTATATTGAGTCTTTCTGCCCCCTGAGAATCTCCAACTCTTTATTTGATAGCCTTACTGTAGAAACACCTCTAAGAATAATATGCTATGGTATTATTTGTAAGTCTTTGCTATATTTCTACGACCACATCGTGACCTTTGAAGGAAGGCATTCAAAAACACTGACATATTTGCAATAAAATATCAGTAAACTTGGGTCATCAGACATTGTTTATGTTGGTTATTATGGTAAACTAGCTCTGTGTATTTGGGTTTCGCAGGAATATAAAGGCACTTAAATATCTCTATGTTTGTGCTTCTGTGTTCATGAGTTTCATTAGGTATTTTTTTCTCCTGAGAATAATTTATGGGTCTTAAATAGAGCCAGATAAGGTCATCTTGTATGCTTCTCCCATTTTGGAGTGTGAGTCCACTGAATCTCATTTAATTTCTGCCACATAAATTACTCCCACATACATTAAAGCAGGGGTTCTCAACCCCTGGCCCGCGGGCCAAAAGAGGCCCATAGGGCTTTTTAAAATGGCCCACACCCCAGTTGCAGCAGCCCTCCTTGTCCCCCGCCCCCCCCCCCCCAGTCCCAGTGTGCACTGGGATCAGTCTGGTCTGGCCACGCCGTTGGGAGCCGGGCTCCAGGAACCCGCCTCCCACCCGGTCCTGGCATGTTGTATTGGTAAATCTAAAAGGACTTTTGTAGAAGGCCTTTAAAAAAAATTAATTTTAATTAAAATGCAAGTAATTGAATATTAATTAATTATTTAATTATTTTATTAATTAATTAAATTTTAATTAAATTGACTGGTGCCCCTTCAGGGTTTCAAAAATTATATTTGTGGCCCTTGGGCCAAAAAGGTTTGGAACCACTGTGACAAACTGTAATTCTAATAATAGGTCTTGCACACCCTCCTAGTATACACCTTCCGTCTTCTCCATGCTTTAAAGCAACTGAGGTGTGCTTTTTAAAATAGCTCTGTCTTGAAATTTGCATCTTTGGGATTTAGTCCGTGACCACAGCAGAAAGCAGATGAAAGTCACTGAGTCTTTTCACCTCTCTGTAGGTAACTTTCTGTGGAAACTCTTGAAATGCCTTCTTAAGATGTCTTAGAAAGGGTATAACAAGCAGTTCCTGAGCAACTCAACTAGAGGTCGCTAGGACATCAAGTAACATCTCAGGGAGAAAAAACGATAAACTAAGGAATCCTATTTGCAATTAGATTTTAGTCTGTATTTGATATGAAGGTTTTTAATATGGTTGATTATCATTAATGATATAACTCATTGAGTAGGGATTCTCTCTGAGTTGTTTGGCATGTGACCAAGGGAAGACAAGAATTTGTATTGCTTATTTTTTGATTGCATGGCTTTGATCATTGAAAATATTGCATGTATGTTTTGAAGAAGAAAAAAATATTGATATTTTTTGGATTTCACTGCTCCTTAAATCACTCAAAGCAATGCATCTCTATGTGGTACCTCATTTTAAATATAATTTAAAAGGATTTATTGATAAATTGATTAAGATATTTTCTTTTCAGTCACATGACACTTTCTGTCTTTATGAGGTGATAGATAAGGTATTTTGAGGGGAAAAAATCTGCATATAAAACAAAAGGTGGTTAAAAGCAGCTTGCTTTACACATTGGCTCAGAGTGGTATTTCCCATGTTCTTACAACTTCGTAGGGCCTGTAACAGATTACCATTTATCAATAAAATGCAACTTTTAGGAATTTTATAGTGTATAATAGAGTTGTTTTTCCTGTATTTTAAGAGAACTCTTAGTGTTTCTTTAATAGTGCATTAGAGTTTCTTTTATTTCCGTTGCACTGAATTATTCCATGTTAAATGATAGAGGAATGGCTCATCTTGACAATTAGGATATCATCTATAGAGCTGCTCTTTTTGTTCTCGGACACATGGAAATGTTGTCTTGTATCATCCTGTTAATTTTAGAAACAAATTGTTCTGACCTGTGCTCTGAGTCATCCTTCCATAGAAGCATGGCACAAAGGAGTCTGTTTATATTCTTTTCAGTGTGTTCTAGCCCCAAAATAGTTCTCATTTCCTTTATCCTGACTAATGCCTTTGCTGTGTGGTTTTGCTGAGATGCTTAGTTCAGCTGCATTCGTGACCATGATTAGTGCATTTGTCTGCGGCTAAAATGCTGATTCTGATTTAAATGCTGCACGTTTTATTGCTGTCCTCTTGTTTTTTATGAAGGAGAAATCGCCGGGTTCTCACCAGCCTCTTGGTTTATGTTCATGTTTGCTCCATCAAGAAATCCAGGCACAGACTTCTGCACACTCAAACTAATGTGGGTCCTAAATATTGGGTTTGCTTCCCTCCACCCATTTTACACCGGTGGAATTTCTCCTGATTTATACCAGGGTAAGTAGGAAGGGAATCAGGGCTGCTATTTCTAAATGGTAAAGTATTTTGAACAACGGAAAGAATTGATTCTCCATCACTAATGTCTAAGTGGTGCAAACCTTTCATAACAAAACATCAATCTAGATAAACAGGCCTGCTGTCAGCTATAGTTAAAATGCCCAAACATGGGCTGAGTTAATTGAGATCTGAGCGTGTTGGCCTAGAATAGAGCAAAGGTTAGTATGAGGTATAAGTTATAGGAAACTCAGTTTTTCGGTGAGTTTGACTCAAAACCATGTAAAAAATGGCAATTTCAGCTGAGTTTCACATTGAGCTTTAGGATTTGGATGACTGTTATTTTAAAACAAGGAAATCAACAAGAAAGAAGAAAGTAAAGTGTCCAGGAAAGAGTTCAGTGTATGTGTGCGTGCTCTCTCAGGACAAAATGGCTTCCCTGTCAGCAGACAAGAAGAGTTCTTAAAAATTTAAAGTTGCTGTGCAACACAGCGATGGTTCTTTTAAGCTACACCCACTGCAATTTGAACCTAAAATTCAGAGGTATAAATCAAAATAAGGCTCATATTGTGAACTATACAGCACAGTTTCGCATGGCCCTTTTTGTGTTATAGAAAGAAAAACATATTGATCTCAAAGATTGACTGGCTGTAGAAATATGACAAAGGTACCTGTGAAAAGATGCAAGGTGGCTAATGAAGGGGCTTGTTGAGGGTTGTGATTATGCGGTTGGTGGAGCAAAGAAGTTTAGCATTAATTTATGCCTGGAATTGACATCGCGCCTTAGAGCTGATATCCTATAAGATGGAAATCTCCTCTGACAAATTGGTTCCCTGGCCAACTCTTCCATTGGAGTCTCTGCATAGCCACTTCTGTGAGGTCAGGAGAAGGGAGAAACCACCACAGAGCAGATACATTCTTCTTCTGCGGCCAATCCAAACTCATTCCCTTGATGGTAATTAACACAAGCCACGGATCCATTTGTGCACTATCAACAGACACCCAGCTTCCCATGCTATACATGTGTTACCCCTAAATGGTTAATATAAATCAGTGCCAGCAAAAAGGAGATATTAGTAGAGGACAGTAACTGATTGGAGGTAGAACAGAACAGCTGCCTCTAACCAGCTGCAATGCAATATTGTTTTATGAACTGGCAGCTCTTTATTGTGCACCTCTGTTGGTTAAATATTCGACTCCAGCATGCCAGTTCCAGAGCAGAATGATGACAGGCCATTACCTTCATCCTCGCTTACCTGATCAGCTTTGAAAATGGGAAATGTGAGCTTCTTATGAGATAAAAAGGGATTTTCATGCATTGGTACTTTGATGGAAGGAAAAAAAAAAAGGAAATGTAATGTGTAGCTTTTCTCTCACTCCTTTCATAAAATAGTAACATAACACACGGGATAAGCCCTGCACATGATGCCATCTTTTTCACTATTAAAATGTTGTTGCATATGGATTTGGTTAACACCTTTAAACCAACAGGAGAAGATGACTGAGAAGGTGAAAAACTAATTTAAGGCATGTTGTTATGCACCAGTGTTAATGAACTAGAAAATGCCTCTTCCTGTTTTAATCTGTTAGTATTTGTATTTCTGTAGCTCCCAGAGACCCCAGCTGTGATCAGAGCCACATTGTGGTAGGCTCTGTACAAATGCATAGCAAGAGACAGTTTCTGCCCAGAGGAGCTTAGGATCTAAATAAACAAGACAGACAAAAGTAGTATTTTACAAGTGAGGAAGGGGGCACAATGGAATCAGGGGATTTGCCTAAGGCCGCTGTCGGATTCTGTTACTGAATTGAACTCACTTTTCCGAGGTCCCTGTTCCGTATCTTATCCATAAGGTCATCCATACTCTTGAACCGGCGCTACTAGGTTGGTTTTGTAAGTGCGACGTTTTAAGTAGTTGTAGCTACCTCTGTCCCCCCATGGTGAGCATAGAATGAGCTGTGTGCTGTTGAGTCTCATCAGTCCTTTCTGACCGTCGGAGTGGCTGAGCTTTCCCAGATGCTTTCCAAATCGAGTAATAGATAGGTAGAGGCAATGATGTGATTGTAGGATGAGTTTGTTGTCAGGTGGTTGTTGAATAGGAAGGTCAGACTGTCTCAATCAGCCTGTGTGACTTTTTCCTCAGAAGGTATAAATAGCGTAATCTCTGTTGTTGAGTTACTACACCGCTCTTTGTAACCAACCACATTTATTCTTAAGGTGAAAGTACTACGGAGAAAACATATGAAAACAATAAAAGAACCTACACACATCGTAATAAACTTACTAGAGATTGCCCCAACTCCACCAAGGGCTCTGTCAGATGAACAATCTTCAAACCCCACCAAAGGTTTTTCTCTGGTCACAAGTTCATAACAGCTGTTATCTCAGAACAGGAACTCCCAGGTATTTGAGTCACTCCTGTATCACTCTGGGTCGCTGAACTGGAATAGGTATTTCATAAACATTGGGTTTCTCTTCAGCGCATAGCTTCAAAAGGTTGGGTCTGGAGGTGGAAATTTGCATTGCTCCCCTCCCAAGTATTTTCTAGAAAAACCACTCAACTTTTTTTAATTTGAAATGTTCCTTCTTGTCTGGCCTGATGTTTAAAAAACTCCTTTGAAGCTCATAATGGTGCCCAGGGTTTCCATTATTCATGTCTCCCCCACCCAAGATGTTATGTATAATCCCAGAGTAATACATGAATATTTGCGATATTAACACAATGCACTTCTAAGATGCTTAAATTTAATTCAATAAGGTTCAGCTTAATTCAGTAAGATTTTTCCAGGAAATTGCCATATGTGTCAGAAATATGAAACACTCACTATCATAGTAGAACAAACAAGGAGTCCCTGACAGAATAGGATTTTCTCCCACGAAGGCTGATGCGATAAATAACTTTGTTAGTCTTTAAAAGTGCCACAGGACTCCTTGTTTGTTTTGCTGAATTAGACTAACATGGCTACCTCTTCGTAACTTACCTTAGTAGAGCAAGTTTCATATCCTAAGGCGCTGCATTACTTGCCAAATACAAAGGCCATCTTAAACATTCCTATTTAGATACAATATTGGAGTCGTACGGCTGAATACTTCACATTTTTAAAGTATATTCAGTCTCGATGAGGTTGAGATTTGTTGGGAAGAGTTAACTAGAATTCTCTGAGGGAGGCAACAAGCACATGGATAAGAGTGATCCAGTCAACATAGTATACTTGGATTTTCAGAAAGCTTAAGGAAACCAGGGAGCCATGGGATAAGAGGTAAGGTATTCTCATGGATCAGTAACTGGTTGAAAGAGGAAACAAAGGATAGCAATAAACAGTATTCACAATGGAAAGAGGTGAACTTTGGAGTCACCCAAAAATCTGTACTGAAACCTGTGCTGTGTAACATTTATTAATGAACTGGAAAATGAACAGTGAAATGGCAAAGTTTACAGACAATACAAAATTATTCAAGATCGTTAAGTCCAGCGTAGACTGCGAGGCATGACAGAGAGTTCTCACATTACTGAATGACTGGGAAACTGGCAGATGAAATTCAGCGTTGATAAATACAAATAATGCACATTGGAAAAAATAATCCCATCTATACATAAACAATGAGGGGTTCTAAATTAGCTGTTACCACTTAAGAAAGATATCTTAACGTCACCATGGATAGTTTTCTGAAAACTTGTGGTCAAGGTACAGTAGCAGTCAAAACGTCTAACAGTATGTTAGGAATTATGAGGAAAGGGATAAAAAAACAACACAGAAAATATAATGCCACTGTGTATAAATTTGTGGTGTGCTCACTTGAATACTGTGTCCAATTCTGGATGCCCATCTCAAAAAAAATATAATGGAATTCGAAAATGTGTGGAGAAGGGCAACAAAGATGATCAAGAGTATGGAATAGCTTCCAGACAAAGAGAAATTTTAAAAATTGGGGCTGTTCAGTTTAGAAAAGAGATGACTAAGGTTGGTTACGATGCAGGTCTATAAAATCATGAATGGTGTAGGAAAAAAGACTAAAGTAGTATTATTTATCTTACATACAGTACACAGTTCTTTAGGGCACCCAGTGAAATTAATAAGCAGCAGGTTTAATAGAAGCAAGAGGAGGTACTTTTTCATATAGTGCAAAGCTAACGTGTAAAACTCCTTGCCATGGGATGTTGTGATGGCCAAAGCCATAACTGGGTTAAAAAAAATAACAGGATATGTTCATGGAGGACAACGTCTGTTAGTCAAAATAGTCAGGGATTCAACCCTATGCTTTGGGTGATCATAAACCTCTGACTGCCAGGAGTGTCAGTCTGGGATGGATCATTCGATAATTGCCCTGTTCTGTTCAATCCTCTTGACGCTGTGCTATGGACCACTGTCAGAGACAAGATACTGGGCAAGATAGACCGTGATCTGAGCCACTATGGGAGCACTAATGTTCTTTTTATGGCACTACTTTCTCTCATATTCTCCCATGCTTAATACTTCAACATTTCTGAATAATGTAGGTCCAACACTGGACTGGCCCAAAGGTGTTAAAATGCATGGTACTAATATTATGGCACTTATTCCAGGGCAAATATGGCCTGCTCCAACTCCAGATGGAATCAGTGGAAATCTTCCCATTGACTTTAAAGGGAGATGCATTGTGTCCATAACACACACTTCTCTGAAACTGCAGATAACTTATAGTCTACTATCTCAGGCTAATGGCTACATGGTAGAGCACTTCCTCAGAAAGCTAGAGAGCCATCGTTAGCCCCATTAGAGTCTTCTCTTCATGAACTTACTTTATCATTGTTTATAGCTTGTGAAACCTGGGTCCCTCCCAACAAGAACGTGAAGAGGAAGACTCCTCCGTGACAATTTTCATACATCTGGTATCATTATAAATGCTTGATGTGATTAATAATGAATAGCATTTTGTAGAAGTAGCTATTTTCTTTATATATGATAGCACAGCAGTAGAGTTTGTGATTTGATAATTTGTTGCATGTTCTGCCTATGGCATATTAACTGAAATAGGGAATTCTGCTTCAAATCTGATGGCACAGGATAGCCCATGTATTTATCTAGAGATCCGTGTAGGTAATTCAATACCCATTGCTAGTCTGGTATAGATAAGGAGAGGTTTTAGGATGGGGAGGTTTGTGGGTTTTCCTGATATCTCCTGCTCTTGAAAGGTGAATCTGTTTGGATATTAGGGAAATATCCAACCTTAAAAATCTACTTTTTTCTTCATCTGAAACAACACAGAAATCCTCTGGGCTTGATGCTGCTCTCATTGGCGTCGCAGGAAGTTGTGCCATTGGAAACAGGCCCAGGGCCACAATGTACAGTATTTACTAGACATAGTGATCATGTATAGCATGGTAAAAATCCTCATTGGGGACACAGATTGGGGACACAGAATGATAATCTTCATACAAATATAGAATTCCATCTTTCTAATCCCTTTACTTATGCTGGGGAGCCACCCTTATTCCACAAATAGTCCTGTTACGGCAGCAAGACTTTTTGCTGACTAAGTTTTACTCTCTGTAAGTAAAGACATCTGAATCTGGCTCATTGTAAATGACTGCTGTGCCCCATGGAGGTTTCAGTCAAAGAGACAAGACACGGGAGGTGGGGCTGGGAGAGAAAGGATGGCGTAAGAAGAATGAGTTGATGTTTTGGCATAGAATAGATGTGTGCAAATTTCATTACTGGTCAGTAGCAGTATTATGAATGGGGATAAACTTAAAATTTTAACACACGGGGGTAGGGCTGGAGAGAAGGTAGAGAAACGTGGGGGTCAGGCTGGGTAGAAGAGATGCAGGATTGGGCTGGGGAAAAGAAGAGACACAGGGTCGGGCTGGGGAGAAGAGACGCGGGGTTGGACTGGGGAGAAGAGATGCGGGGATTGGGCTGCACTGGTGTCTGTGATAGGTGCGCAGGTGTGCAACGGCTGTTGCACAGCTGTGCATGTGCGCTGTTTAGAGGGAACATAGAACCTAAGCTTTTACTGGCAGGTGAATCAAAAAGCTAGAAAATAAGTATCTTAGTGGGAAAAGTTATTACCTTCCCATCACAAAAGCTTGACAGATGAACATAGATCCACCATTTTGAGCATTAAAAGCAAAATGTTGCAACCTACTGATTAGTCCTTAGACACAAACCAGATACCTGGATCCACTGCGCAAGATATTAGTCCTCTGAGCCACTGTCCCATAGTTTCTTTAGAAGAGCCTTGCATCTCATAAATCCGTCACTCATTTCAAACAAACATTCTGCTTGCATCAGAAATTACTTCCAGCACTTGATATGAAATATTCTGCAATATGTTGTAAAATGAGGCTGAATTCAGTGTTTAAATCAGAAAGTCAGTTTTATTTAAAGGGATCATTTATTGCTACCTTCATGCTGTGTATTTATTGCCAGGATATTGTTACAGTTCTTTCAGGTTTAAAAATGTAAGTTGGATTTTTCTCTTTCAGGTTGCCATCTGGTGTGCTGCTAAGAGTCTCAGAGAGTAAGAGGCCATCTGTTAATACTTTTCCAGGAAGCTTTTTATAGAGCAGTGAAGTGGCAAATCTCAAAAACACATTGTAATGACTTACAAAATCTTGGGTATGTGTATGTGGGCTGATATTTTATTTCTCTCAGCAATATTAGCTGATCAGTGGGAAGGAAAAGAAGAAACGAAAGAAAATCCACAGACAAATGCACATTTTGATGGACCTGGTACATGTATGAAGTTTTTGTTTTAACATAGAATAATAATGATCCTAACTCTGAAGTCCTCATTCACTTTACTCTTACTCTATACCCAAGCAAGACTCTCATTGACTTAATTTGTTTGAAATGAGTGACGGATTTATGAGATGCAAGGCTCTTCTAAAGAAGCTATGGGACAGTGGCTCAGAGGACTAATATCTTGCACAGTGGATCCAGGTATCAATGGGAATCTTGCCTTAATAAGAATTGAATAAAAATAATAATAAAAACTCAATATATGTTTCAGAATTTGGCCAAATAATATTCAAAAAGGTGTAGTCCACCCCTATGTAGACTACATATGGGTCTTTCTTCAGTGCTATAAATCCTTTAGCGCAAATGATTTAATCTCTGTTTTTAGTGCAAGATGTTCTGGGTTCATTCTCTCTGATATCCCATGGCTGACAGTTGTAATAGACAGGGCTGTCCCTGGGGGAGGGCGGGGCACAGGGCCAATCAGCCTGTAGGGGGCCCACCTCCCCTGCGCAGGGGGGGAGGGGCAAGGTGACCCAGTCCAGTGGCTGAACTCCATGCTTCCTCCCTGCCCCTGGGCCAGCCACTGCATCCCTGGGGGCGGGGCAGGTGGCCCAAAGGCCAAGCTCTGCAATCCCACCCTGCCCCTTGCCTTTGGCTTGCCACTGAATGGAGCGGGTTGGGGCCACCACGGCAGTGGGGGGTCAGAGGGGCAGTTGCGGGGCCCACGAAACTGCAGGATCAGGGATGGTTGTCCCGGTGGCCCCCCACCAGGGATGGCAGTGGTTGTAGATGCCTCCTCACATGCAAAGAGAGAATATATTAGTGTGTCCCTTGGCCAGCGGAGCCACATCAGAAGTGTTCTCTAACCAATGGTGTCAGGTGGTGCAGGAGAATGAGTTTGGTAAACTGGTGGTCTTACATCCTGCCACTCGCCATATCAACAAGGTGTTTTCCCACAGAGGAGATAGCTCCCCAGTTCAGGTTGGGATTATATTGTATTTCCATTATAGCATGGGAAGGATGGTGCCTAGGAAACAATTTGAGCTTTTCCTCAACATTCAAGATAAAAGTTGTGGCGTATTGCTTAAGCCATCTGACCTGCATAGAGAGTGCATTTCTCCATCACAAGGAGTCACAAATCCCTCCTTCCTGTGGAGGAGTGAATTATTTTGCCCCTATTCATGTGGCAGGTAACAGGTTACCAACTCTCATGACTTTATCATGCGTCTTGCAATATTTGTTGTTTTCCTTAAAGCCAAAGATGCTAGAAACATGAGACACTCAGCTATAATTCCTTTTAAAAGTAAGTTTCTTGCACTCACCGCTGCAGAGAAAAGCTTAAAAACATTAAGCAAAGGCAACCGAAAGGCTCAGAAACCAGAAGACAAATAAAAAGAACCCAACATTATTCATTTACAGTACTCCTCATGATTTTAACACCAATCTCATGGTTTTGGGGGCTGATTCGTGATTTTTGAATGCTTGAGGTTAGCAGTCCTGAATTAACTCCCCTTCATGTGCCCAGTTATCTATTATGTTAAGGGCACTGAAGCCAGACCCAACCTTTAAGGGTTGGAAGATACAGGTTGCCAGATTTGGGAACAGGTGGCAGAGAGGCAGAAAATGTGAGGTACAGGTCCCGCTGCCCACATCACAGCTTGTGTGGATGACATGACTCCAGCCAGGCTGAGTTCTAGTAACTCTGGGTCACAGCTGCTCAGTGGGGTAGGAAATTAGTTAATTATTTGTGATTAATGTGTTTGTGAAATGGAAACAGGAATGCCAGGAACTGGAGAGAGAGGAAGAAGTTTCAGGAGGGACTTAAATTGGGAAGGGACCAGAGAATCAGGACTTAAAGCCTGGCGCTAGCAGCTGGGAGACAAAGAGAAGAGCCTCAGCATTCAAGGCTGGCTTTGCTATGTGTTTGAAAAAGCTTTGCTTCTTACTTCTCTGCCTGCTGGTCACATTGCTGTGTGTGGCTGGATCAGATAGGACCCAGTGAGCTGCTCATGATAGTGGGGTAAAGAAAAGGGTGATGACACTGTTCCAAGAGAAGCAATGGGGGTAAGTACTGGTATTGTGATTGTACAGAGGGGGCAGCTGCAGGACAGCGAGGGAAGTGAGTTGTCCAGGGTCACAGGGCAGGTCAATGGCAGAGTAAGGGAAAGAACCTAGGTTTTCTGAATACCATCCCAACCAGTGAGACCGTATCAAGCCACTCCCCAATTCTTTTTGGTGCTGCAGCATTGGTACAGTTGGCCAATATCTGCTTGTACAGTGTATGAATGCTGGGCCTAATCCCGCGAAGTGCTGAGGTTCATCTTCAAGGGTCTGAGAACCTTCACTCCCATGGCAATCAATGGGAGCAGAAACCAGTGCTGGGGCACTCAACCCCTTTCAGAATAGAGCCCTCTGTGATCACTCAGAGCAGCATGCGAGTTCTTGCAAGCTTTGGAGGAATGAGAAACTGATTGCTTGGTCAGGCGGTAATGGTTTATTACATAGAGACATGATGCGGCGTGGCTTGCTAAGACATTAATACATTTCTCAGGTGGTTGAAAGCATTCTACCTTTGGCCTCGTGGCTCATAAAGCACAAACAGCGTCTATTAATGGCCCAGTAAAACGCACCTTGTTGTATTTTAATGATGTAATAATGCCCTCCCCTGCTTTGCCTACATCTACAGCAATAAACAGGATTTCACAGTGACATTCAGTGTTTCTGCCTCGTCTCTGTGGGTCCAGTATGGCTCCCATTAAGAATAATGGCAAAACTCCCACTGTCTTCAGTGGTATAGAATCAGAAGACTGTGTTTACCTACACTATGAGCTAAGGGTCTGTTTCCCCTCCTCGTATGTACACATTCACCCTAGCTCCCCGTTAGACAGAGCTCTGTTGGTGGGTAGAAGAAAACACCTCAAAGAACTAGCTAACATCAGCACAACACACTCCATTGGGGTTCTTTGCTGGCCAGTTTTCAAAATGGTACCTAACCATGAGCTCCTTCTAGATTTCTCATCGTTGCTAGAGAGCCAGATAGCGACAGCTGCTAGAAATGCTTTCTTCCATCTAGGGTTGAAGACTGGGTCCTATGGTGATGGATACAGCTTGGCCATGATGATCCCTGCATTTGTTTATTTAATGAAAACATAGGGTATGAAAAATCCATGGCTTGCCCAGGATGTAGCGGTCTATTGTTGAATAACTCAGATAGGTAAGAGTACATCCCCTGAGCTCTAACTGCTGTGCCAGTTCCCCATTGAAGACTAGATCAGATCAATGGCCTTGGTACTGATTTTCAAGCCCTCAGTAGCTGGGCCCAAGCGACCCGTGGGCCAGCTGCTCCCCATGATAGAGATAATACAGTGACTTCGTTGGAGTTATCACTGGTGTAACTGAGAGCAGAGTTCAGCCTGAAGTGCCAAAAATCTTACTTTTCACACCTGTCATTTGTCTTACTCTCTTACTAATTTTACTTTGGGGCTGTTAGCCATCTGTAACAAAACATCAGGTATGAGGCTGCTGCTAATAAGGGTTAAGCATATGTGGATTGAACGCTCATGGTAACCCTAAAAATAATCAATACCCCATTCACATTTCAGCCTACACAGTAAAGGTGGGTATTTTGTTTTGAGGTTGGTTTTTTTTTAATCCCTTAGCCAACTGGTACAGCAGTTGAAAGAGCGGATGCTTCTGCATGCCTCGCAAACACCATCTGTTACAACCCAAGACACAAATAGTGCAAGCGATTAGTAATATAAGTCAATGTTGCAGCTGTAGACGGTGTGGCAACCCGATAGAACCACAGCTTCCTCTGTCAGTCCGACATGCTGACTAGTGCATTTGTGGTTTGTCTAAGCCTTTGCATTCATCAATTAAAGATTGTCTTTCGGCTGCTGTGGAGACACCTATATGTTAGGCTAAAAAAAAAAATTTGCTGTGAAGAAAACAAGTGGCTTCCTCATCTGAAGTGCTGTTAAAGACATATCTAGCATTGAGAGGTTCACGCAGAGAAATATTTCAGGGGCCACATCCTTGATGCTTTCTTAGAGGAACCCTTGCTGGATTCTTATTCTGGAATCACCTACATGTGCTCCTCAGTTCCATTTTTAGTTATAAATCATTAAAAATATACAGATACCAGGGACTGTTCAGCTTTCTTAGCCACTGGTAGGATATAATAAATATTGCCATATTGCTACTGTGTACTCACAGCATCAACCAGCCCTCTTCAGATTCCGGTGCAAGTTTTCCTTTCTTTATTTGTCACCTAAGGCATGAGCACTGATTGCAGGAACAGTATAGAGCAGCAATAACCCAGAAATCCCACGTGTGTGTGAGAGAGATGGATAAGGAATGCGGGGAAGCCTGGCTTTTGAGTACACACAGGGTAGTTGTAACAGTGGATCATGACTAGTGATTTTCATCTTTGGAAGTAAGTGTCTTCGGGACGTGGTTCCAACTAGTTATGGAGAGTTTCAGTGGCATGGTGAGAGGCTTCTGAAGGTAAAAGGAATATGTAAAAATCAAGTCCCACAGTAGTACTGACAGTGATTTAGACAACCACACAACGAAGGTAAAGCCCGAGAGAGAGTTAGAGCTTTTGGATTTACGTTGTTTCCAGGCAATACATGCTCCTTTGCCATCATCCCATACCTGGGCTTCTTCGCTTAATTCTGGGGGTGAGGAGTATAGGCAACAGCACATAACTGGCTTGAAGTTATTTGTGGACTTCCCCTCTAGATGAAAATTTGCCAGCAGCATGATTGTCCATCTTGCAGATGACATGCTTGATGTTGCATGAATTTGTGTGTGTATATATATAAAGAGGCCACCTTTTTAAAGAGCCTGAGGAAACACGTGTACAGTATTTGTGGATGCAAATGATAATTGTGGTTTATTTTTCCATTGTGAGATATGTGTATGGGGTTTCCCAGAAATATAAGAAGATAAAGTTGTTGATTAAAAGCTCTTGGGTTCCAGAGAGTCCCTATTCATGTTAATACATACAATTGTTAAGATATGTCTTCGTTTAGATGTGACAGCACCCAAGAAAATCTGAGTCAATGCCACACAAGATAAGGTTGCAAACCAATCTGGACTCATCACTCAAAATAGCTGTAGAGAGGGCAAATTAAGGGCCTCCCTGTGTCTTGTCTCGCAGACTAGCACCATGGGGTACAAGGCTCTGTCTCATTCCTTTACCCATACCGCCTCTTCCTGTATGTGTGGGGAAGGCTCTGCAGAGTCACTGAGCCTTTGCTCACACACGTGGGTTGGTCCTCTGCTCACCCAATGCACCTGGTGACAAAGCTTTGCAACATATTGGGGATCATATGCAACAGGTTGAAGTTTCTCCTTTCCCTCGCTAGCTAAGAGAGAGGGACAGAGAGTGAGCAAGCTTATGACTTCTGGATTGCTCGAGGGCCAGGGTAACATTGGGCTGCCTCTATATTGCAAAAGGCCAGCGTAGCCCTTAATATAAAAGTTCCTTCTGTTCTGTCCATGACACTTCTTTAAATGACGGTGAAGTTTTTCAGAGCATTAAGCAGGCATATTTTTATTTCCCTGTAGTTGGCCTTTGCTGTGTATTATGCAGTGTAAGTCAGCGGCATTGTGAATGGCCATGTTTTAAATGATCGAATTTACTCAAGATTAAATATTTGCCTTTCATGTTTGATTTCTCATTAACTGAGAATTACAAAGTCAAGTACACAGTCCCTTTCTTATTTGTAGACTTACAGCTTTCTGTTTTAATGGCTAATAATAAACTCTCCTCTTCTGGCTGTTGAATATATTACATGTGATCCTGTTTTGACAAATCTCTCAGCAGTTTAGAAGTCTCTTTATTTCAAGGAAATAAATAACATCCTGTTGACCCCATAGAGAGGGAGGGATTTTTTTTTGTCCCGTGAAAAATAATGTAACCCTTTAGATTGGCCAGTGTCACTTGTAAGTGTCTGATAGTGCTATTTTAGAGAAAAGGGGGGCACTTTATTGAACGAAAGAGAGAATTTAACTGTTATTGAGGTACCTAGGGCAAGGTTATCGAGGTTTTACTTTCTACACGAATGTCTATTCTTGCTTTGAAAAATCTTACGTGTGAGATTTGTCTCTGCTAAATGCGTTGTCTTTACAATTGCAATAGCTTTTCTTTTTTAATTACAAAATGCTGACAAGATGTTTTGCAGTGACATATTATAACTGCATTAACCAGGTACATTAGTATCCATGGATGATGGTAATTGATGCTTTCTTTTGTCACTTACATAATGAACCTTCTGCCAGTACGGAATAAAATATTTATCTGGAATGTAAACCCATGCAAAGACCAGGGATTTGAGGTGAAAAAAAAAAAAGACTGCCTGCAGTGAATAATTGTTATTGTGTCATTGTCCTTTGTAAAACTGTTAATTAAGACCCTTACGAAGCAGTCTGTGCTCAGGTTAGTCCCAATGAAGTCAAGTTGCTACAGTTGTATATCCATTTCCGTACATATAGTATTAACAGATTTGAATACATCACCCTCATTACAGACAGGACCTACTCAGGGCTCCTGGGGGCCCCCTGCCATTGTGGTGGGGCCTGGCCTGGGGGCAGATCGGGGCAGCGCGTGGGTAAGCCAGTGCTGGTGCCTGGGCTGGAGAGACTTGCCAGTCACACAGGACAGGCATGCACTTGGTGCTGGGGAGCAGGCCAGCTGTGGATGGGGGCGGGGCAGCTGGCGATGCAGGGGCAGCAGATTGGCCAGCTTAGGGGTGGTGCTGGGGGGGGCCTCGGGCCCACAGACCGGCCAGCTGTGGGGCTGAGGCGAGCTGGTGCTTGGCACTGGGGGGGCCCGGCTGATGCTGGAGGGGCCTGGGACCCAGAGACTGGCCAGCTGTGGGCCTGACACTCGGTGCTGGGTGGGGGGAAGAGGGCAGAGGCCCTTGGTCAGCGCTGGGGTGCGGGGCAGGGCCCACAGACTGACCAGCTGTGGGAGTGGGGGGCGCTGAAGCCTGACAGACCAGCCCGCCCCACGTATGATGGGCGCTCAGGCCAATGGGTGCCTGATATATTTTTGCTGGGTGGTATTAATCCGGCCCCAATTCCATCTTGATAACAAACATGCATTTCTCTGAGCTTCTGATAATTTGTGCCTTTCCACTCCCATTTTTTTTTTTACAGGCTAGAACATATAATCAGATTTTTAAGAAGTTTAAAAAATGTCCATACCAGCTAGTAGAGACTGGGTGGAGGAGGGGATTTCTTTAATTGGACCGAGTTCTGTTGGTGAAAGAGAGAAGCTTGCGACCTGAAGAAAAGTGCTGTGTGGGCTCAAAAGTGTCTCCTTCCCCAACAGATGTTGGTCCAATGCAAGGTATTACCCCCTCCCCTCCGCCCCACACCCCTTGTCTTTCCAATATCCTGGAACTGACATGGCTACAGTAATCTGCAAACACCACAGCTCGTCACTTAACTCTGTCGGGGACTGGGAAGGGTTATTTGTTCTATGTGTGCTCCTCTGCAGAGCAGGTGGCATTTGAAGTGACAAGGAGAATGTATATTTCACTTGCCCTGGTCACAAGCCATTGTTTTGTTATGCATATATCTATGGGGTGACATTGCAGCTCGTGTCCATGCTGCAAGATTTCTTTAGTCTAGCTAGCCTGGGTCTGAGAGCCATGGATTTGTGGCAGCTTGGGCCCACCCAGAACCTGGCCAATTGCCGAGGCAGTTAGCTTGTGCTGAAACCCACTGCTGTGGCTTCGTGGTTCATTAGATTACAGCTAGCCCGGATACATCTGTGTGAGCTGCAGTCTTGCTATGTGCTGGTCACGTAGACACACACACACCTGGAGAGAACTATCTTCCAGTTGCCTAAGCACTATTCTGTACACTGTAAGCGTGGCATTATGCATAAAAATGAGGGAAAAAGCCATTTTAGAACAATCAGCGGGCCCGGTGTGATCAGAGCGATCCAGTGAACTCGTAACGGGGAGGAGGCTAACAGTGTTATACCTGGGGTGTGATTGCACCAGTCTAACCCAGGAGTTATTCCACTGAGGCCAGGGCAGTTCTACATAGAGCTGTGGACAGAGCTATATTCCCCTCAGACGCTCCTGAACCTGCTCCCCAGGCAGGGGAATAGTGGAGGGTGGAGGCTGGGGCATCTAGGCACATGCCCAGAATTAACTCTGAGCCTCCGGAGGGCTCGTCTTTGTCCAGAGTTGTGTGTGGATAGGACTTGGGACCCCTCTCCAAACCTGGGAGTCCCTCACCTGGCAGATATACCAGTTGAGGATCAGTGGGAGAGGAGAATCCAGTCCATGAAACCTAACATCTGTCTTTCTTTTATTAAATGATGATTTGAGTGTGCTGGGAGGCAATGCTTTTACCAGCAGAAGTTGCTGCTGTTCTCTTCACCTCCTTTTCTTTTTCAAGTAATCTAACCTGTCATGTCACGTAGCTGGAAGAAGTGGGAATTGTGACGCTTTAATGTTTCCCTGACGGTAGTCTGCCACCTTAACAAATCTCTCACTTTTCAGAAGATGATAGTGCCAATCATCGTGACAGACTGAAAGACACCGTTCATTGTTAATTAATTATTAGCTGTCAACTCCAAGACTTTGTTGAACTAAGAACATTCAGGCAGATTATGGATTTCCTCCTGTTTAAACTTTGTGTTTAAAGGACACTAAATACCTTAAATATCAAAGTAAGCTGAAATCCTTTCATACCTCTCTTTCCACAGGTGACTGCTTGAGGTACAATATTAATTATAAACAGAATGAAGAGGCTGTACCTTCTTCTTGTGGATTTATGTTTGCGTAATGAAAGAGCTAAAATGGAGGAAGTTTCCTTTCTTTGCTTTAGTGAGAGCTTGAGATCTATAGACTGCTTGTGTATCTACCATCTTTAGGAAACAAACAAAAGAGGAAAATTGGACTTTCTGGGGCCATGTCTGGAGGGAGAATTGCCTACAGAGTGATAAGATTCATGATAGCTATACCTGGCCCTTCCACATAAGGCCTTGGGCATAACAACACAGAACACTGGAATTTCACCCCATCATTCTCTGCAAGACTTTAGCCAAGTAATTTCAGAGGTAACATTTTAACTCACAAGCACCAAAATCCATATTTAGTCTCCTAAATAATGAGATAATTTTCAGAGGTGCTGTGCGCCAACAGCTGCCATTTCACACTGTTCACTCAGGTCTCTGCTGTAATTCTGGATTAAAGTGTCTGATCATAGGCTCCCAAATCTGGATCCTGTTCTTGTTGCCAAAAAGGCCAATAGCATATTGGGCTGCATCAGTAGGAGTGTTGCCAGTAGATTGAGGGATGTGATTATTCCCCTCTATTTGGCACTGGTGAGGCCACATCTGGAATACTGTGTCCAGTTTGGGGCTCCCCACTACAGGAAGGATGTTGACAAATTAGAAGGAGTCCAGTGGAGGCCAACAAAAATGACTAGGGGGCTGGGGCACATGACTTACGAGGAGAGCCTGAAGGAACTAGGCTTATTTAGTCTGCAGAAGAGAAGACGGAGGGGAGATTTGATAGCAACCTTCAACTACTTGAAGGGGTGCTCCAAAGAGGAGGGAACTAGTCTGTTCTCGGTAGTAACAGAGGACAGAACAAGGAGCAATGGTTTCAAGTTGTAGCTGGGGAGGTTGAGGTTGGATATTAGGAAAATCTTTCTCACTAGGAGGGTGGTGAAGCACTGGAATGGGTTACCTAGGGAGGTGGTGGAATCTCCATCTTTAGAAACATTTAAGGCCTGGTTAGACAAAACCCTGGCTGGGATGATTTAGTGCGAGTGGTCCAACTTTTAGCAGGTGGTTGGACTAGATGACCTCATGAGGTCCTTTCTAACCCTATGACTCTACGATTCTATGAAATGTTTATAACTGTTCTTTTTGCTGGCGTGACTAGCTAATGGAGCTGTTAAGCTCCACATGTACATAAGTGTTTTGCAGAAGGGAGACACAAGTTTAAAAACATTGGCCTTAGCTTCTGAGTGTGTCCATTTTCCCATATATAAAAGGGTGTTGTGAGGCTTAATTAACTATGAGATCCTCCAGTAATAATGATACTCAACACTTGTGCAGCACTTGAAATCTTCAAAGCACCATACCCAATGTTAACCGACTGATCCCAAACTAATTAGGCAAAAAGCACTATAAAAGTGCCAAGTGTTATTATTTGTCTTATATAGTATTATTATTTAATCACAAATTGCCTCAAAGTGAAGTGTGACTGTAAGAGATTAGAGGCATAGTAATTAAGGCCTTGATTTAATATTTTAAAATTCTTCAGTGCCCTTCAATGTGGCTCTTGGAAAAATGTAATTCCTCCCAAAATATACAGTGCACATTTTATTTTTTGTAAACAGTACTACTTCATCATTTAATAGACTTTCCTTTTCCCTTCAGCCATGAACCCTTGGAATGTTGTGATGCCAACAGGGTTGGCCCAAGGGTTTTTGGTGCCCTAGGCAAACTATGATTTTTGGCACCCCCTCCCCCACAAGTTACAAGAGAACATATTAATATATTTTTTTAAAATAGAGAAAACATTCTCTTCTATCTAATTTGGTGCCCCTTAAAGCCTGGCACCCTAGGTGACCACCTAGTTCATCTATATGGTTGGATGCCAAAAGGAGATAGAACTTGGTCACTAAAGATTTGACCAAGTCTAAACGTAGCAGAGTGTGAGAATGTGTGTGTAAACTGAGTCTTGCTTGACCATGTTGAACATGTATTTTTGTATGTGCTGCATGACTTTTGCAAGCAGTGATGAAAGTCACTGCAGCAGGGTATTATTTATGCTGCCTCTGAGATATAAGCTACAACAGACAGTAAAGAGGACACTTCTTAACATGTCAGGGAGTGGCTAAATTCTATACATCGGTTTCAGGAAGCAATGAGCTTGGGTGAAGAATAGTCATGATGAAATTCAAGGCCCAAACACCATTTATTTGGAGGGCTGAATTGGGACATGAGTGGTGTGTGAGCCTGTGCTGGCTTTGTAGACAAGGATGGATTTCACTGAGAGAATTTGGGACAATTTTATGTACAAGGGTAGACGTGAGGAACAGATTTATTTGCTCATCTTTCTAATTCAATGGACCAAATTTGCCTCCTATACAACTCCATTGAACTGCATGGTGTTGCACCAGGAATGAATGTGGCCTGATGTGCCAGTGTCTCCTTGTTTAAACTCATTTTCTGTTGGTAGATTTCCACTGACTGGTGGAGAGGTTTCCAATTTACAACAACGTGAGAGGAAAATTGGGCCACGTGGGCTGAACCATGAGATAGAATAAACAATTTAGGAAGAATCTGTAGCGGTAGAGAAGCTACATGACAGCATCCTACAGTATGGGCATTTTGATGATATATTGAGAATATGGAGACCTAATAAAAACTCATTTAGGGTTTTATAACATTCTGGGTCTTTATCCTAGATTTATTCTTGCAGAGGCAAAAATAGGTGTATTTTCCTAACAATTTACTTCTACGTGCTTGATCTACCCAGTTGGGCTTGGTGCACATCCATATAAATCTTCAGAGTTCTCATTTGCAGATGAAGGACCCCACAACTTGTCTGCAGAAGGGCCAGAGATAGGGGTTTTGTTGTTTGTGTTGGATTACTGTTTTGGGGATTTGTGAGAAGATGGAAATTCTGAGCTAAATTCTGCTCTGGTGGTGCTGGGGTAAATCTTGAGCAATCCCACTGGCTTTGATGGCATCAGGAAGGATATGCTGGACTAATACAAAGGAGAATTTGGGCCTGTACCCGAGTATATGTAGAGTTATTCCTTTAAAAAAAACCAAAACATTTTTGTCACCAACAAGAAGAGCTGACTGATTTATTCATTAAAAGATTTATATCTGTTATAATAGGTAAAACAGAGTTTTGGAACTTTGCAGGCACACAAGTATAAAATATATAGAATCTGTCAGGAAAAATGACTTTTCTGATGCTTCCTCTTATAGAAGTATGTTACTGAGTAGACCTCAGGCTAGACACTTAAAATATAGCAAGAATTTTATAAAGTAATATAAGCTTAATGGGCCAGATCCATAGTTGGTCTAAACTGGCATAGCTTCAAATCAAAACATTTCAGGGTTACCTAGGGAGGTGGTGGAATTTCCGTCTTTGGAGATATTTAAGGTCCAGTTAGACAATACCCTGGCTAGGATGATTTAGTGGGAGTGGTCCTGCTTTTAGCAGGGGGATGGACTAAATGACCTCATGAGGTCCCTTCCAACCCTAAGATTCTATATTGAATCAAAAGAGAAAATAAAAAAGCATGCAAGAAAACTCATTTTGTTGTGTCTGTCACTTTGGGATGTCTATTCGATCACCTGGAATAATATGAGTCTTATTTAGACACCGACACTTTGTTAAATGAGTCAGAGTTATAATCTAGATCCATTGAAGGGTTTTGGAAGACATTCAAAGGGGCCAAACAGGATGAGATGTGAAATACGCACAGCCTACTGGGCCACTTACATTGAGTCTTTTTACTGAGTCATTGTACTTTCTCAAGATGAGTTTTCTGCAAGGATAAAGAAGGAAAAGAAAGGAGGCAAGACTCTACTGATCATAATCGTATTGAGTTGTACCTTACTCTTCAAGGAATCCTACTGAAATGGATGGAATGACTTGAAGAGAGTAAGTAATTGTTCAGAGTGAGTAAGAATGACAGAATATTGTAACCAGGTATATTTGCATTATATTTTATCAGAAGGGTAATTTAGCCCTACACCCTCCCGCATTCCCCACCACCCCATAAATTACAATTATTTTAAGCACATTTAGGCAACTCATATTAATTCAAAGAAGGAAATATCAGGGATTAT
>ML685771.1:9967706-9995628 GCA_007922175.1 Pelusios castaneus | reverse complement strand
ATTTAGGCAACTCATATTAATTCAAAGAAGGAAATATCAGGGATTATATTTTACATAGCAGTAATCCATAGTGCCAGCTCATAGCCCAACCTCATTTACTCAAGACTTGCAACTGCCCTGATTTCAAGCCATGATAATGTAGCCCATAATCCAGTGGGGGAAAATCTGCGATTTTGCAGGGTTATGCCAGATTTAGAAGGGTGTGGATCCTGGTTCTGCAGGCATCTGCCTATTCCTTCCTGGGCTTTGGGCTGGGCATTGCTGACAGTGCTGTTCATGAGATCAATTGGCAAGAACTGCTAACACAATATCAAGAAGCTAGAGGGAAACTGTGGACAATAAAGGGATCTTCATATTTCATGTTGGTGCGGATGCTGCTCTCAGTTACAGCCATGTGGTTCCGAACTGACGTCACGTCTAATGCAAGTGGCGAGAAAGCCTCCTCACCCACTGCTAATGTTGCTGCTCGTTCAAGGCTTTCCACGGTGGTGGCGTGCAGTGATGAATTTTGAAGCTAGGAGTGTTTAAAGATAGCTGAGCCAAGCCCTTCATTGCCATGCAAAGCGTTAAACGCTGTGATTACATTTTGAATCAAGCAAAGTTTGAGTGGGTTCATGATGTGTTCAAGTGCACTCATCATCGCTTAAGCCTGTGTGGTTTTTTTTTATTCCTTTAATTTTCTTTCTATCATGCAGTGTAATGACAAGGAAATTCAGCCTTAAAAAACAACAACAAAAAACCGACCATGGAATCTATTCATAATAGGATTGATTCTCAGCTACTGTAAATGGGAGTAGCTCCATTGACCTAAGACCAGCTAAAAATTCATTGATTTATATCAATTGAGGAAGTGGCCAATAGAGCCCAATGTCTCAGCTTTTGGATCACCTCTTTGCTTGTGCCTCGGCTCTCCTGTCTGTGCCTCCAGGTTAGTGGTTCCCAACCTTTTGGGCTCTAGGGCCACAGATATAATTTTTACAACCCTGAAGAGTCATCTGTTTTTGCCAGCAGCCTCCACCACACTTCGCCCTGTCTACTGCAAGCAGATGTACACTCCACCTGGGTCCCCAGGCAGTGGCTTCCTTCTACAGCATGGGGGACGGGAGATCAGTACTCCCCTCCCTCTGGCTGTACAGGGACCCCAGAGCCTATGGACCAAGGTGGAGTGCTTTGCCGTGCTCCTGCTACAGCCAGAGGGATGAGAGCATGGATCTCCCATGCCCTCGGCTGCAGCAAGAACCCTACCTTGGTCTTGCTGTCTCATTAGGCAGTTGAGCCCTTCTGCAGCCAGCAGGAAGGAAGTGGAGGGCCACTTTTAAAGACCTCCATGGGCCACTTTTGTGTCACAGGTTGGGAACCACTGCTCTAGGTCTCTCATTCTTTCTTCCAGGCCCCTTGTCTTTCTTTTCCCAGACCCTCCTCCCTTCCTGTGAGTTTTGAACCACCTAGCTTGTGCTTTCTCCTAAGACTACCATTTGTCCCTCCTAGTGCGTTTTACATCACCACTTCTACTCCTTAGTTATACCATTTCCCAGGGAAATTATTTTCTGGGTTATTTCCGTCCTGCTGCTTTGTCAGTTTATGGATCTGCTGCACCAAAGGCATGCTAACCTTAACATACACTCTTTTCATAGACCATGAACTGTTTCGTCCCCTTCAGTTCTGCACATAAAGTTCTGAGCCCACAAAGCATATAGCAGATTCAGTCATTTTTAGCAATGTTCTATGTTTTACTGATTATTCCTTTAATTTCCTTCTATCTGTACTTCAGTGTAGTTGACAGGAAACCATGCACAATTCTAAATGTTTTGTCTGGAAGCCTGATGCAGCCCCTGCCAGGGCTGGGGATCCAGGGCCTGGCCGCCATTCCAATCCAGCCCCCACCAGGGCCAGGGATCAGGGGCCAGCTGCTGGAACCTATTTTTGGGGCAGTGATACCCCTGATATCTACCACCAGTAGTTAAAAATCTGTCAAATGCCAAACTAGGCTGTCCCACCATACCATCCCCTCCATCCATTTATCCAGCTCAGTTGTGAAGCCAGCTAGGTTTTTTGCGGCCACAGCTCCCCTTCGAAGGCTATTCCAGAACGTCACTCCTCTGATGGTTAGAAAGTGCCTCTGTATAGTCATTCAGTTATGCTGAATATACAATATTACACTGCCAAGTAGTACGAGCAAGGTCACAGAGGAGGAATGCACAGCTAAACAAATCATTGACTCACCGAGGCTCACATTCAAGGCTCTCACTCGTTACGCCCTCACCTTATCCCCTCTGTACTTTGCATTTTGGGAGGAAGAGAGCAAGTGCACAAATGCTTGGGGCAGTCAGCTGCTATTCTGCATGGAGCATGACACCTTATTTGGACCTCTGACTAAACTAATTTTCCATTTGCACTGACATGTGAAGGTCTTTTGAACACGGCTGTTGTCCATTATAAAGGGTTTCTCTTCCTGGAATGAAAGGTAAAGAAAGAGCAGGTTTTGTTATTTTAACCAAGTGTTTAAGGTGAATAACTGAACTAGGAATTCTTGTTTAAATGCACAACTGTGGGTTAGCAATTGTCTTGTTGCCTGAAAGTATTTGGATAGAGAGTTGTTCTGAGAAATAGAGAACATTTATTCTAAAATGTTGCAGATAACTGAGTGCTCCAGGCCACTTGGGAGAATTCTGACCTTGCTGATGAGCCCAAGAGGAACCTTTTTAGAAAAATGTAAGGAGAGAGAATGCAGACAGCTGCCATACTTGGAATCAGAAAGTCCCCTTTTGTGATGTTAAAATCTCCCAGTTACGGCAGCGCTGATCAAATGAAATGGGGATGGAGAGAATTGGGGCTACATTCTCAGCTGGTGGAAATCATCGTAACTCTGCCAAAGATACACCAATTCCATGAGCTGTGGAGCTGGCCAAAAATCTCATGGGGCAAGTGTTTGATGAGAAAACCGTCTAATCAGTCAGAATTGTGGTCCCACCACCTAATCAGGAACATACAAAAGCCAACAATACAAAACATATATTCAGGGAGGTTACACCAATTTCTCCCTATTGGTTACACACCACGGAGGGGTTACCCCTAAGGGATAGGTGCTATGAAAATGTCATCTAGATAAATAAGGACCCAAAGTCCCAGTATCTTAAGTAGCTAGACTATTGATTAAAGAATCATGATAAATGAGTACAGGCCTGTGAATAAGATCAATACCATCAACCTTAAAAGTCAATCTCCTGTACTGGCTTGAACAGTGACACTGAAAAACAGCACCCTGGAGAACCACAAATCTTGGTCTGGTGGTGGGCCTCAGGGTTTTATTTTTTCCTGGGCCATTTCCTTTTTGTCTGAATAAACTACAAAGAAATATAGGAGATGTGTATTTGGAATCTGAAACATCCTTAGAAGTTTGGAAGCCTGGTTAATGACAGCCTCAGAAAGAAACTTGATGTTAAATATAATCCGACTCTAAGAGGGCTGGATTAACTGGCCTCTAGGAAGTTGACTTAAGCCTTAGGTCTAGTGGAAAGGAAGTTTTATAAAGTCGACTTAATTTTAATTAAGTCGACTTTATTTTCCTTACGTCAACTTAAGTATGCTACCATAATAACAGCAATGATATTTTATTTAGGTAAAATAATGTAGATATGGATTTCTTTTGTTAAAGAGTCAGTGTTGTCCAAAGAAATGAACTCGTGACAGGAAATCAGAAGCTCCTGTTTTCTGATTATGGCCGTGTTGATGATTCTCTGTGCAACCTTTAGCACATCACTAACCTCTCTCTCCATGTCCATTTTCTCCATCTGTGACAGCGGGATGATGGGTAAAATATTATCTGGTTTTTTGAGGTGTTGTGAGGATTCCTGATGTCATGTTTGTTAAGTGGTGTTACCCTTAGAGCAGCATTGTGCCAGTGTTTGGCTAGGGTCTTTCCTGGGTAAATCTCTATGGGACAAAGAAGCAGGAGAGTCAGCTGGTTGGCAGTAATGGGAGATTATAAAAGCAGCTAAGGAGATTTGTGGAAAGAAAAAGAGAGGCATCTCTGGGTTTGAGTAGGAGAGCTGTTGGGATAAATGGTGCTTATTCATGCTATTCAAAATCATTACTTTCAGTGAAAATGTCTGAGACCGTGGTTATGTTCTTCATACCTCACTATAGGGTTGGTATCTATTTTCATCACTTTTTCCACACTGATATGGGAATATAACCATAAAGTCAATTAGAGCAGACATTTTCCACATATTTTCCAAATATTCACCAGATAGATGGGTCATTACCTTTGTATTATGCTCTGTTCCCTTTGTGTTACGCTCTTGGAGAGTTTTTTGCCGGATCAAAAAGTGTGAACAGCATGCCTCCTTTGTGACTGCCATATAAACTTTCCCATGAGAGTCTGTCTTACTGTGCTGCTGTGATGTTATCGCTGTACTATGCCAGGCATGTGTATTGGTAAACTCTTGTGTCAGTTTTAACAGTGCGCTCTGTGTGATCTGATCTCTTAGGGTGCAATGAGCCACCTGAAGAGATGGCTAGTATACGCACGCCACTTGTTAAAGTCTTCTGGGTTTGACCTAGGTAGGGTGTTGGTCCCCTGTGCAGAAGTGAATTTCATTCATCCAAATGGAAACTGCACAGAGCCTCCAACAAACACAACATTGAAACTGCCCACCTGAAATGCTGGGACAATTGGAGAACAATTGTCCGGAGAGTTCCTTAGTAGCAAAGTGTCCTTTACAATCATGAGTACACAAAAGTGTGTTCAGCAAGGGTTGGTGCACCGACTTCACCTCAAGTCTATCAGGAACCATGTGTACCTTTCAAGAAGTTTCACCTTTGTTTTCTGCAGGGAGTGAGATGATGGTTTGAAAACTTAGCTGGTACGCTCATGTATAACGTGACTTTTAATCTTTTCAGTGTTGTTCTTGCTTGACAGAAGTTCTATAAAAAGTTAGGGAAATGTTTGCAAAACCGATCAAACTTGTCCCAAATCAGTATCGCTAACCAAAAAAGAAAAAAAAATACCCCCCCCCCCCAAAAAAAAAGAACGGCAGGGGGTGGGTGGGCTGTAAAAACTCCATTTAAAAGTGCTAAATGAGGATCAAAATGAGCTATCCAAAGTCTTGCCAACTGAATTTAATCACTTTCTGATCCCAACAGCCACACAATTCAACTCGTTCTTAGCATAATTAAGCAAGTGACAATAAAGATGCTATTATGAGACATGGTAATGAGATGCTGTGGGGCCTGAATTCAGCTGGAGGGGGATTCCTATTAAATATTTATCGTATGTGCAGCTTCATCGGTAGCTAGAAATAGAGAAAAGGAAATTTAGCTAATTTCACAATTTAGCCCTTTTCTTCTGAAATAAAACTGTTAAAAACAGTGCAGTCACTTGGTTTCAGGCTTACTATAATTTTTATCCTGAGGGGCTGTGTTCAGCATCGATAAAAATCATAGTTTACGTGGGTGGAAAATAATTTGAAGGAAGGAGGTCAAAATATATGAAAATACCAATAGAAGAATAAAGAGGAAATAGGTATGAAATAAACCAATTTGGTAGTGTACTAACGTTAAAGTCAACAGGAATTAACTAATGATGGGGTAACAGAAATCTTGTGGAAATGGAAGTAATTGGATGAGGGAGATAAAGCTCTGAGCCAGTGAACTAAGAAATAATAAGACTTTTAAGTGTAGTGAAAATTTTAATCCAGCTACAGAGAGGAACGAACTATATTTGAAGTATGGTTTCCTCTGTGTTCCTCTGGACACTGGATAGGACAGTGTATAGAATTGTGGAAGCTGTGGCCAGTGTAAATGAACTGAACATATGGAAAGTCTGTGCATACATCGGTGCACTAAGGATTTATATTGTGAGTGTGTGTGCACACATATGCAGTAACTACGTTCGAAGAATGTTATTTAGGTTGCAGAATCAAACACTCAACATTGGGAAATCCAAGATTTACCATTGCCTATGCCATCTGCGTCCATCCTGTGAACCAGCTGATATAGGGATGCTAGATAAAAAGAAAAATGATGTGATCAGGTAACTAAACACTGTGCTGATGTGTGTGCAGGAGGGACAGAATTAAGGTTGCACATGCAATTGTAAATAAGGAATTTCCTAACTTTAGAAGGTTTGATTGGTGCAAATAAATAATGTTATTTTAATGCAGTGGTTTGGAGTGCAGTTTTTCTAGGCTTTGTTTTTAAAGATCAAAGCAAAACCAAGTCCGATTATGTTTAAATGTGACAACCCCAATCACGAATTGTTTACAGGCTTTGAGCTCTGAACCAGCAATGTGTAACAAACATTGCTACTGCTCAGGCTACAGGACTAACAATGGCAGCTGACAGCAGGAGACAGCTGTTTTCCCAGAGCAGGATGGAGTTCTGGGACAATGGAGCAGTTGGGAGCAAGGCCAGCCCAGCCTGGTGCATGCTTTTTCCCCATCCCCAGGGTTGTGTGTGGCCCTATGATGGGGGAAACTGACTGCTGGCATTATGAACTGGGAAATTGTTGCAGACAGCCTGCCTTGTCTCTCTTCTCTTCCAGGAGCTGCGGAAGTATCTTAGATCAGGTCACATCAAGAAGTCAGTAACGCAGCAAAGGCCAGAGCCTAGATCTCCTGAAGTTCTGTCCTGTACTTTAATTACAGGGTGAGATCCTCTTCCTGAGTAGATCCTGTGGGTTGATGGGTGAATGTCCCTTTGGCAATGTGGAAGCAACAAAACCCCTAAGACAGGGCAGTTTTTATTAGATTGGGGTGCCAAGAATTCATGGAATCATATAAAGTGGCCTGTGGCTTCCTCTTGGATGCAGCTGCCATGTGAGGGCGTTCCAGATTAATGGCTGCTTTTTCTTGCCGGTGGAAATGCGAGTACCTAGGCTATACGCTGTACAGTACTCAGTGAAGATGTCAGAATGGTGCCCATGTGCAATTACTTTAAAATATAAAGTGTGTGCAAATTGACATGCAGATTAGGGGATAAATCCTGTTCCTGTTGATTTCAGTGACCAACTTCTGTTGACTTTGGCGGGGGGAAGACTGGGAACCTGTGTGGTCACTGGGGCCCTGGCAAGTTGTCAGAGCACCCTCAGTTGGCATGTGTGTTGTTTGCTTATTTCAGGTCGGATTGTGTCAGACACACACACAGGCTGAAACTGTGGAGAAGCAGAGCCGTCCAGCCCAGGAAAGAACTCTGAGGGGGCACGGAACCTTCTGCAGCTCCCTGGTTCTCTGGAAGAGTGCCTGCTTCCCACTGTGGGAAGATGTGAAAGAGGGGCAGGCCTACAGCCTTACCTTCCCCTGACGTTCCCCATCTCTTTTGCATGCTAGTAGTGGGTGATCCCTGCCACGTCACTGACTGTGGGACTGTGATTTCGTCTGGGTGTGTGCATTGCTGGCCTCTTGCATCCAGCCCCTTTCCCCTCCTGCAAGAGGGACAAACAAAATGGCCCAAACCCTCCAAGATATTTATGCCGCTGAGTTCCACGGAAGTTTGCGGCTCTTGGCCAATGCGTCTCACAAGTAACTGTGCTTGTCTGATAAAGAGTGTGAGATGTGAAAGATATGGGCACAAAACAGCTGTATGAGCCTTTGCTCACCCACCTGTCTTGTCTGTTTAGACTGTAAACTCTTTGGGGGTGTTGACTGTTGTTTGCTATAGATTTGGATGGTGTCTCTGCTACAATGGGGCCTCAATCTCTGTTGGAGCCCTGAAGTGATACCACAATGCAAATAAGAACTGTCAAGAATATGTCAAGAATTATAACTGGTATTAATATAATTTTACCCTATTTTTTTCTTAAATAAGGTCAAATTCTTTTGTTTAGGCAATTCTTTTTTCTTGTAAGTAAAAGAGAAGCCGCGAGGCCGGAGGTGTAATTGTCTTTCTTGGATTGCAAGGCTTGATATTTGATATTTTTATTACCTGATTCCCTTAAAATTCCTAGTACTGCACAGTAGCACGTAAGACCTCAGTAGCAGTCCAGCATAATGTTTGTAAGGCGGTCAGGTCTGTGTTTAAGAAAGCATTTCCTGTCTAGCCATGAGTGACTTCAACCATAATTAATTAATTAAATGTGTGTAGAACATGGTTCATTAGCAAGGTGTGTGCCAATCTCAGGGTGTTGAATCCTGTCTCTAATTGCATAATGGACATGCTGGTACTAGAGAGCTGGTTCATTAGTTCACAACTTCTGCTAGGGAAGAGATCTGTGGATTCCTTGGGTTGTTCCATTGACTTGCTGGCAGTGCAGAGAATAGTTTACAGTAACCAATCAAAGAATATTTCTTTCTGTTTTCATTTAAAACCCACGCATTTAGAGATGATTATTAAAGCTTAGTAGCAGCTGCAGACTATTTGCGCTGGAAGCTGGAAATTTCAGTTCAACTGTAGTTCAAGCAATAACTATTCTTTATAATTAATTATGCGCTATAATGCATTAGGGAGGTCTGTGGCTTCCTGATGTAGATTTTTTTTCTCTGTTGTTACAGTAAGGTTGCAATTGACAAGTATATCAGAAAATGATATAGGTGTATAGTTGTACAACATGCTGTTTAAGCCCTATCCAGGGTATTTATTTGGTTCACTCTAGAGATGAGACCAAGATACAAAGTTCAGATCCAAAGCTAAGCTTTCTCAAAGTCCAGGGTTATCCCAGTTTGGAGTTTTGCTTTCTCTCTTTAGAGACATAGGTGCTGTCATCAATGGCAATGCCTCGAAAGTTGAGGATGATCTTGTTCATAGGTTTTATTTTATATGAGTCTTTTGATGACTGAGAAGTCCTGTCTGTGAGCGGCAGACTCACTGGCAGACAGTACCATGATGGTGTTAGAAGCCAGAGTTGGGCCATGATTGTGGCATGATAGTTTTCTTTTCTCATGTTTGTCTGTGACCAGGGTGAGTTTGTTCCTTCTCTGACAAGTCTTCGCCAGTTAGCCCTCTCTTGGGCTCTCGTCTCCCAGTGTGTAATGTTGATTCCACGTTTTGTCCCGAGGTGGTCTTTAAAGTGTTTCTTTTGGCCTCCCCATTTCCTTTCTCCTTTGGCGAGCTAGGCATACAGCAATTGGTTTGGTAGGCGTGCACCAGGCATACATACACCGTGCCTGCTCCACCTCAGTTTGTACTGGATAATCAGGTCTTCAACACTGAAGATTTTTACCTCCATGAGGACCCTGATGTTAGTGTGGCAATCTTCCCACTTTATGTTGTGATTCTCCCAGAGAAAATGCTGGTACTGGTGTCCTAGGTTTTTCAGGTGTTTTCTGTAGGTCACCCAGGTTTTGTAACCATAGAAGAGAGTATCTGTGAATCAGGGGTATAAGGAAGATATGTCTCAGAGCTGCTAGTTCCAAAAATCAGTGCCTAGCTTATGTTGCTTGAGTTTGGTTGTGACAGGCTTCTCAGGGAGGGAAGATCGGTTGGTATGTAAAGAAACTGTCCATATCAACAGATTGTTCCTTGAAAATTGATGGACCGAATGAGGTGTTGATCATTTCAGTCCTATTGGCTTTTCTTCACTAGGCAGAGAAGACAACTTTTTTCACAGGCAGTGTCCCAGACATCTCTCACCTTCCAGTATTTCCATATATTTGATAAGGCCATACACTCTGAAAGGCAACGGGATGGTTACTCTTTATTCTGGTAGGAGGCTGTGCAGAATGTTCCTCCTTCCTTGAGACAAGAAAAAACAAATCCGGGAGTTCTTCACTGTGGTGGACGCTTGGCTCTTATGTTTGGTTTCTGATGCCCGCATAGCTGTGCTGCTGTTCAGAACAGGTTTGCTGGCCATGGATTTATAAGGCGATGGGAAGAAGTCTCTTATAGTTTCTTTTACAGTGTTAGAACATTCTTGTGATCATATTAGATGTATCCTAAGTGGGTTTTGTGCCATCAGTGTTATAGTTTTCTGCAGGGGCATAGCCAGGCGGTGCTTTCTGGCTGGGTCCCTGAGTCTGTAGGGTGGGCCTCCGACTCCACTTGCTAGTTAGCAACTGGAGCTATCATGAGGAGGAGGAAGGGGGAGAAGCAGCGATATCAGGCCCACCTACCGTAGCGCCCGGAAACAGTGCAAACTTGTCAGCCACAGTTGCAGAGCCTAGCCAGCAGCCGTGGCTGTGAGTAGAACAGAGCCCCGCAGCTGCGGACAAAGAGTTTGCTGATCTACAAGTGGGTGGGCCCCAGCCCACCTGTGGCTAAGTCCCTGGTTTTCTGTCTTCTGGCTTCATCTAGAACCTTGGTGCTCTTTGAGGATGATGTGTGGAAAGAGGGCATGTTGCAGTCCAGGCGTTGTGGCTGTCAGCTGGTGATATTGTACTAGCATGTGGCAGACACGGTTATCTTGTAGACAGACAGCTTTGTATTCTGAAAGTTTGTGGGAGCTAGCAGCACTTGAGGGAAAAGCATTGTAGTTAGTCCTTTTTCCTGGTGGGAGGGTGGGAAAGACACGGAAGTGTTGGCAGTGAAACACACAGAGAGGGATAACTGTTATGTTTCCAGTGTCTTCCTGGCTGTGTTCTTCATATTTGAGAGAATCTCAGGGTGGGCAAAACTAAATATTTTAAGACTAGTCTCTCTTGAGTGAGGTAACAAGCTAATAAACACTCTTTCATTTGCTTGAGAATGATTCTCCAGTGGTTTCCTGGCAAACCACTCAAAAAGCTGTCTCAAAGGCCTCCATCTGCTTTTTGAGATATGGTTCTCAGTTGATGAAGCTCCAACAATAAGAGGTAGAAAGTTTTGCAGGGGCTGTGCATTGCTGGAAGGCTAAATAGCTTATCAGGCATTGAGTTGTGGAAACTGAAGCAGTGGAAGTTGGTATCGAGCTAACATTGTTGAGTGCATGGCATGTTCCTGTGGAATACCTTCCTGTCAACCGTCCAGTATGTTACTGCAAGCCCTCTGGTGATGCACAGCAGGATGTTCAAAGCTTTGAGTTCCCATGCAGAGAGGTTAAAAGGAAGCAAAGTGTGGGCACAAGTGCTATTCTCCCTTTGCCCTGGATGGAGTCATGTAAAAAAGGGGCCAGGCAATGGATGTGTCTGAGGAAATACTGATCTCTTGCATGCAAATCAGTTGTTTAAATATGAGCAGAGAGCTCTGGTCAGGACTGTGAGCAGGAGGAGGAAGAAGTTAATGAGCCCCTGACTGCAGGAGTCTGAGTTGCTCCTGCCCTACTCGCTGATCCGAACTCCTGATTAGCCAAACAAAATCCATGTCCCCCATGCTATTCGGATAATTGGGAGCACTCTGCAACACTGTTTCACTGGGAACTCATCTAAACAGCAAAATAAGAAAACACCAGGGAAGTGCTGACTGTATGGGAGAAGAGCCCAGAGACTCTTCGGCTGTGTCTACACTGGTAAATTAAGTCGACTTAAGCTTGGCTTAAGTCGACTTAATTTGCCCTGTGTCTACACGACACTTTGCTTAAGTCGACTTAAGCAGCTTGCTTAAGTCGACTTAAGGAAAATAAAGTCGACTTAATGAAAATTAAGTCGACTTTATTAAACCACCTTTCTACTCGACCTAAGGCTTAATTCGACTTTTTAAAGTCGAATTAAGCCAGTGTAGCCTTGGGGTAGCCCTAAGTCGACTTAGGGCTACCCCAGGACTACACCAATGCCCTCCTTGCTGGGGGGGGCACAGAGGGAGCCTGGCATGCCCCCCAAAGGGCAGGGCAGAGCCCTGTGTGATGCTGTCTGGATTTAGGGAAGCATTTATGATATTATTTTCAATGGATATCTCATAAATGCTATAATCCATAGGAGCTATGTCATGTTTGGTATCAATAGAAAGGTAGTAATTTGCTGGGAATGATTATATAGTTTATGTCTAGGAATTGTATTTCAATTAGAAGTTAGGAATATGGTGTTCTATCTATACTTTAACTTATGTTATTTTATTGAAATACCTGAGAGGCGGGTGTGTCAAACTGTTGTGTCCTTAATGTTTAGGAATTTTCCAGCTACAATGGTCCCAGGGAGTGACCTGATGAGCCATTAAGGACATAAGGAATACAAGCATTGTGTCCTTAATGGCTCATCAGTTTACTCCCTGGGCCCATTATAGCTGGAAAATTCCTAAACATTAAGGACACAATGGTTTGACACACCCGCCTCTCTCAGCCATTTCAATAAAATAACATACGTTAAAGTATAGCTAGAACACCATATTCCTAACTTCTAATTGAAATACAATTCCTAGACATAAACTATATAATCATTCCCAGCAAATTACTACCTTTCTATTGATACCAAACATGACATAGCTCCTATGGATTATAGCATTTATGAGATATCCATTGAAAATAATATCATAAATGCTTCCCTAAATCCAGACAGCATCACACACAGGGCTCTGTCCCTGCCTCCCTTTGCCCCATTGCACACAAGGGGTGCCCCCCCGCCACCGTGGACCTGCCCAAGGTCCCCCTAGCTCCACAAAGTCGACCTAGAGCATCCAGTGTGGACGCTCTCGGTCGACTTTGTAAGTTCCCCTTTAAGTCAACTTTAATTTTAAGTGTAGACACACTAAGTCGACTTAGTTAAAGTCGACTTAAAAGTGCAAGTGTAGACATAGCCTTCCATTTCCAGAGTTCTCCCCCAGTGCCAGGCCCTTTTCGTAGCAGCGCCTTTAACTGTGGTCCCATAGTTAAAGTACCAGCGCACACAGCTACTTTTTTCATTGAGAGTGTCCCCTGTGTATCAGCGGCATACTATAAACAACTTTCAAGCCTCATTTCAGTATTCTCAAGCGCTGTCTTCCAAAATTACCATCTGATACATTCCATTCCAGAAGTAAAGCACAGCTACCTTCTCGTTCTCATTTTTTTTGGGTGAGGCTGACTGTGTTTTTTAATGAAAAGAGTTTTGTATTTTTTTTTAACAAAGGAGATATTATCCCCCCTCCATCTAACCCACTTCCGCCATTAGTACTATTTTTAAAAATGTAGAGGCTTCTAATACAGCTGAGACCGTTCCACAGCTCTGCCTTTAATGGAGCGAGCAGACTGCAGTAAGAATGCGATGCTGCTCAGTAAATTTAATGACTTTATGAAGATAAATGTTTCCCTTCCGAAGCCCCTTCTTGTCAGAATACATTTAATACCGCCATTCCTTTGAGAACTAAATTCCTGCAGCACTTTGCAGCATATTAGCATGTTTTTCTCACCACATGAAATTGCACTTCAAGCAAGAAATAATAATGTTTCTGCATCCCCTTCTATGGTTTTATTACTGCCAATGAATAGGAGTAAATTAACTATTATGGCTAACATTATTCACAGGGACAAATTCCTAACTCATTTTACAGAGAATAATAAATAACTGAATAAATAAGATGCCTTTAATTTCACATGTGAATTATCAAAGATCTCTCTGTGTAGCAGGAACAGGGCTGGTTGACTTTATAATGAAATATAGCTATATGGGAAAAGTCAAATGTGTGTCAACTAATCTTCATCATTTTGTTCTATGATTGTGTAATGAATGTATTTTTAATTACACATTGTTCCTGTAAAACCAGGTGTCCCTTGTCTTATTGTTTGTAGCTTCATATATGTGTTCAAATACTAATTTAGAAGGTAAGTCACATTTGGCTTTCAGCTGGCTGGGTGCAGCTTTTATTCTTCTCCTTCTTCATTGTGTCATGGCAGTTGGAGATGGCATCTCTTGTGGTTCATCTGCAAGACTTCTTGTCAAGTGTGTCTTCTAATCTGACACCAACCTCCTTCAGGGTCTCAAGTCACCTTTTTTTGGGTCTTCACGGTCTTTGTTCCATGACTACTAACTCTTGTACGCTCTGGCCAACATAGCCCATGTTTCATTGTCTCATGTGACCCATCCATCTCAGTCGAGGCTTCCTCAGCTGGGTCATATAAGACAATGAGAAGTAGGAGACATTGGCCAGAGAGTACGTGAGCTAGCACTCATGCAACAAAGTGCAACTTTGAGTGCAACTTTCACTGAGGGTAACAATATATAGTTCATTTCATTCATAGACCTCAAAATGCTCTTACAAGGGAGAGAAAGTACTAAGGCCCCCATTTACAGTGGCAGAAGCTGCGGCGCAGATGGGTGGAATACTGTGTAGAAGGTTACATAGCTGGTCAGAACCAGAGGTGGAAAAAGAACACGGGATATGCTGATTCCCAGTCTAGTGCACTGTCATCATAACCATATTGTATCACTTGATATTAGAACTGGTTGAAACATTAGAATAAAAAAAATGTAATGAAACATTTTAAAATTTGGAAGTTGCTATCCATTTGGCGGGGTTCGAAGCGGACTCTTTTTCAATAAAATAATAATCAACATTTTTCACAGAACATCAACAAAACTGTTGTCAAAATTAATTTTTTTTGTTTAGCAAGAATTGTTTCAATATCTTTTCTGATTGTAAGAAAAAGTTGTGAAACTATTTTCAAAACTGCAAAAACCTGGAAAAGGCTGCATTTGTCCATGAAATGTTTCGTTTCCAAAAAAGACCATTTTCTGATGAAAAAGCTTTTAATTCAGAAAGTTTTGACCATCTCTTATTGATATAACTGGAGAAATGTAGATGGAAAGAAGCATTCCTGGCCATTGTGGCTATATGATCCATCTAACTGCATATGGGGATCCAAAAATGCCTCTCAGAAAGTGAAACTGAGTGCAGAAGGTGGACAGTTGCCCTCAGTTAAGAGGGAGAGATCTCAGCCTCACCATATCTTCCAGTTGTTTCCCCCCAATCAACCAGCATCTTCTCACCCTATCGCAATTGGTTGGTTTTATTTCTGAGAGTCTGAGCCAAGACCTTCAGGGTGTTAGGTAACACTTCTTTCTTATTAGATGTTTGCCCAAGGGAAAGATTATTGAGGTACTTGTGTATGTAGATTTGTGGAGAGGATGGCATTTTTGTTGACACAGATATCACTTGTGTGTATCCTCTTAATAGTTTTAGGTCCGATTTACAGTGATATTTAGATGCCTAACCATGCAGATAGACACTTAGTGGGTTTGTCAAATGGGCCTCAGCTGATTTTCATTGAAAGTCAATGGAAGTTGGGTGCCTAGCCTGCCTAGGCCCTTTTGAAAATCTCACTAAACACCTATCAGCATTTTGAGGTGCAGAAGTAGCTTTGAAAACTTGCCCCTTTGTGTATGTGAAAGGCACATGCATTTAAAACCACACAAATCAATAATCTGTCTCAGGTGCCATCTTGGTTTTTCATTTTATTCCCAGATATACTGATGTGGGATGCATACTCTGGTTTGGAAAAAATATAAAAAACCCTTCTTGAATCTCTTTCTCTAACCGCACCTCAACCTTGAATCCAATTCTTTTGTGCTTCAGGTAGTTGTTTTCACTTCCAGTCTCTGGAAATGGATGTTCCAGAACACTGGAGTAAGTACTTTGTGTTGTAATTGGAAGAAAAATGGTGGGAAATTACATGAGAGAGTCTTTTCTCATGGGAGAACAATTCTTCACCCATGCAGAGGGCCAGCACATTTCCTAAATACCACTAAAATCCAACTTAAACCCTACTTGAAGGGCTTAGATGGGATTTCAAGTGGTGCAGGAGTGAATTTCATCCAGGATTTCCAGCTCAGTTTAGCAGACTCCAGAGTTGCAAATAAGTTCACATAAACTTTTTGAGCACATATTGGAACTGAGCCTTCCTCATCATTACTAGCACAGGCCTCAAAGTGATATAACCAATATAGTGATTGTCAGGCTCCATAAGATAGTTCTTAGAAGAAACGTTTCAGCAGTTTTTGGTGATTTAATGCCCTTTTAAGGGCTTAAATTAAATTTCTACATACACGTTTTTCTTAGAGATCTTTGATACCAAATTCCTAAACACGCAGGTCAGCTGGCATAAAATGAGGTCAATTGCTAAAAAGGTCAGCTGGCATAAAATGAGGTCAATTGCTAAACAGGTCAGCTGGCATAAAATGAGCGGATTTGGTCCACCCTGCACAGTCTTGAACATTTAGGCTCTTTCTTTCTTTCTTTCTTTCTTTCTTTCTTTCTTTCTTTCTTTCTTTCTTTCTTTCTTTGTGCGTGTGCATGTGCATGTGTCCAATATTTGCAATCCATCCTTTCTAAATGCTTTACCTTCTGGCTTGGTACACACTGGTGCTTTTTGGATAAAATTGGGAAATGCAATGAAGACCATCTAGACACACTGATATTTTTTTTCCTCCAGTATCTGTGAACAACTTTAGTTCACTTAAAAAAAATCAAAAAACAAAATGGTGAAATATATTTTAGTTTTTAGCTGAACTAAACTGGATGGAAATACAAAACCAGTACTTATTTATAATATCTAAAATACCAAACTTCTTCCAAAGACACCAAAGCCAGGAAATGGAGATCCTTAGGTCTCCACACTGTGTCAAATATAGGCCAGACCCTGTATGGATGCTGCATAGAGACAAGCTATTTAACCTCTGGATAGGTGGTGGGGGTCCATCCACACAGATCCAGTTGCAGGATTTGGTCCTAGTTTTTCAATATTTGTAAATGTTGGTATTATCCATGTGGTATAAGATCAACAATTTTAGGTCACTTACTATCCCTGGGGATGGGTCTGTAGAGGTTTTAAGGTTAGATGGGACCATCTGATTGTCTAGCATGATCTCCTACATAGCTCAAGCCACAGAACCTCACCCACCCACTCCTGTAATAAACCCAGAACCTCTCACTGACTAACTGATTTCCTGAGATCTTGATTTAAGACTTGAAGTTATAGAGAATCCACCATTTATTCTAGTTCAAACCAGCAAATGACCCAATCCCCAGGGTCTCTGTCAATCTGACCGATGCCAAAATTTCTTCCTGACCCCACAAATATGGGCATCAGTAAGACCCTGAGCATGTGGGTGAGACTCCCCAGGCACCACAAAAAGAATTCTTCGTAGTAACTCAAAGCCCTGCATATTTAGCATCCCATCTCTTGCCACAAGATATTCAATAATAATAGTTGTGGATGGGCCATGCCATGTAGGCAGTCTCGTCTTACCATTTCCGCCATAAATCTGTCAAGCTCAATCTTGAAACAAGTTAAGGTTTTGCTCCCACTACTCCCCTTGAGAGATCTTCCAGAACTTCACTTCTTTATGTGGCTTGGGTGGAGTCTCTGTACTTTCTCTTTGGTGTGATTTAGAGCCTTAATATTATTTTACTGTCATTCTCAATTTAATTTCTGTATTTTGAGAAATATTAGCTTGGAAATGTACATCTTCTGTTATCGTCATAATTACAGCCATTTGAAAATTATTCCATTCAAAACATTTTTTTCCTAATGGAAAACTGGTATTTGATAGAGTGAAAAAAAAAATGTTGTGGAAAATGTTCATTTTCCTTGATAATTTTCAATTTTTTTTTTTATTGGAAAGCTGAAAAACCAAAAATGTCTGCCGAATTCAGCATGACTTTGTTTATTTGCTTGTTTGTTTCCACAAAAATTGGTTTTTGTTTTCAGTGGCTAAAAACTAGGTTTTTGTTGGCTGAACAAAAAGTTGACATTTCCTCAGAGGGGAAACACATTTTCCATCCACCTCTAGGCTGAATGATTTTTTCATCTGCATCTTCACAGCCGAGACACAAGTAACCTTAACAGAATCTCCTGATAAAAATGACTGTAAATTCTCCATTAGGAGGTAGTGTTGCTAGTAATCTATATAAAAGCATGCTATATTTGGTGTGTCTTCCTCACATTGGCTATGTCTACACTTGGAAATTTAAGTCAACTTAGTGAGTCTATACTTAAATTCTAAGTCCACTTTGGGGGGAACATACAAAGTCGACCTAGAGTGTCCACACTTGATGCCTAGGTCGACTTCTAGGGGCTAGGGGGACCTAGGGTAGCTCCATGGTTGCAGGGGGGGCACCCCTTGCCCAGTGCCAGGGGGCTCAGCTCATAGGTACAATGGGGCAAAGGGGGTCAGGAACCCTGGCAGGGCATAGGGGCAGGGTGGGCAGGGCTCTGCCCTGCCCTGGGTGGGGGGCATGCCAGGCTCCCCCTGTGCCCCCCCCAGCAGAGAGGGCATTGGTGTAGTCCTGTGGTAGTCCTAAGTCGACTTAGGGCTACCCCATGACTACACTGGCTTAAGTCGACTCTAGGGAGTCGACTTAAGCTCTAAGTCAAATTAAAACGAGGTGTAATAAAGTCGACTTAATTTTCATTAAGTCGACTTTGTTTTCCTTAAGTCGACTTAAGCAAGTTGCTTAAGTCGACTTAAGGAAAGTGTAGTGTAGACGCAGGGTAAATTAAGTCGACTTAAGCAAGCTTAAGTCGACTTAGTTTACAAGCGTAGACGCAGCCATTGTGAACAGGCCATCACTATCTACTCGACGGAATGGTACATCTGCTCAAGTGTATGTGATCATGTTACTCTTTAGTGACCACAGCCTTCTGAAACTCTTAGACCTAATACATGTAACAAAATGTGTGTGCACGAGACCGGGTGGTCACCAGCAGGGATAGAACCATGAGCCGTCAGCTCCCAGCACTCTTCTCGTTGCAGGAGAGGAGACTCCTTTAGTTATGAGAAAGTACTAGGCTGTCACAGTTAGTGGATCAGTCACTAGAGAGAGTCGTGATCATACACTAGGCCAGAGTGTTGCACAAACATGACTCTGCTGGGTTAATAATACATTATAGCAGGGCTGGTCAAACATACAGATGCAATGAGACCTCCTTCCCCACTGGAGAGTTTCCTCTCGAATCCCACCACCTTGCCACAGGACAGAAGATACAAAGTTCACCACTCTGCTCTGGTAGGGAGAGAATGGGGGCGGGGGCATAAGAGGCTCCATGAGCCGCACTTTAACTGTAAAAGAGCCACGTGCGGCTCACAAGTCACATTTCGGCCACTGCTGCAGTACGGTATTGTTAAAGTTCTTCCTTGTTTCTGTTAGTCACGTTTTTTGCTTCTCCGTCCCTCCCCCGCCCTTCCCCCAGTGTTTCTCTACAAAAACTGTTGTAAATTAAACAGTTACTTCTCTTCCTTTAGTTTCAAAGCATCAAAGACACACGCAAGCCCGTTACCTTTGATGGTGACACTGATTTCCTGTTAGAATACATGTTTTGGTGCGGCAACATCCTGCACCGGTTTAATCTGAAGTAGACGAATTGTAACATGAGGAGAGCGATTAAAATGCAGCCCAGAGCACAGAGCAATTGAAATGACAGCAAAGTTTCATCCGTTTATTAGGTTAGCTCAGTTTCTGATGAAATACTATTAGCAATTTATGAAGAAAGAGAGTAGGACTTTGAAATAGAATATGTCAATTAAACCTGAAATTTTAATATAAAACACTTTTTGTATTGAATAACTTCTATTAAAGCTCCAAATTTAGTCAACAAAGTCAGACTCTTTCAACCTTGGGTATCCTCTTGCATTGAAGAGAAATGAGTTACAACTGACAGCCGTTTAGCTGGGGGGGGGGGGCGGTTATCCTAGGAGTCTCTAATAGATTTAAAGAAATTCTTAAGAACAGAAAAGTGAGGAGTTTTCCATCAACCTTGTGCTCAGTAAAGAAAATTACCACATTAGAGATGGCTACAGTCATCAGGGAAACTTTGCTTTTGCAGATGTTCAGAACTTTTAAAAGATCAGCTATACTTTCCAGGGAGCATTATGGCCAAAGATGTGTAAAAATTGCCTAGCAAAATAGGTGAGGATATATATTCCTTTTAAATGGTGATTGTGAACAGTGGTCTGGTGTCTTGTAGTGTCGTTAATTTTTTTAAATCTTATTCAAAGATACATTATGTCTTTTATATATTTATACTGTGCCCACTACAGTCAGGATTTAATCTTGGTTGGAGCACTAAGTGTTACTATAACACATATAAGAATGATGGTGAAGAGGTAATGAAACCCGGGTCACCTTCTCTCCTTACAAAATGTAGGGCGTAAACCATGCCTGCCATGTCCTATTGGAATAATTCATTTTCAACCATTAATCCAAATTGGATCATGGTGGTGCCATTGTTTACAATGAAAGTCACAATAATTTTTGTCCTAGTCATTATTATAATTAACAGTTTAGGTAGTTTACCATATTTTTAACTATAGTCACTCATGACAATACCATTCTGGAACAGATTGATATTCTATCTAATCTAGTATCTAGTTCTTGAGAATATACAGTGCTAGATAGTTAAAAGGATATAAACCTCTCAAAGTGTTCCTAATTGTGTAACGTTCTCCCTGGGGAAATTAATTGAAATATGGGCAACCCCTGTATTTGAACTACGAATTATGGTGCAACATATAAAGTAATTTCAGATCATTTTTCATGTTGGCAGAATGAGTTAATTACAGAATGACCGCATTAAAAGTCACAGGCATCTTCTTTTCATGTTAGAACTCATGATAGACCCCAGACTGACAGCCCCAGAAACAGAAACCCTCACTTTGCCAAGGCTATAGGCAATGGCTGCCCCACAATAGCTCACGAATATATCCCAACCCTAACCCAGAAGGACCATGTTTAGGAGGGAGAGGATAATTGAGTCTCTGTATCTGTTCAGTCCTTGTCATAGGACAAGTGGTGGCAAGTGAGATGTAGACACCAGGGGTGCGTCTCCACTGGGAATTTAGGTCGACTTAAGGAGGCTTAAGTCGACCTAAACATAGCCATGTCCAAACTGGGCTTTTATTAAGTTGACTTAAGCAAGTTAGGTGTCACTCTTTTGAGAGAAGTTAAAGTGCTGTTGAAAATCCCAGTAAGTGTCTATCTGTATCTTTGGACACCTAAAGACCTTTGAAAAATCTGTCCCTAAGCACCCTTAGTTGGAGTGAGACAGGCCCAATCACACCAAGTGAGGCTCTGGCCTTAAATAGTTGTTAATGTACAAAGTCTCTTAACATATAGGCAACTCCTACTAACATAAATCCCACACATAAGGACATGCAACTAAATCTTCAAGTTCCCATTTGAGCTGTGGGTACTATCCTCACTGGAAAGTCCCTCTGAAGTTGATTTCCATCTCCAGTTAAAAACAACGGTTTTGTTTTGGTGGAATAATATAAATTCCCACCACGTTTCCTGTCTCACTGATTTGCATGTTTGCATGATAAATAGTTCAGAAAAGCATTACAGTGCAGAATGGAAGTTAAACTGTACTGGCATTTGTTAATATTGTAAACACCATTTGTTGGCGAGCGATAAGCTTTATTGATATCTCTAATGTATGTTCTAGCATCAACAACGCTTTGTAAAATGTTGACATCTGTCAAGACAAAATAAACGATTATAAGTAACTTTCTTTTAATGAAGCAATTATGCAATAATGGAAGGTATCACTGTGGATTAATATGACACCATGCCACGTTTATGTATTTTTAGAAGTAAACTATAATACAGCTAGGAAAACAAAGTTTCTAGGGAATTTTTGGAAAGAAAAATAACAGTCCTACACCATATGAAATAAAGTCTAGGAGTTGAGATTGTTATTAAATCTGACCTTGATCAGATTTTTATTATGCCAGAAAAAAAATGCTTCTTAAGAGACAGAGTTGTCATGGGATTAGAGTACATCTACAGCAAGATGTTTCCATGGCAACAAATCAAACACCATTTCCTAAGACTGCGGTCGTTGGCTTTGGACCCATGAACTTAGCATTGAATAATTATGGAGAAATGCAGTAATGTTGTGTAAAGAGGAAAAAAATCAATCTGGAGTCAGTGATTTATTTTAAAATGCCAATTAACCCCATCAGCGTGATTGTTTAGAGCCGATGTTGGTGGTGACAGGTCCTGGGTAGGTATTTTGTTTTACAAATTGAAAGCATAATTTTTTTGTCATACATAACCTTAAAAAAAGTGAAAGACGAATCATAATTCCGCTAGAATTAATGGAGTCTGAAAGTTATGCATAAAAGCTGTAATAGAAATTCAGAGTGGTGTCAGAGACTCCGGGCGGCAGTAACATATGCTAGTCTAACTGAATTCTCCTCCTATTTGAAGGATCTGAAAACATACTTGATAGTGGTACGTGTTTAGTCTCCCACAACCAATGAGCTATCTAAATTCATAGGCTCCAATGTTACACTACTGTAATCTCGGTGCAAAGTTAAACTAGTGAACACATCACCACTTAGAACTTGGGAAGTAAGTTAAGGCTATTTAGCTTCTCAGTCTTCTTCGCATACTGCCATAATTGTATTATGAACGTGTTGTTCTTCTCCAGGGGCCTTACCTCATGAGTTTATCTGTTGTGTGGTGACATCTGTCTTTTTTCCCTACCATGTGGAACATTATTGGCTTACAAATGCTCTGCTCTCTTTCTAGTTATTGGAAAGTTTTTCTTGCTGCGGGAAGGACACGGCAGGTCAGAACAAAAACCAGGCGTGGAACACAAGTTATGTTTCTGGCATTGAACTCAAGGAACTATTGTTAAAAATGCAAACTGATTCAATCCAGATACACGTTTTTTTAGCGTTGTGTGTAATCGGCCTGCTCCTCCGTTCCTACCGTTGTGTTTCCTGATTGCTGACAAGACCTTTGGGCAAGATTCTGAGACTCAGTAGTGAGGTACTGTATGTAATGACTACTGGCTGAATTTTGACTGCCGGGTCAGCCCTGAAAAAGAGGTAATGCCTAAATTGTTCCAAGCAGGAGTGGCTCCAGAAAGCATTATGAGGCATTTCCTGAGTGAAAATGCATCTCTGGGGTTGACAGTTTACTAGGCCTTTCTTCCAGCTTTGGCCAGTGGGTGGAGAGAGAAGCCAAGGTCCCATCCATTTCTTGCCATCCTGCTCCTGGCAGGGATAAAGGGATTCCTATGTACCCGGACTCAAAGCCCAGGAAGCTCTTCTAGTGCTATAAAGTGAGTTCTTGCTCCATTTACGTCTTCATCTGCCCAGGCAGTCAGAGTCAGAATCCAGCTCTGTTTGGCTCATTATTTATATCTATAATGCATGAGTATCCCACAGCGCTGACCAAACTCTCCCAGGCCTGTCCCGAGAGGCTCTTTTCTTGGGTTGTCCCAAACTCCTGGTCAGGATTATGTGAGGATTATCGTTAGGACATTACACATTGCATGCCTGACTCCCATTGACTTTTCCTTTGAGGATTTTGGGCATGCGGGAATGCAAGATCAAGCCAGTAAGTAATTTACTCAGAGATTCACAGGAAATTCACTTCTGAAATGAATGGTGTTATTCTGACTGCCTTAGGAGCCTATAATCACACTTCAAACGAGAAGCACCCTCTCATTTTAATTCTAAATATCTGCAAGGGCATCCCTGTAATTTTAATACAAATGAGTCAGAAGAAGGTAAACACAGAAACTGAAACTTTTTAATGCAGACTGAAATGACAGAAACCTTTCACTTTTTCAGGCTGAATGCATAACCAGTAAAAGTATATTAGTGACTTAGAAAAGGGGCAATTGTTTGGGTTTTTTTTTAGAAGAATGAGGAAAATAAGACCTTTTTTGTTTACAAAAGAAGAGAAAAGAGGACTATTAGTGAAGATTGAGGCGTGATCGCCTCCTGAAACCACATAGTAATATTTGGAACCTGGCAGAAAAAAATTCATCTGCATTCATAACTTGCCAAGAATGACCAAAATTTGCATTTTCATGTTCCCCTAAAAGATTAATCATGCTATGTAATAACAGAGCTGTAAGTCAGAAAGTAGAAAAATAGAAAACAATCTGGCTTGGTTATCAATGGTACCACCCTTACCATAATATCTGAGCATCTCTTAATCTTTAATACAGTTATCCCCATGACACCTTTGTGAGAAAAGGAAATAAATATTTTCTCTATTTTATAGATGGGGAATGGGCTAGATTTGAGAAAGTATTTAGATGCCTAGAATTGCAAATAGGCACTTATTAGGATTGTCTAAAATTTCCCTGGGCACCTATCTCCATCTTTAGGCCCCTAAATACCTTTAAGAAGTTTGTAGGAACTTGAATGTGATTCCCTGTGGCTCGGACTGTAAACACTGGACCATTCTTTTCTTATAATGCACAAACGGCTGGAGAACAGAGTTCAAACATTTCAGGAATACTCTGTCATCTATATAAAAGTGTCACTTGGGGCAGGCACCTTTTCTTTAGAACAACCTAGTTGCCAGGTGAGATCGACGGTTACATTATAGAGCTACGTAATAAAGCAAAATAACATGGATATGAGCAGAGAAAAGGTAAACGAATGAGAGATGCAATAGTTATTATTTGCAGTGTAACTGATAAGGAAGGGATGGATTTGCGAAGTCCAAATAGGGCTAGTGCAAATGGTCTGTGGAGTCAGGAAGGCAACATTGCATCAGTGCCTAGCGCAAGGTTTTCATCCCAAAATAAAGGCTTGAACCTTAATTTCTAAAATAGTCAGATTCTTTTTCTAAAAATTCAGCAGAAAATGCACGGGGCCTGCAAGAAACTCCTCTGCATACAGTCCATCAAGTACCTGAGAGTTGTGCCTCACATGTGTATCTTGGTAGGAGCACAAATCACAGATCAGCTTGACTAGCTTCCCGATAACCAATACAAAAGCAATCTGGTATTATGCTCCATGTAGACTACATGACTTGCCTGACATTTTCAAAATACCGAAGGGACTGATGGTATGTCTACACTGGTTCTGGCAGGCATCGTTTGCATCTTGAGTAGACATACCTGCACTAGTTCTGATTGGGTTAGCTTACTAAAAATAGAAAATAGCAGGGCAGCATGAACAGTGGGACATTTTAGTGGCAGAAGCATGGTACCTAGCGTTTCCGATGTGATTGTAATCTCTGGTGCTAGTCCATCCTGCCACTCGTGTTATCATGGTTAGAACGTGCTAGCTTGATGGGAGTACAGGTGTAGCTTATCAAAATGGAAATTGTACCTTCTAGCTCCGGTGCAGGCGTAGCCTAGGTCCTGTTTTGAAAATTGACTTAGCCATTTAGGAGTCTGTCCCATTGAGAAACAAGAGGACTCAGCCTCCTAGTCTTCTAAATCATGTGATTTTTAAAATGTTCATTCCGTATTTAATTTTTCAACTATTTATTCTGGGTGATTTTCTTTGGGGGCCCAACTGCATGATCCGTAGGCACACAGAATATCCCCGAGGTTATACAGGGTATAGTTATACCCGCAAATAAAGTAAACAGGAAGAAACACAAGGATACTAACTTTTCGTTGTTCCAGTCATGTTGGTATTTGATGCAACAAATCATTTTGTGAACAATAGCAGTCAGACATGCAGGAAAGCTGGATTCCATACACAAACTTGATGTGCTACCATTATACATTATTATTATTTAACATTTATGTTGCAGTTGGATTCCATTCTGGTGGGCACGGTACAAACATATTTGAACAGTCCCATAAGTAGCGTGGCTACTGCAGGATGTGTTGGGAGCCATTCAGAGGGGTGTGTCATGCACATTTTGGAATCCCCATTTCTCTTATATACAGTGTCTTGTCTGTTTCTGCACCAGTTAGGGCTGCATAAAATCTGGCGATAAGTCTTTAGGGTAATATTTTCAAACGTAGCTAATGGAGTCAGGTGCCCAACTCGTTTGGATTTTCAATGGGAATTGAGAGCTTGATTTCCTTAGGTATTTTTGAAAACTCCACCCTCAGTTCTCCCTGTCTGTCTGCACCTTTTCAGTTCAGTTGCTCATAGGTTGACATCTATCTTTTGAGTCTCCGTTATAGTGCACTTATAAAAACCTGTCCTTTCTACTCTGCTTTGTTCAAATGATCGGGGTTTGTAATCTGAAAGACATGTTCTAGATGAGCCACTGTTCTGCAGCCATCTATTTTACATTTCTGGAATTTTCAAAAAAAATTTCTTTTGTATAAACAAATATTGGATTCAGTGCTTGTGTATGGTCGACACCGAGCTGCAAAATAGTTCTGGAGCAATCCAAATGAAAACTGTCTGCCAAGGCCCATCACCTGCATTATTTTTTTCTCGGTAAATAAAAGGTGAAACTATCTCTGCGTTACACTTAAAATGGTGTTTATATGATTCTGGGTAATGGTGCAGTGATGGTTATGTTCCTGAGATAAATACGAGAAAGAGGGGGCTCAGCGTCTGAATTGCCCATATGGAAGACATAAAGTCTGGAAGTGCAAATGTTCAGCAAGGCAATGATGAAGTAACTATAGAATAGGCTAAATATAATGAAACCTTTATATAATGGGTTGGAGTTTTATAAGACTTCTTAAAAGGCTTCCAAGTGAGGAGAGATTGTAAAGATTGTGACGGTTTAGGGAATAGACAGAAAAGAGAGATGTGCTAAATGGCAAAATAAAGAATAAATAAATATAAATAACGAATGGTGTTAAGATAATTGGGTGCTGGTGTTTGCCCTTTCACAAGGGGATATTCAGTGAAACTCAAAGGCAACACATTTCAAATGGTTTGGAAGGACTAGATCGAGTGATTTTCAAATTTAGGGTCGGCACCTCGTAGCGGGTCGCAGACCCTCAGGTACTGGGTTGTGGTGTCCCATGCTGCCGTGGCCAAAGGACTCAAAGATGTAATTGTTGGGTCACAGACATAAATGATTTTTTTCAACTGGGCCCTGAGGAAAAGAGTTTGAAAACCATTAGACTAGATGATTTGTTCATTTAACACAATATATGATTAACCTATGGTACTCATTGCCACAAGATTTTATTGAGGCCAAGAGCTTAGTAGGATTCAAAAAGGATTAGATGTTTATATAACGGATAGGAACATCTGCAGTTATAATACTGTTAACTTTGTTATGTCACATTAACTGTGTAATTGGAACTATTTATTTAAAGCATTAAAGATCAATGTTTGAAAGGGATTTTAAAGGCCCTTTAAACACTTACGGTATAAACTCCCCATAAATAACTAATCAGATCCCGCTCTTGCATGGAAATAAATCATGAAAGCAGTTGGGAGTTGTGAAGACTCTATAGCAAGAAAGATTTCAGAATAATTGAATAGTTAATGCTAATCCACAGCAGTTTCAGAGTTCCACCAGCAGATGGTGCTATTTTCTGTCAATTCCTCAGAACTAGACCAAAATACTCTCTGGTCAGGTTCCTTCGGTTCTCCAAGTGCTCATTTAAAGATCTAATCTTAAATGTTACAGTATTGCAGAAGGAACACCTTGCAGGGTGCAAAGAATTTCTTCCATGATGTGCTGAAATTTTGCAGACAGCCAGTAGCATTGAGCTATGGTACTAACCAGAGGTAGCAGAGGTTTGCCAAATGTGAAGAATGGCATCCTTTAAAAAAGCCCTTTAAAATTGCTTTGATGAAAAGGTATCTCGATTTAATATCCTACTGAAGAAAAGAGAGGCTTTAATGATTCAGAAGGAAAAAGTCACATCCTTAGGCAGTAGTGCTGAAACATTCATATGATATGGGTGGACAGTGAACACTGATTCCTGTGCTGGTATACAGGAAATTATGCAGCTCCTTGTTAATAGCAGTGGAGTTGATAGGCCCAATTCTGCTCCCACGGCAAGTAATGGGAGTTTTGCTAGGCACTGCAATAATGGAGCCCAGAAAGTGTGGTTAATTGGTTAATATACATGTCCTCAGATAGCTCAGTTAAAATAAACGAAAGAGAGTATAAACATTTTGCAGTGACTGATCATCTGTTCCTGTCTTTTTTGTATTAAATTTGGATTCTCTACTTAGATGATACCATAGACAGAGGTTAGTAGAGAATTATTAGGCATTATAAAACAAGTGAAAGTGATTTTTTTTCATATGTAAATAGCATTTTAATTTCTCGTGTGTTTGTTGAACAACATTTGACAATTTCAAAGGGGTAGCTATTAGTCTATTGCAGAAAGTCTACTGCAGTTAGACTAATGCAGAAAAAAACCCAGAGTCCTGTGGCACTTTTAAAGACGAACAGATTTATTTATCCCATGAGCTCTCGTGGGAGAAAATCCCACTTCGTCAGACGCTTCAAAGCATCTGACGAAGTG
>ML685771.1:9956877-9967306 GCA_007922175.1 Pelusios castaneus | reverse complement strand
CTTCAAAGCATCTGACGAAGTGGGATTTTCTCCCACGAGAGCTCATGGGATAAATAAATCTGTTCGTCTTTAAAAGTGCCACAGGACTATAACATTTGAAAATAAATCAGAAGAGTTTAGAAAATTGACAATTCTGCTTCCCGCATTCTTGTGTTAGATTTTCAATGTTTCTCCCATTATGTTGTTATTATATTTAACTGAACACTGCTTTAACTAACATTATACCATCAGAGATTTCCCAGAACAATGGTTGATTATCTGCAATACAGATGGCTAAGTTATGTTCCATAAACACACATATACAGGGATATAAGCAGAATGAATCTTTGTGGAATAGAATTATAAGAATTACAGTATCATCAAGGACCCCTTACTTATTGTGGGACAGGAGATATGGATACAAATGTATTATCCTTTTACGATATGAGGTAACCTGACCAAAACTAATATTAATGATCTATGGCTGGCTGGCTTTCCATTAGGCGTGGCTGCTCATATGGTTTTAAAATAGTGATAGAGCAAGCTAACACAATCAATATGAAGTTTATGCACTGGGGTCCAGATCTTACAGAAGACTTATGCATGTGTATCTTTACTCACGAAACTAATTCCATAGGACCTGATTCAATGGCCAGCAGAGTCACCAGGAGACCTTCCATTTAATTCAATGGGCATTAGACTGGGCCTATATAGAACGGATGTATAAAGGATATGTATCTGTTTGCTGTCATCCAATCTATCGTTTTGCTTACTTTCTACAACTATTAACTACCTACAAGTGCAGCAGCAGTAAAATATGGACCAGTGTTGGTTCCTGAGAGTGTGTAATATTATTATATTACCTGCAGATGAAGACAGTAATCAAGGGAACTATTTTTAACCATTGGGTTGTTTTCTTGTATCACTCTTGGCCTGGAGTCAGGTGATAGATGTTTCATTAATTCTGGGTGGTTTCCTCCCTCCATTCATTTTCCAAACTGGGCACAATCTAGAGTTGAGGGGAAGAAGATTAACATTGGAGATGAGTGGCTTCTGGGGACTTTACCACAGTACCATGAGCAGACTTGGGGAAGGCCTTTACATTCCTCCTCATCCAGGAGCTGCCTGCAGAGGGCAAGGCAGGGTGCCAATGTGTTTACTTCAGCGTCTCTTTTCTTAAACAAGGTTACAGAGGGAAGGGCAGTTTCTTGGCACATCTGGGTGGCCATTTTCTACCTCTGATGGTGGACTTTGGGGCCAAAGGGAAGAGCTACCTTCATTTAGGTTGGCTGGCTTGACTCACAGGGATGGTTGACCCTCACTGAGCTCAAAGTGTATGGGTTTGGAAGGGTCATGGTTTTCAACAGTGACTAGTGATTTGGGGCACCTCAACTTTTATGTGCCTCTCTTTGACACCTTTGTGGGGTCTGATTTTCAGGTGGTACCAAGCACCTACCCTGTGAAAATTGTATCTCTTTAAGCCAGTATCTCAAATTGGGCACCCATTAGTCACTTCTGAAAATGGGGCAGTATTTTCAAAATAATTTTCCACTCCCATGCAGTATGTGAGTCTCCTTGTATGAGAATTGATTGGAATAACAACCACTAACGTTTTTTCTGTAGCCAAAAAGCAGCCTGTGCTGTGTAGTGAGACCACCATAAACTAGCTCACACAAATGACCAATTTATGGTGTGTATATCAGCTGAGTCCAATTCTGTTCTCACTTACCCCAGTGTAACTTGCCTAAAGAGTTTTCCAGGGAGAATCTGGCTTATTGTAGTTATTTTCCCACTATTATTTCTGTCTCTAAGCTTTTTAGACTTTTCCTAGCAGAACCCAATACATTTCATGTTAAAACTGAACTTCTGACCTCATAATGGAGGATGACTCATCTTCAGCTGAGAAGGTGAAGATGCATTTCCCAGCAGTGCATAGCACAGTTTCTCTGCCCTCCATCCCCACAGATCAGGGGTGGAGGGCGGGGCAGAAAGAGTATTAAATTTTGTTCTCTACTTCAAGGCAAAGCTGCTGGTTTTAGTAGTTCAGTATACATATCTGTAAAATCCAGCCTCGAAGAGTCTGACCTAAGGTACCTAAGCAAATAAAATATAGGAACCTAAGGAAAAAACCCCAAAAGGAATCATAATTTTTAGTCAATTTTAGCCATAGATGTTATAGGGATGTGAAAACAGTTTAGGAGAAAATAAGAAATAACCTAAATCTTCACTACAAACCCAAACCAGAAATGATCAGCATCTTCAGAAAGTATTCTGTTCCTATAAAAATATTTTGTCCCTTTCCACTTGCCTCTGGAATTCCCATTTCCACCTGGAAGCTGAAATGTAAACCTGTTGTGGGGAATGCCCCTGGAGCATGATGTGAACTGTATATGTTTACACTTTTCCCTTCACCTCAAAATGAACAATGAGGCCCAGATCCTCATAGGTCTAGGAAGGAGGTACTTGAATATCTTTAAATGATGTGGGGGATTTCATTTCACTGCTTCGTTGGTAAAATTTTGAGTGTTACCACATGGATCCTTATACTGTGCAGGAAATGATACAGCTTTGCAAAATGCAACCCTCTACATGTAAAGAGCACAATAAAATTATTAATATTTGTCATTCATGCATTGGGAAACTTATCTGGAATTTTGACTGGCACATGCTGCATGCATCAATATTCTGAAAGTACTGCAGAATACCTATCTGGCTTCAAGTGCACCTTTCACATTGGTGGAATGTACTTTGCATCTTCATTTCTGAATAGCCTGTCTCTTTAAAGAGCTAATGCACTAACTAAGCAATAGACACATTCATATAACAGATCACCACTTAAGATAACACATGCTTTCTGACATATAGTATTTTGCACCTTTCAAATTGTCTCCTGCCAAATATTTAGGCCCAGAGGGGAGACCCTGCTGGGAACACAGGACAGATGGGGCTGACTAAAGTCACCAGCTCCCTGGGGCCAGCAGTGTGATGTTAATGATCACATCACGGTAAGATATAAAACATACCTTTGTGCGGCTCAGTGTAAACAGCAAGTATTATGATGTAAATGAGAAACCAGCAAGATAGGAAGTGTGAATGGAAACACAGCAAGGTGCTCTGTGAGTTGGAAACCTGGTGCAAAGAGAAATACTGCACATCGCCAGTGGAGGTGGAATTGAGATGTGGATTTGAAACAATAAACAGTGCTCAGTACAACATGAAGGGGAACAACAGAGCTGGAACTTAACGTTAGATCTGATGTGCTGAAAAGGGAACACAGAATTTCAGATCATGCATGGGTTGCTGTTCGGATTCCTGATTTCAAACCTGAATTGACTAAGACTGGGAAAGATGAGTTGGGTTCCACAGAAAAAATGCCAACCTTAGTATGACAAGTCACCCTCATCTTTGAAAGCAATAAGAAAATGGGGCCAAGCTCATCTTGGGGAAGCTGATGGAAAGATCCATCACCACTTGAAATGTCTTCCTGCCAACTGGCAGATGGTAGGTAACTCAGAAGGTATATGACAAGTGTCAGTAACTATTGAAATGCCCTGGCTGACTAGAAGTGAAGCTGGAAGATCATTGGAAGAACAGATTGACGCCAGCCCAGGGAAAAGATGCCAATTTCCATAGGCTAACTTTTGATGTACAATAAATTGGTAGCTAAAGGGTTGGAATTTCAGAAATAAATGACATGCCGGTATTAATTCTGAGGGAGCTTTCTAAAGGCACTCAAAATCCACTCAAAGTCTATGGGACTTGAGTGACTAACTCCTTTAAATATCTTCGGGCTTGTCTACACTGAAATGCCTGTGTCGGTCTCCATGGATCAGTGCAGTGGGATTGAGTGTGTGGCCAGTGGAGACCTGCTCAATCGATCCCAGAAGTGCTCTCTGTTCAACGCAGTAACTCCACCCCCCAGGAAAGAGTAATGCTGTGTTGAAAAGAGAGCATTTCCCATCGGTGCAGCCCAGTGAAGATGCTGTGATAAAGAAGGGTAAGTCGATGGGAGATATGCATTCTACAGTATGTAGATTACGTATCTCCCATTGACCCAGTGTGGCAGTATAGACCAGGCCTTAGTCTGTATAAGTAATGGCAATCTATTGAAAAGACAAAGATTTCCACCAGTTCTGTACAAAACCAAGGCCTCATTCCGAAAGGATGAATCTAACAGGGTGGTGTAACTTTAACAAGTCACCAGGGGTGGGTAGGAAGGGACTCATCTATATCTGCTGCTCGTTTTATTATAATGCTGATGTGGCTCCTTGTCCCGTACTTCCTGATCCTCTTCCTCTCATCTCCAGGAATGAAGTGAAGGGCTCTCTGGGAAGCTGAGCTTGAAGCTAGAGGAGGTCCTACTTAACTAAACTGCTGGAGTTCTTTTAAGATATTACTGCCATGCTAGATAAGGGAAATTCAGCTGTGTATGTAGAATTTCAAAGAGCACTGTATTAATCAGAGATTAATAGCAAAAGGTAAATAGCAGGAGGTAACAGAGGATGCTGGAGAGACAACTGGTTCAAGAGTAAATATGAGACAGTAGCCACGGATGAAAACTCTTTGAGTGGGGGAAAAGGATGCCCAATGGGTCATTGTAAGCTCTTCATTCTGCATAATACTGTATATAGCTATTATTTTTTAGATGATTACTGACAACAATGAGCCAGATTCTGCTCTCAGTTACTCTGGTGTAAATCCAGAATAATTCCATTAACTACGGATGCGTTACTTTGGATTAATGATTGGGTAAATGAGATCAGAATCTGGTCCAAGATTTCCAGGTTCACAGATAAGATGATAATAAGGAAGACTAAGCAACCAGGCACAATAAGACCAGAACTTGGATCTCTTAGGCGAACGTGCAATGGTAGTTCAATGTGGATAACGTAAAGTAATTAATCTGGGAGCAGGGAGCCAGATTGGGGAATATGTGCTAAACTGAACAAGGGTTCATCAGACAGATTAAGAAAAGGACTTGGTTGTGCTGGAGATGGGGGCTGTTCACGTGTAAAAATCATTGGCTATGTCTACATTGGCAAGTTAGGTCAATTTAAGGAGGCTTAAATCGACCTAACTTAATCCCTGTCCACACTAGGCTTTCATTAAGTTGATTTAAGGGGCTTCCTTAAGTCGACTTAATGAAAGCTTAAGTCAACTTAATAAGAACCGCGGGGTATTTGAACTAACCCTACTTAGGTCGACTAAGGCCAATGTGGACATGTAAGTCCACTTTCTTAGATTGTCCTAAGGCCAGTGTGGACACGTAAGTCCACTTTCTTAGGTCGACCCAAAGGAAGTTAGGTCGACTTACTAAGTCCTGGTTAAGGATGCCACTTTGTTAAATTGACTTAATAAGGTCGACTTTAAGTCAACTTAAGGTTAACCTTATTAAGTCGACTTAACAAAGTCGACCTAACTTTTTCTGGTGTAGACGTAGCCATTGAACCCATCAGTCCAGATGAGAACTGTGGGAAAAGGGCACACAAGATACAAAGCGGCATTAGCAGAGGGACAGACTACAGAATGAAAAAGGGGATTTGTCTGTTACTGTAAAAGGCCTTAGATCTCAACTGGAATATTGCATGCAGTGGTGGGGACAGCACTACCTTGTTTGCTGTGCAGCAATGTTGAGCCCTCAAGAATCTAACATGGGAACAAAGGTTATGGCAGTGGGTTGATCCTCTGCAGGGTTTCCAGTAGACTAACCATTCATCGTCTAAGGGGAAAGTTTAGATGATGGCATAGAGAGTACACTTATAAAGTTTGTCGATGATACCAAGCAGGGAGGAGGTTGCAAGTGCTTTGGAGGATAGGATCACAATTCAAAATGATTTGGACAAACTAGTGAAATGGTCTGAGGTAAATAGAATGAAATTCAATATGGACAAGTACAGAGTACTCCACTTAGGAAAGAACAATCCATTGCACACATACAAAATGGGCAATAGCTGCCTAGGAAGGAGTACTGTGGAAAGGGATCTTGGTGTCATAGTGGACCACAAGCTAAATATGAATCAATGTAATGCTGTTGCAAAAAAAAGCAAACACCATTCTGTGATGTATTAACAGGAGTATTGTAAGACATGAGAAATAATTCTTTCGCTCTACTGCACCCTGAGTAAGCCCCAACTGGAGTATTGTGTCCAGTTCTGGGTGCCTCATTTCAGGAAAGATGTGAACAAATTGGAGAAGGTCCAGAGAAGAGCAACACGAATGATTAAAGGTCTGGAACACTTGATTTACGAGGGGAGATTGGAAGAGCTGGGTTTGTTTAGTCTGGAAAAGAGGAGACTGAGGGGGGACATTAAAACAGTTTTCAAGTACCTAAAAGGTTGTCACAAGGAGGAGGGAGAAAAATTGTTCTCCTTAACTGCTGATGATAGGACAAGAAGCAATGGGCTTAAATTATGGCAAGAGAGGTTTAGGTTGGACATTAAGAAAAAATTCCTAACTGTCAGGGTGATTTAACCATTGGAATAAGTTACCTAGGTAGGTTGTGGAATCTCCATCATTGGTTAGCACCTGTCAGGGATGGTTTAAGAGGGTACTTGGTCCTGCCATGAGAGCAGGGACTGGACTCGATGACCTCTCATGGTTCTTTCCAGTTCTACGATTCTATGAAAGTTGAGTTTCCCTTTAAACTCAGTCATATTAAGAATTGTGACGTTAGCTGTGTTTTTCTCCAGAATCTCTATCTTGCTCTACCTTCCCTCACCTTTAGCCTCTCTCCTTCCCTTTCTGCTTCTCACCTTCCCCCACCATCTTGCCTTCTCTCTCCCTTTTTTGACGATGCATGAAGAGAGAACATTTCTAAGGTCACATTGCTTTCTCTGAGCCTTCTGTGAACTAAAGGAGTCTGGTCCCCAATGAACAGATTGTTGGTTTAAGTAATTATCATGCATGCCCTATGGCCTCCCAAGTGGGATGAGCATTCCTTTTTCCAGAGTGCTGGATAAATAAAAATTCAAAGTTGTTCTTGGTCTTATGGGATGACCCAACAGAACATAAACCAAACAGCAGAACTAGAAGTGTCTTGGCTTTCACAATCTGAAGAGTATACAAGAGTAAGTTTTTAAGTCACACTGGCTATGTCTGCACTTACCAAAGTTAGTTCAAATTAGTTCATTCGAACTAACTAATTCCAACTAATTTTAGTTAGTTCGAATTAACTTAATTCGAACTAGCATGGCCCCACTAGAATGCTAGTTTGAATTAGTCAGTTACATTAAGCTCAATGTGCCGGTTAGTTCCAACTAAGCAGTTAGTTCAAACTAACATGGCCACATTGACTTAATTTGAATTAAGGGTTAGTTTGAAGTAAAATGAGGTTTTACTAATACAAACTAACTTTTCCTTAATTCGAGTTAAGGAACTGCTTAAGTCGAATTAAGGAAACTCAAGTGTAGACACAGAGTAAATTAAGTCAATTTAAGTCTGCATAAATTGACTTAATTTACAAGTGTAGACACACCCACTGAATTTACAATGTTGTGCATGAGAGCACTATTCATTTGAAATGTACAAGAGAGAATCTTATTTTGCTTTTCCTAGAATGATGCTTGTCAATCAATGCCCAGAGACAGTCATCCAACATGTAGAATGTGCAGTTGACAGATGGTCAGAATAGCCTTTTCTTTTGCACCTCTATTTCCCAGGCCTGATTTTTGACAGATGTGTTGGGGGTGGGAGGTTGCTGACCTATAGTTTGAAGTCATTTGCAGCACCAGGAAAAAAGAAAGTATAAACATTTTAGATTTTATGCATCTTTAATTCTGTTAATTACCATCAACAAACAACACAGCAGCATAAATCCCAGCAATTAATTATTCACTAAAATGGTGGTTTTCCTGTTCGCTAACTTTTGATGAAAATCAAAAGACTGATTTGCAAAATGATCATCTAGTTAATAAAATATTTGAAAAGTCAGGGTTTGGTTTTGCTATTTAAGTCCCCTGGAGCAGCATTTGTTACTCCTGTAAAAGCTGTAGAATTGAATTGGTCTCTCAACTTACTACACTAAATAGCTTTTGTAGCTTCAAAAATCGAAGAGGTTTAAATGAACATGTTAAAGACAAAGCGATCTGAGAGCATCGCAGAGGTGGTGTTCTTTGCGTTTGGCATATGTGCATTACTCACAGACATCTGACTAGTGACCTGCTTGCATAGGGGTTATGGGTAAGATTTTTGTATGGGATTTTTGCTCTTAACGCACTTCGAAGCTTTGGAAAGCTACCCTCTGCATTTTAAATGGAAGAGGTCCTATCTCTCAGCAACAATGTGATTTGATAATGTTGTGGCGGCGAGAGGCAAAAGGGGTAGTAAAAGAAATAATAGCTAGGAATGAAGGTCCGGGCAAAAGTCAAATGAACTTTGGTAAGATCTAGGGTAAATGTCAAAGATGAAAGATTTCTTTGGCCTTTCCTAGTTGGGCACAAGAGAGCTCTGAAAAATGCAGTTCTTGGTGATTAAACTATTTGTTTGAAACATTTTGTCCAGCTTTAATCATGAGCAACAAGTAATGCCCTTCCCTGTTAGCTAGGGCACTGCTAACTGTCTTCAGTGTCTACAGCTGAGATCCACCAGAGACAATTGAGTTAGCTTGGTTAAAGATTACAATGTTTTCAGAGACTGTCTGATAGCATTTAGCTCAACAAAGCTCCCAAATATGGCAGATTGGGGTGTTCATGGCTTTGGCCATGTGCTTATGGTAGATTCCAAACAGGAGGGGAGTCCTCACCCTTTTTAAAAATCACTTTCTCAGCAGAGAGTGTTAAAAATGGAGCATATGAAGGCTACTCCTATGAGAAAATGTGTCTGCAAATTTCCGCTTTGCTAATCAATGAGTGAACTCTGCTGTTGTTCCAAAATCTACCCAGAGTTGAGATCAGGAGTTTCATTCTTGTCTGGAGTGGATCACAATATATGTCAAGGCAGATTATCAGAAAATAGGGCAGATACCCCAAACTGGTGGTGTGTTCTGTAATTAGATTTCATTAAGCCAGCACCAAATGTGAACTTCCTCATCACTGTAGCAGTCTCATCATGGAGTCATAGACAGTCCTTACAGTCTCTCCAATCTATCTTGTTGCCCAGACAAACTGGACTTCATGATAAAAGGTCACTTACACCAAAAATCACATCACATAGGTTGCTTCCAGTCCCAAGAGACCAGTCACTTACCCCAGATCAACCGGTATTCTAGATTTTTCACCAAAGACAACGTTCATAGCCAATTCTATAGTAAATTAGGCCTAGTCTATACTGGGGGGTGGGGTGCGGGTGGTAAATCGATGGGAGATACGTAATCTGCGTGCTGCAGATTGCATAGCTCCTGCCAACTTAATTATTCCTACTCACCACGGTGTCTTCACTAGGCTCCATCGATGTGAAGTGCCCTCCGATCGACGCAGCCTTACTCCACTTGAAGGGGTGGAGTTATTGCATCGACTGCAGAGTGCTTACAGGATGGATTGAGCGGGTGTACACTGTCCGCTCAATCGATCCCATGGATCGATGCAGTTTTTTCAGTCTAGACAAGGCCTTAGTTAAAGGCTTATTAGCTCAGAAAAGGAAATAAATATTGAGAGGTTAAAGCAGATAAAAAATATACACAGGTGAGTCACAGTTTGTAATTTTAAATGGTGGTAGGGATGTGATAAACTGCCAGTTACCCAGAAGTCTTTTCAGGACACCATATTGTCTCTGCTTTGTATCTGGTACATTTCCATGTGAGAGTCCAAACAGTTCAACGATGCAGGATCTTTCTTTGAAACCATACCTATAGCTTCTTCTTACAGAAAATGAGCTAACAGTGGCACTAGCCATTTGGACTTTTCCTCTGTTGGTAGAGCGTGAGACATGCATTTGGAGTCTTTGACCTCTGATCATCACATGCAATGACCACTCCCATTGAAATTAGCACTTTTCTGTTAAAAGTTCTTCATTTGCATCCCACAAAGCTTCTGTCTTGTTTTATGGCTTATTTAGTTACAGGGGTATATACAATGTGAATTCTACTTTATAATGGGATATATACAAGTGAAAACAATACAAGTAACTTCCCACTAGTTTTCATGAAGTTTCCAAATACACTCCTATGCATTCCATACTGATATACACTAATACACAAGCCAATTTGCCTGGGGCTCTGGCATGAGCTGGCACCTGGCCTGTCAATGTCACCTAGAATAAAATCAGCTCTGCACACGTTACTCCTAAAGTGCATTCTTCTCTGTGCTCAAGGGCTTTTTCATATTGTGCACTGGGAAAAAAAGTCTGGAGTGGAAATCTGTCCTTTCTTAGCATTTAAAAAAAGAATTACAGGGAACATGCATATTTATCTGAAAATTCCTGTGAACATATGGAGACAGGTCTTTTGACCTTCTGATGTACCCACACAGGTGTGTGTGTGTGTGTGTGTGTGTGTGTGTGTGTGTGTGTGTGTGTG
>ML685771.1:9938117-9956867 GCA_007922175.1 Pelusios castaneus | reverse complement strand
TGTGTGTGTGTGTGTGTGTGTGTGTGTGTGTGTGTGTGTGTGTGTGTAATTGTTATTTTCTTAGCGCAAAGCTTGACAGAAACATCTGTTTTTTTGTAGCAGACATGCAAGAAAATTACCTCTACTCCTCTTTCTTGCTTAAAATGCAGCAGTGGTGGGGGAAAAGATGCATCCAGTGATCAGATATAAAACACTGAAAAAGACCAGAAGCCTTGATTGCCCCATCTGCCCTCCTGATCATAGAGAAACAGGGCTTTCTTCATTGCTCCTTGCAACAGACTAGCCTTCTGACCGTGGACTTGAAGAACCATCTTGGAGGAGACCAGAGAATAGGCTATCAGGAAACTTAATAGTCATACCCTCAGCTGGTGTAAATCAGCATACAACAATTGATCTCAATCACTGATTTACACCAGCTGAGGATCTGACTATAGGTCTTAGAGGAGTTCTTTTCCAGTCCCATCTGTTGTGGAAGGAGCTTATTGGGCAGAAGGGTGCCCATTATCCGAAAGCACAAAACCAGAAGCCAGAATTGAAGGACCTGCCGCAGGTTTGAATGTTTTGCGGCTTAAATCAGACCCTGCTATAAGAACTCAGGTTTTACTTTTGGAATTTATATTAGTGACCTGTTTCTAAAATCTAGTTAGATTTTGTGCAAAAATACAGCAGTTTAGCAACACTCTTTATATAATCAGTCCAAGAACCAGCTACTGGAATTGTGTGCTAAGATCGGTTGAGTTATGCTGCTTTATACCAACTGAAGATATGGGCCTGTCAGTTTTCTGATAAACCCCCAGCAGGACTTACAGTCTATCATATGTAAAGCCTGCTCAGTCATTATTGACTCTAAAATCATTTCAAGTTCTAAATAGGGACCCTTTAATTCATGGAATATTACTCAGTAGGCCAGAACAATTCCTTCTGAGAGAAGAATAAAATAGCTAGCAAAATATAAATGGGAAGATATACATTTGACAGTGCAAATTAGTATATTTTCCTTTTTCTACAACAGATGTTGTTTGACCTAGAGGAAGGAATAATATTATTGAAATTGAGATCAGTCTGAAAGAAAAAAAATAAAGATGTCTAAAAATAAAATACAAATAACAGCTGGTTGAATTGTATTTCTAATACATCAGTGTTGACAGCTCTCTCTTTTCTCAATGAGCCAAGAATCCTATAGAAGCAGTTGGGCGGGAAGAGTTATTTCAGTAGGGTGGCTGTGAGACAAGAGCATGAATCAGTATAGAGGATGAGTCTGTGTATCAACACACACAAATTCCTGGGGTAACCTTTGGAGATATGCATAAAACTTCTCACCAGCCAGAAAAACTGGCAAAGAAATCCAGTTGTTATTGTTCTCAAGCAAAACTGGACCCTATGGGTCAATTTATGCCACCCTTATTCACACAGAGCAGTATTTTACTTCACTAGTAATCCCAATGAAATGAATGGCATCACCTTTGGAGCATGGTACCACACAATGGGCCATTGGTGCTATGACAATTTACCTCAGCTGAGGTGCTGAGACAACTTGAGGAAGTGTAGCAGAATCTGGACCTTTGGGTATAACTGTGAAGCAACTTTTCTCACCACGTAAACTTCATCTGAGGGGGAAAAAAACCTAAAGGCTAGATCTGAAGAAAACAGAAGCAAAACTCGCGCCTAAATGTTGACACTTCTATGATTTTGGGTGCCGAGCTGGAAGTTCTTAGAGGGCCCTGGTTTGGAAAAAGTACTGAGTGCTCAATCTCTGAAAATTAAGTCCTCGCCTGAACGTGACACAAAGTGAGCAGCCATCTTTGAGGAACCCTAACACCATTTTCAAAAACTCTAGCTGAGAATATCAGTTTTCCCATCAAGTCATTGTGAAGCAAAAAATGGCTGTGTCTGCACAGCATCCTAAACCAGAAAACAACTTGATTGCACCGTGCCCCTCCGTTATTCAACTTGAAGAGCTTGGGCAGGCGTTCAATGCACTCTTCAGCGTTGGAATGTCCCGGCTGCAGCGCAAATAACCTATTTTTATTTTTATACAAATGTCCATAACTTCATCCATTTCTTGGGGCTGCTCTGACAGGAAAAGGAAATTTATGATACACATCACCCATTTATTTGGCACAGGCAATGTTTATTGCTGAGGGAGGCATTCTTATGGATTTGATTGCACAATTTCCTCTTGGGGCACTGTTTTCAAGTAATATCCCAAGACCTCTAAGTTTCCTGTGCTAGGATACAGAGGCACGGCTTCAGTGTTATAAAGGAAAATATGACCAAAAATGTCCTTTTTCTGTAATTGCAGGAGCCTTCTCTTTCGGTAACTGCCTAGGAATCACAGATCTCTGTTGGGTTAAATTTCCCATTCCTAGCCCCATGGAGCCAAGGGGCTCCCTGGACTTTAAAGCTGAAATATTGTCATGGCTAGAAAAGGGGTTCTGATCCGGGAGTGGTTCCTTTTTCTCCAGGGCCTTGGGCATTTGGGAAAAAACCCTACATTTGGGGAGAGAAGGAAAACACACGTGTCTGGCAGACTGATTTATTTTAACAGAGTAGCTTCTGTGGACTTCACTGTTTCAACCAGGCTTCTGCACCTACCTGCATAATCTTTTGCTCCAGTAAACCACAGCCCTCATAACGAACATCTCAATGCCTTACTTGGATGTGAAATGACATCAGATGTAATTGGTGCAAACAGACTCTGGGTGTAAGTGGTTATGCCTGGAAAATTGTGGTCAGAAATTGAGAGATTGGATTTTGAAATGTTGAGCCAAAATACAGAGGTGGAAAAATAATGCCATGTAACACATGGATCAGAAACAATAAATTGCCAAATTTAACAGAGGACATATTATTCTAATGTTGCCTCTATATGTACACGCCTGCTTACTGAAAGAGCCTTTTCCTTGATTGTCCATTGACTAGCACATCACCTATTTTACTTTCCCAAATTCTCAGAGGCAGGTTCAGCAGTCAGCACATCTTTCATTTTAACACTTCACTTATCCTCTAGTGCCTCTTTACAGTCTCCATCAGTTTCATCTCATTTCCTGATTACTCTTCCCAGCCTCCAATAGAAACCAATCTTCTCCTAAGCTCCCATTTTTCATATTTCTAAAACTGTAATTACATTTGCTCGGACTCTTGCTATTTCTCATCAGAGTCAAGTGTCCTAAGGTAGGGAGCTGTTCAAATACAGAAGATCCTTGTTCCTAGATGGTCAGAGACCTGGTTTCTTCATTGGGATGCACTGCGGTATTCAGCAGTATGGCTATAGACAGCTCAGTGGTAATGGCCTCTCGTGTGTCGCTGACCTTTGAACCAAAGACATGACTCCAGTGACCGGAGGGTGGCTTGCAATTAATCAAGTCAAGTATCAGGTGTGACTCAGCCCCTGGATCACCAGCTGAGTTTCTAGCTCTGGATGATGAAAGGAGAAAAATGTATTTAGCTCCTTGCAGTAGTCTCTCCCTTCAAATGAGGGCAAGACATCATGGGTAAACATGCTGATGTTTGTCAGATGTGTGAATCATGGTTTTGTTAACCCCCCCCACAGTTTATAATACAGCCTCTGAGAGCCCATGTCCTTTTAATGATGCTGGAGCATGCCCTGAGAACATTCACTGGGTTCCATTCTTCACCAGGCTTTGGCATAGGCTAGTCTGTTGGGGAAACTAAACATCTGCATGTGAGGTTGGGCTGAAAGACTAGACGTGGCTTGGAGCAGTTCTTGGCAGGAGATCATTGTATCTCTCAAGTTAGGGAAACACTTTCTGGGTGCTAAATTTTGGAAGCCTATAGCATTCCCAAACCCAGCTCCACAGCTTATTCAGTGGTGTGCAGAATATATACACTTTAGATTGCTAACACATTTCACAGTGCAGTAAGATACTAGAAAACTCCAAAGAGCTGTCAGGAACACCCTTTGATGCTCCAAAGTAATGCATTTTCTATATTATTCTTTTGAACCCATTATATATGTAAGAGGTGGAATTATCCTACAATAAGGTTTTTCTCTGGACCTTTCATGGCTCGTAACACATAACATTTCTCCTTCAAAACAGTCTAGGAACTCAAACTTAATTTACACAGTATTGAAAGCATTACAAAGCATAAATCAGCTCAATTTTTAAGTTCCTGTCTGATATTTTCAGAGCAGCCAAATTCTTTCATTTGTCTGGACGCTTTCCAAAATTCTGCCACTGCTCATGGAAATCTAAATAACTTTGGAGAAAAAGCAGGTTTTCTGCTGAGGCTCAGATTACCCTGTTACCTCTTCTGCACAGCAAACAGGCCTTTGCTAAACATGGAGAATAGGGATAGGGAAATTATTTCATTGCATCGTGTCCTTATCAGATGCAAACATCTAGAAGCCTGGCTCTCCAGCCAGCTATGTCCAACTCCTTGCATGTTTTCAGCTTTCAAATAACAGCATTTGCATTTCCTTTGGTGGGAGGGATATGCCACAGAAAGTGATCTGCGGAGCTCACATGCATTTGAGTCATGGTTTTTAGTTAGAAATGTTTCAGCGGTTGGCTCTCTGCTCTACTTATTTGATGTTAGGACTCTTGCGAATGCTGGGGTTTGTGAACGGGTGAAGAGATCAAAGCAAGATTACCCATTTTTTTTAAGGCTTAATCATGTCACTGTAACACTTTGTTATTATCTTTTAATGGTTGCTTCAGGCTGATGGTTGCACTTCCAAACTTCTTTATAATGGTTTCCTGCTGACACCCTCAGGTTTACTATTTGTACCTTTCATCTGCCTTTAGATTTGGATGCAATGAGGTGGACACTCCCCCCCGCCTCACATAGGTTAATGCTTTGTTGTTCTACCAGCTAAGCTTTGTGTTTTGATTTACCACTAAATAAACATGTCTGTTGTCTTTGTCATTTTCCATTATTGCTGAAACGATACCCTGAAAAGGCTGTCTAAGATCCTGCTCTGGAATCTGATTGCGGAGACGTTCTTGGTTTCAGAACTTGGTGTTGTTGCAGAAAAATGGCAGTAGCTAAAACTTATTTCTGCTGTGTGAGTAACTCTGATAGGCCCAGATTCAGCAAAACGCTTAGGTTCATGCATACCTTTAAAGTCAATGAGACTTAAGCATGTGCTTTAAATTGAACATGCTTTGTTGCATAGCGATGGTTTCCTGAATAAGAGCCGTAAAACCTAAACTTGTGCAATGTTCTATTATGAGAACAAGACTCAGATCCTTTATCTCGTAACTTTTTCTCTGTGTGAGCACAGTTAAATCTTCAAATTAGTACTCTACCTTTCCAGATAGCTGGGATTGTGAGCACTGGACAGGTAAGCATGTTCATTTCACTGCAGGAGCGAGTGCATTGCATTCTTTAACCAAAAACAGGACTGAAGGGCTCTGCATAGAGCCATTTCCAGACTTCCTCAGCTATTAATCATAGCTCAGTATGACACAGAGTGGGAGGGTGAGAAATTGGGGGGTGGGGCGGGAGGAGGGGGAATGCAGGAGTTCCTAGATGTTTGCAGAGTTCAGCTTTGGGCTGGATAGGGGTCCAAAGATTCAGATACGTTCCTGAACTCTGTTGATCTCCTCTGGTTGCAAAACTGGAACTGATTTCACAAGGTACTGAGCACCTCCAGTTGAGACTAAGCGGCCTCAAATCCCATTGAAATAATAGGCCGAGTCGTGGGGTTCTCACTCCATCTTCTTTCAGGTTTTACTGACCGTGTTCTTAGGCAAATACACATTGACTTCAGTGTGAGTTTGATTATGTCAGAACTGCGGGAAGGCGGAGTGAGGCCCTTAGATCCTGGCTCTGTGTAGTTCCAGGGTTCCCAGCATCTTTCAGGGTTGAATCCTTAAGTTAGAAATCTCATAAGACTTTCCTGTGGAATTTCCAGTACTTCCCGCTACTGCTTGAGCTGGAAATATTGTGAGAACTGTAAACAGGGCCCCCTACTGCTGTTGTGAGTTCATAAAAGTGAAAAATAATGAGAAAAAAGTTAATCAGACTTAGTGAAACTTCCAGATGGTTTGGTTTGAATTTTGAGAGAAGTCTGGCAAAGACAAAATTGTATCTGATGAGGTTTGGGCATTTCTAATGCCAAGGGATTCCTTGAAACATGAAGACATAGGACTTCTGCACAGTGGTAGGGCTCTAGTGAAGTCTACTCCTTTCTATTCAAGCTTTCATGGAAAACTTTGGAGGCACTATAGTTATTTTTTCCAAAAAGGCAAAGCACATTGCAACTTCATCCTACTTACTAATGTGTAGCCATGAAAGGTATATCACCTAAAGAATGCTTCCTGCTGTGACAAATCTCAAAGAATGGGGGACGGGAAGAAAGATTTAGTGCCTGCTAAATTTAGTTCATTTAAACGCAGTACATTCGAAGTGTATGGAGTGAAATACTGTTTGGGGTAAAATGCGACGGAGTCATTTCTGGTAATATAACTCCACTGCTTAGTTTACCACCTGGACTTAGTTTTCATATTGTAGACGATGAATTAATTTTTTATTATTTTTAAGCTGTCGACCAAAAATATCAATTCTGTTGTCTTCCCACTGAAGGGAGGCCTGCTAAGCTGCTATAACTTTAAGAGCATGAAAGCAAATGTTGTAAAGAGGTCACTCGAAAGGTCACGCAGCAGGTTTGATGTGTCAGTGGATAAATGATGGGATCACATCTGGAACAGTTTGGTGAATAAATAAAATGTGAAAGCTCATATATCACTGCCCACCTTCCAATCTGTAAGGGAAAGAGAAAATAAATTCTCTAATAACCTTGTAAAGCACATAAAAGGTATTGAATAAACTCCTGCAATTTTGTGACTAAAACTGTCCATATTAAATAATAATGGTGAGAGTGGCAAAAAAGCTTGAAATATAGTATGAGTCTCCCTAGTAAAATGTTGTTTTACTTTATGGGTTATTTATTAGACTATACTTGGATAGCTTTGAATAATATAATCTGGACTTTAACTGTGTGTTATGGAAACACTCTTCCTTTAGATATGTCCCCCAGAGGTATTTTATATTTACACTTAGGGAAAATACTTTTCAATTTTTATTTTACAGTACTGTATTATTGCTTATACTGCCACTATATTCTGCCTTCCACAACTAACTTCAATATATGCATATTTTAGTGCCATTACCTTCAAAAGGTCTTAGAAAACTCATAGGTCTAAAACAATTTCTATAAGCTGGTCATTACTGACTATTGAATTAAGATAACGGAGGCTGTATGTTGTTTTAGTGGGTCATTAATAATATACCACTGGGTACTGTAGGACAGCGGGCTAGGGACTGAGTAATTTTGGTCAGCCAGGAACTGTACAGTATTATTAAAAGCCTTATAAAAAACCCCACTCTAGAATGAATGTTGTTGGATCCTGAATGGTTCTAACACCAGAGGGAAAATTCTGACCTCCAGACAGCCAAGAGCTATCTGTCACTTGTGATGTCACTTGTATAAGTATATGTGGGTTTGAGGGCAGAATTTGGTATGTTGTGTAAAAAATTTGACCCCAAACATTTAAAGTATGCTGTGTTTTCCTCCCCTTGTAACATATTGCAACCAAAGGCCCCAGTCATGCCTTATGATCCAGGCAGGCAGACACTTACATGAATCCCACTGAAGTCACTGGGACTCTAGTTGATGCAATGATCTACACCACCCCACAATCCATATTGCAGGACCAGATCCAAAGGAAGTTTAGCTGGGAATAAAGGGTCCAATCTAGTTCTCAGTGCAATTAATGGAAAGACTGTCATTGACATGAATAGGCAACCTAGGGAGATGGTGGAATCTCCATCATTAGAGGTCTTTAAGGCTTGACAAAGCCCTGGCTGGGATGATTGAGTTGGGCTTGGTCCTGCTGTGAGCAGAGGGTTGGACTGGATGACCTCCTGAGATCCCTTCAAACTCTAATATTGTATGAGTCTATGATTCTATGACATCATTGGGTACTGAATTGGGCCTTGAAGAAGCAGGCATGTATCGTGTTTTTGGGTTGCTCTACTGGAGATCCTGGTAGTTTTGTGAGGTTTGGTGTGTTGATTTTGTTGTTGTGGAACAGTCCAATAATCAAACTGAAATGTAATTGTTCAGTGTTGTGTTGAACATTCTCTACTAAATAGCACGAAGAGACACTGAGGCCTAGATCCTCAGAGGTATTTTGGTACCTAATTGTCACTGATGTCAATGGGAGAAAGGCACCCACATATCTTTGGGGATCTAGGCCTCAGCATCTGGGGTAGACTGAGAAAATTGGCAAAAGTGTAGATCAATAATGAAAAGATCATTACCAGATGGTCAGCTAATATGATGTGTGATAATACACTAGATTATAATAACCCCTCGATAAATCCACTTGCTCAGCAGTGGCATCCACAGGCCAAATGTCTTTTATGTGTATAAAACTGATTGAAGTTAGTAGTCAGAGAGCTAACCAACGAGAGAATTGATAAGAGTACTTCAGCTCCTCACACAGCTTATTTATCTTCCGTCATGCTGCAAACGCACCGGTCTGTTGATAGGGACCTGACTCAATAAAAGGAGAACTGTGATGTAATGGTGGGGAACATGCTAGAGATATCTTGCACATAGATGGATGTTGTGTTGTTAGGTGAAATTCAATGTATACCTTCAAGACACATTTCTCTGACATTAGACTTTTGTTAGGGAAAAGGTATTTGTCATTATGTCTTTGAAAAATGCCCATATATTCTATTACTCTGCTATTATTTCAACTCCAATTCAGGACCAAATTCACTCTCATGGAGCAATTTTCCCCACCCTCCTCTGTTTTAGCCTTATTTTTCAGTGTCATACCATCTGACTCCAGGTTTCACAGGCAGAGCAAGGGTTATCATGGGTATGGGAGCTTGGAGCTGGTAAATTTGTCCTCCTGGGAGCCGTGGAGTGAGTCTGCTACTTCGAATAACAAGGTAAAATACATACCACATGTAAAGATCCACTGAAATGCAGCCACCTATGTGGTGGAACACGGTAGCCGTTTAACAGTGCACAGTAACAGAAGAGTTCAAAAAGGAAGTAAAGACGTGGAAGCTCTGTTCAAATACAGTGATTCTCTTAAAAGGTTAGAATATGTATGTGCCAGGGAAAATGTGTAAGGAGTCATGGCCCTGTGTTCAAAAAGCACCACATCAGTTCCTAGTGAGTTTGCTAACTTGTTCCTCTTGTACTGTTTCCACTCGTACAAATTGTGTACTGTTATAATATGAACACTGACACTAACTAGCAATTTCCGGAGTCCTACCATTGCAGACTAATGGTCTTCCCTCTCCTTTATCCTTTCTGTTTCAACAAGTCCTCCCTCGGTGTGGCATGTCATTCAGAGAATGGCACTACTCTGTAAGTGCCTGACTTTGTGACTCTTCTTTCAGACATTTAGGTATCAAATGCTAGTTCACAATTAGGTCAGTAACCCACCTGGTAGCTTGAGAGGTCCTTGCACCGCAAATTGGATTTAGTCTCTCAGGCCTGGTCTATACTACTGCTAGCAGTGGTTTTACATAATGTTTTACGTAAGGTAGCTTGCATATCTCCCGTCGACATCCTTATGTTGATGTGCTGTGGTGTCTTCATTGTGCTGCACCGACAGGAGACACCCTCCCATAGATGCAGCCCTGCTATTTTCAGGGAGGTGGATTACCTGCGTTGACCAGATGAAATTTCTGGATGTCGATGGGTGCACAACAGACCAAATGTCTCTGTGAAAGACTGCTAGAGATGTGGCCTGAAATGGTGCTTCTGCTTTTCTACTGGTAGCAAATAATTCTGTGATGATTGGTGTGATATATTAAATCCTAGGCTGTTGTTGGGTGTAGTTTAACACACTTCAGGTTTTTGAATTCAAACTTTTTTTTTTGAACCAAAACCATTTCTTGTGGTTAATGACTACTATTAAAGCAGTGACAGATGTACAGAAAAACATTATAATCAGTTACCTTCTTTTGGGGCATCAGCATGTTATGATGGTTTTCTCCTACAATACTCCAACATTATATGCATATCCAAATGACATATTCATTAGCTTTTCTCCAATCAGCATTAGCATTATACATTCTCCAATTAATATTAACACAAACAATATCAGCCTTTTCATTTACAGCTGGGGAGGTCAAGGTTGGATATTAGGAAAAACTTTCTCACTAGGAGGGTGGTGAAGCATTGGAATGGGCTACCTAGGGAGGTGGTAGAATCTCCATCTTTGGAGATTTTTAAGGCCCGGTTAGACAAAACCCTGGCTGGGGTGATTTAGTGGGAGTGCTCCTGCTTTTTAGCAGGGGGTTGGACTAGATGACCTCGTGAGGTCCCTTCCATCCCTATTATTCTATGATTATTCTCTATTAATTACACATGAATAAGCTATGGTGATCACACCCTCTATTGTCTCCTTATTCCATAAATATTCTCCTCATTGGTTCTTTCCTGTTTATCTCAACTTCCCTGTTTGTATGATCACCAATCTGATGAGGGATCCTCCTGTGAAATACACTATCATCAGTTATTTAACAAGCAATTTACACCACTCTTGGCTTGAGTATGTTTTGAGGTTTTAACAGAAATTTCCCTTCCTAGATCATAAACAAGTTCACTTAGAAACATTTGTGAATCATTAAGTCATCGTCTTCAGCAAATGTTTCTCTGGCTGACCATTATTGTTCATTCAAAATTGCCAATATTTTTAACTCTCCAACACTGTTTGCTCCTTCAGACTGTGTGCCATCTTGAATTTTTCCCCTTCCACCCAGGAGTTGCAAGATATTGTAGTAAGATTCAGTTGACTTCAGCCACTGCCCTGGCAACTAGTGAATGGGTTGATGGACAATAGTGTAAGCTGAATAGAAAAAAACACTCAGCTAGCAAAGGACATAATGACTCAGTCTTCAGAATTATAATGAGCATGGCAAATAAACAGATAAAATAATAGTTGTTGCTGTGTTATTAGAAGTTTTATTTTAAGATATGTCAGCCCACTTACAAACTGTAGCCAAGAAGTTAAAACAATAACTGAAAGTCATTTTATACATTTAAACCTCTGGATTTGTTTTCCTTTTGGAAATTTACTGTCCTGGAAACAACAGATATGAGGTGAGATCTGAGGGGATGGCCTGTAACCCATTTGCAGGGTTGTGTTACGATTCTACAAGTCAAACTATCTTTGACGTATGGGTATGCCCATCTATGGGGGAGTAGCAGCCACTGTGTCACCCAAGTTAATCCTAAAATCAGAGACTTTGGGTCTGGAAGAGTCCTTATAGGTTGTTAAGTCTAACCACCTGCCTCTAGTGTAGCTTATCCCATGTACTTTCCATTTGAAATGCTATCCAATATCTTCTGGAATGTTTCCACTGATTATACTTCTGCAGTCACTCTCCTCAGGTTGTTACACTGATGAATTACAGTTACTGTTTTTAATCTAAATGCACCCTTCTTAAATTTAAAGCCATTACCTCTTGTAGTACATTGCACTTGGCCAACCTCAGATAAGTCTTTCCTCTCCTTTGCATTATTTCTCCTTGTGTATTAATCACCGCCAACACGTCTCTCTATTTTGGTAAGTGATTTGAGTTAACTTCCCTTAACATTTCCAAGACAATGTCAGCCAAGCGGGGATAAGAGGGCTGAAAGAAAGGTAAACAAACCACTTACTGCACGTACAGATAAATGCATTGTGACCTATTTTTCTGAGTTCCACTGGCTCTAACATGATCGTGCAGGTAAAGTGTTCAGTGTTCTCAGCTTGTAAGATAGGGGCTCAGCAGTAACAGGAACCCAAAGTACCTGACCTGAAAAGTATCCAGTAAAATGACTCAGGTTCCAAGGGGAATGTCTACACTTGCATCTTAGGTCAGCTTAACGATGCTTAAGTTGACCTACAGAATGCCGCGTCCACACTCGGCGCTTATTAAGTTGACTTAAGCATTTCCTTAAGTCGACTTAATAACACCACCTCTTAAGGTTGACTTAAGGCTTAAGTCGACCTAAAGCCAGTGTGGATGGGTATGTCTACACTACAGACTCTGTTAAGTTGACTTAACAAGGTTGACTTAAGTCGACTTTAAGTGTAGATGCTCCATTAAGTCGACGTAACAAGGTCAACTTTAAGTTGACTTTAAATAAAGATGCTCCGTTATGTCGACTTAACAGAGCCTGTAGTGTAGACAGAGCCAAGGAAAAGAAGTGAGGAAAGTGTGGATGGTCTTTGGGTTAAAACATGGTGCTGGCACTCTTGAGAGCGGGACTCTCTTTCCTGCCCTGTCACAGACTTACTGTGGTGCTGTGCACTGCCCAGGTACTCCCATGGCAAGTAGAGTGTAATTCTGACAGACTCTTCTGCAGGAAGGGGAGGTGCCCTGAGCATACTCCTGTACATTTGCATTAGGACATGGCACCATCCGGCTGCTCATTAGAAGCCATTTATACAGTAGGCAAGGGTCTGCTGGACAGGTGCCCTTCTTGCAGTCATTAGAAAGAAGCCATAAGTAAGCTCTTCAGCAACGTAACTAATAAAACTCCACATGTTATCACAGGCTTCTGTAATATTCCATGCACAAAACGAGTTTTCCCTCTACTGCAGTGTTAGCTCTGTCATTGACACCATGGATGATGGGCAGATACTGCTTTTTATATTTTCAATATATGATACCTTTAGCTCCCATCAGCTTCTCCTCACGGGGAATGAGGAGAAGTGTCATTTGGGCTCCAGAGAGCAAAGGATACATAATTTAGGAGATGGCGCCGAAGGCGGATTCCTGTAAAGCACAGAAGACACTTCTACAACAACCTATCCTAAGTGTGGCGAGCTCACTGCCTGACGCTGTGACTGACATCAGACAGAACAGAAGACTCAATTGACACATTTTTTTCCAGGGTCCAAACACGTTACTGAGAGTCTTGTTTGGGAAGAATTGAAGCACTGGTGAAATGGATGTTTGCAGAATTTGTGCCCACAGATTTCTGGCTCTTCATCTGATACTGTCACCCGTCATTCCTTTTCTGACTACGTCCCAACTCCAGCACACAGTGGTGATACATGAATGAATGAAGACCCGTTTTCCTTTTTCGTAGTTTGTGAGAAAACAGACCTCTTCCAAGTTCCTCAGAACCTGCTGCATTTTAGAGCCCCACACTGCTTTCTTCGAGTCATGTTAAATCAAATAATTGATCATGTTTCATTGCTGAAGAAGAAAGGTGATTAGTAGTTTGTCATCTAAATGGAGATGGCAGCTGACTGGGACTCGCTTGATAGGTAAGTGTGAGCCTAGGTGTCCCATAAATACCCCAGAATTAGTCTTTGGATCACCTCCTTATCCCTGGCCAACTCCCTTTCCCTCTAGGGTGCGTCTACACTGGCGCCTTAGGTCAACCTAAGGATGCTTAAGTCGACATACAAAACTCTGCATCCACACTGGGTGCTTTTAAGTCAACTTAAGCACTTCCTTAAGTCGACTTAATAACACCACCTCTGAAGGTCGACTTAAGGCTTAAGTCAACTTAAAGCTAGTGTAGATGGGTATGTCTACACTACAGGCTCTGTTAGGTTGACTTAACAAGGTCGACTTAAGTCGACTTTAAGTGTAGATGCTCCGTTAAGTCAACTTAACAAGGTCAACTTAACTTAACAAGTGTAGACATAGCCCTAGAGATCAACTACAGGCCTCCTCACTACAGCCTCTTCCTATGTTCACTTCCTGGCTTATACTCCCCCTAGTTGGACTTCATCTGCTATTAGGCCCTGTCAAGCCCTGCTTCTCCTCCAGGTGCAGCATCTAAGGTTAATTGGCCCCTTCTGGTCCACAGGTACCTGCTCAGAGCTTGAATGGGGTAGACAACTTATCACACCCAGGCATTCCAGACATGTGGCTAGGAGACCCCCTTTTTCTGTTACTGCTATAAGTGCCACCTTATGAAATAAAAATACTTAGCACCCAGGCATATCATGACTTTCATCTTCATAATACTTGACAAGAAATCTCTAATCAAGCCTCATTATCTTGGCAAGGTAAATAAGATTTATCCCCTTTTTACAGAGGAGAAAACTGAGGCACAGAGGGGCTACACAGCTTGCACATGAGTGACCCAGGGACTCCTTGAGGCTAACTGGCATATGGCATCAGGGGTTTGGAGGCATCCCTTGGGTCTGATGTACATATAGCAGTGTGCCAAAATGTAGCATGTGTGGTCTCTGCCAGCAACCAGTAATGCACTGATTGTCCTAATCCCAGCAAGATGTATGTATGGCTATTTAAGGAGTTCTGTATCTATGCTGGAAACTAAGTTCTTAAGGTATGTAAGGTCAGACAGGTCACTAGAAGGTGAGAAACAAGCTATATTCAGGCTGGGGATAGGAGACATTTATCTTGCTCTGGCTGGTCGTGTGTGTATTGTCTGCATAACAATGGTGGCCTATCTACAGCCTGCACTTATCAAGTGCTTAGTAAGAGATTGTAAAATTGACCAAAAAGACGCACACAAGAAAACACAAAACTGGCTAGGCGATAGATATCCTGTTTATGAGCAAAGACAATGGACTTCTGTGGGAGCGTAACGTGCGGTACAAAGAGACATTCTTCATCTTTCATGGAGGCGAAAGTTACCAGCATGTTTGTCTTGTGAGCAGAGGGTCATGACCAGGCTTGCTATTAATCATTGGGAGAAAGACTTTCGGTGAGTTAAACTTCATTAGCCCAGGAAAGTGTCTTGTTAGTTAAGTCTAGGCTCTGGAAAGCATGTTATGATTTTATTTGCCACGGAGCCAAGCATTTCCACTTCGACCTCTTGCTGTTATTTGAATCTTGTTCTTCGTTAAGGAAGCATATTCTTTTTTCCCTCTATAATTGCTTCTCAGTGCGGTGAGCTGAGTGGAGCAGTGGCTTACTGGTCAGTTGAAGTGTACTCCTTCTTTGGGAGTCTCAGATCTGTGAGTTCTATGCGGATCTGGTTGAGCAGGGGCAGGACGCTCCAGGGGGGATGTTCTTAGGATTCGGGGTCTGCAATGTGCTTACTGCTTACCTGTAGAGGGACAGCAGCCTGCGTAGGCTTGTGTAGCCTGTGGCAAGCAGGGTCAGGGAGCGGACCCGTGGCAGATGCAGACAGAGCTTCCTCACACGAGGGGCAATGAGTAGCGAGTTGTCTCCCAAACGTGGGTACCGGTGGCCTCACTAGGATTAGAGCATAGGAGTGGCTGGCTCCCAGTTCTGAGTTCTAGGCAGCAGGCACGGTCAGGTTGTTCAGAACATTCCCTTCCTACAGGGTACAGTGTCACATCATTCATGAGTCAGTGCTGCCATTTCTGGAAGGAAGGGGAAGGAACATCCGTAATTTTGAGTCCCAGTGTTTGGGATCTCACCTATCAATACTCTTGTGTTCATAGGCAGGATACCAAGTCCAAGACAAACCAGCAGGGTACTGTGGTGGGATTTTGGAGAGCCCTGTGTTAAAATTCTGCCACCAAACTGAAGGAAAAGTCAGGGAGATCTTTCTATCTTTGATAAAGTTTGTCCCCTAAACATTGGAGACTACTTAGCTCTGAGGCGGATAAGAAGACCAAAAATAGTTTTGACAGTACAAGATCTTCTTGCAATGGCTGTATCCACAGGAATAAACTTGCTATCATGAGTGTGCCTTTCATTCTGACCTAACCATCGGTCTGGACATATATGTGACCGATACCAGCATGTAAATACCCGTGGTTAGATCCCAGAAGGAATGTAGATGCCTAAATCCAAAATTTAGCTCTTCCAGCATCCCGCTCAGCTGCCACCTAACCGTGTAAGCAGATGGCCATGCACAAAGCCACCTCCGTCCTGATGTCCAGAGCCTAGCTCATACGTAAGCCAGGGCAGGATCCTCAAACTAAGCGTTCCCCCATTTATCCTGCCTTCTCTGGACCTAGTACAAAACATAGCTGGAGCGGGTGGTCCCCTTACACTCAATAATCTGGGGCTTCTGGCACTTCCCAGGGAGGTAGGAGACAAATCTATGCTCCAGTTCAGGCAGAGAGGGGATTTGAATTGGGTTCTCCCACATCCTGCATGAGTGCCCGAACAACTGGGCTATTCAGTATAAAGGGGAAGGGCCCACCCCTTTGGTATTTCCTATTGGCTTGCTTAGGCGGCTCGCCGTTCAGCTTCCTGGCTTTTGTGGATCCCTTTTGGAAGGCACCTAACTCAGGCGATGCACTGTATAGAGTCCAGGTGCTGTGTTGGGACAATGAGTCAAAATCCCAACCCAACCCAAAGCCCAAGGCATCTGTATTTCAGATACGTACATCTCTCTCCTTCCTAGTCTTAGCCAGCAAGGAAATAAGTGGAAATATGGCTAAGCAAACCATGGCTTCATTCTGCTAATGCAATGCTAATGGTGTCCTGTACGTTATATGGCCCATACAGTCGAAGCATTGTTTAGCAGGGTAGCTTGCTTCCTGAGACATTTACAGGGAGGCTGCCAAAGCACACATCCCCTTAGTCTCACAGAAGCTAGAAATCACAGGATCAAGCAGAGACATCTCCAGAGGATCATCATTGGTATTAAATGGGAAAAGATTGCTCCTGCAGAATGTGAGAATGGGAAAAACAAACGTGGCACCCTCTTGACTGGTTTGATTTATTAAAGTGGAAGGCTGGGAAGTATTAAATTGCCTTTTGGGACCAGTTAATTTTGTGTTTTAGTTGCTAGTAAATAAGTGTGTCTCAGAAAAATCATGCACCCGTCTGACACAGTGTGCATGTCATTACTGGGAGGATTAAACTAAGTTTAAAATATTTAGAAGCCCATGGAGCCAGGTTCATGTATTTAGGAATAGAAAGAGCCAAAAACAGTGGGCATAGGAACACGAGCAATTTGGATGCACTTTTAGGAGCTATTTCTGATGAGTATTTCCAACATATTTAAAGCAGCACCTGTAAAAGGCCATTCTTTTCTTATCCCGAACATAAAAAACCCCTTCTGTGCAACATAATGGAGTCATGGCGTTTCTTCCATTGGCATAATGATGTCTGGAATTCAACCGTTTAGTACCTTTATGTGCAATATTCATGCAATGCATTGGCAAGCTTTTTTTCTTATCCAGGATTATAACATATCAGTGTGTAGTGCAAATAATAAACTTCTTTGGAGTCACTATTATCATGTTAATCTGGATTTGCCATAGTAAGAATATTAAAACTGTCACATTATCGGCCTTCCTAATGTAAAAACACCACCTGCCTTGAAATATTTACATTATGTTATCTATAAGCCGTAGCCTTTGAACAATTCCAACGTGCAAATTACACGAGTCACTAATAGGTTCTTTATTTAGGTGGCTATGTAAACTGTAGACATGAGATTGATGAATCACAGAAGTAGTGACGTTAAGACTATATTTCAAATCTAAATAAACAAGAATATTAATGCAGTTGTGCTAAAAATGGTTGTATACAACATAAAGGTGCGCAGTACACACAAACTCTTGGAGAACATTAGAAATACAAATAGAAGAAAAAAGTGGGAGGCAACAATCCAGTTTACACCCTCCTGTTAATCCCAACTAAGGCTCGGCAAATACCTTTTTTTACCCAGCTTTCCCTTTACATACATGTATCCTTCCCTTGACACATACACCAACATCCCCAAAATGCTAGTATTTTAAATTAAAATCAAAATGAAAATTTTTGCTCTTTTTACTTATTTGTCACCAGGTACATACTGAGAAATCTAGTGACCTGGGGTCAAGCATTTATGTCAATCTATGCTAATCACCAAACTTTACTAGGCCTTGTTCCACCTCATGCATATGGCAAAGCCTACGTAACATAGAATTTATATGTTCATTGTTTCCATACTTGCATTTTGGAGCCAGTTAATTATTTCTGTGCATTTCTTAGACTATAAGCAATAGACTGCCTCTAACTATGAGCCCTTGGGTCTCCCCAGCAGCTGGAGCAAGGTCCCAGCCAGAAAGGAGCCGCAGGGCTCCGTTCTGGTCGGGACCGCTGGGGTCCCGGTAGATAGGAGCCTCGCGCTCTCTTAAGTGCTTCCTTGAGTTGACTTAATAACAGCTTACGTCGACTTAATAACACCACCTCTGAAGGTCGACTTAAGCCTTAAGGGCTATGTCTACACTGGGGAATTAGAGTCAACTTAAAAAAGTCGACTTTAATAAGTCGACTTTAAATCGACCTTATTAAGTCGACTTAGAGAGTCCACACTGGACTCCTAAGTCGACTTAAAGAGGGCCTTACTAAGTCGACTTAGAGAGTCTACACTGGACTCTCTAAGTCGACTTGTTCGGTCCAAGGAGAGCCAGCCCCACATGGAGCTGGCTTTCCCCGGGGCAGCAAGCCCCTGAGTGGTCTGGGGTAGAAGGGAGCGAGGAGCTCCCTTCTGCCCCGGACCACTCAGCTCCCTTCTGCTCTGGACTTCCCACGTCCCGGGCAGAAGGGAACCCTCCTAGCCTGGACCACTCGGGTCCCAGGGACAACTTCCCCGGACCCGAGTGGTCCGGGCCAGGAGGAAGAGCCGGAGTCCCACACTCCAGCTGCCCGCTGCAGAGCAGCCGGAGTGCGGGCTGGGACCTGTGCTCCAGCTGCTCAGCAGCAGGCAGCTGGAGCGGGGATCCTGGCAAGAAGAGACCTCGGGGCTTCCTTCTCGCCGGGGACCACTCAGGTCCTGGCAAGAAGGGACCGCAGGGCTTTCTTCTCGCCAGGACAGGTCCCAGCGAGTAGGAAGCCCTGCAGTCCCTTCTTGCCGGG